>CM076582.1:1044327998-1044786635 GCA_034641835.2 Pinus albicaulis | reverse complement strand
AATTATATGTGGTATAATAAAACATTACTATTTTTAGAGATAAAATTGACATGACAATACGATCACGATCTATATGGAATGTTAGTGGTATGGTATGTGGTGAGCACATATCATTGTGATATCATTGTGGTACAATATGGTGGTAGTGTTTTTGGAAGTCATATTGACACGGAAAGATAGCATATATCATTACTAAAAGAAACCCATGTTAATTAAATTTCATTTACACTTTTCCATGTTAACCATGTGAAAGGAATGAAATAAAATTTAAACTTAGGCGCTGTAAACTGGCTAAAAGGGAAGAAACTTATATAACATAGTGTATCATACTTTAGAACTCTAGGCAAGTTTAGGAGGGAAATGGGGTAATGAGATTTGAAAAGGGAAATGAGGTAATGAGATTTGAAGATAGGTGTCATGTTGATGTAGAAGCATTGTAATTTTATTTGTAGATTTTTTAATTGGTTGGTTGTGTAGATTCATGAGAAGGTGGAAAGAGCACAAAAGTTAAATCATCAACTATTAGAGGATTGTGCTCCGGACTAGTGAAAAGACTCAAGTAAGTCAAGTAATGTATGCATAGGTAGATAAGGAAGTAAAAGTTTATGTATGAAGGAAAATACACACTAACAGAAAGTTGGAAAGAGTAGTTGTGAAAATAGCTCAAAGAAACCAAGAGGTTTAGCATGGAACAATTACAAGAGACACGATGACAAAAACAAAATCACATTAGGGTGATTATGGCTCTCAACTACAAATAATGTGAATGCTAAAAACCATAAGCTACCTTGGTAAGTATGGGGACAATATGATAGAAGTAAAGTGTGTAGAGATTCCTTTCCAAATGTAAAATTCTAGTTATGCAGAGGGTAACACAGAAAAATTTAGGGGCTAATATTCATAGATGTATTTTATAATATTAATTGATAGAACTTCAAATTTTTTATTAATAATAAATATTATTTTTTAATTAATAACATTTATAATTAAGAATTATTTAAATTTTCAAACCATAAGGAAAATTTTATATTAATTGAAATTATGCATTTCGGGTATAGCTATTACATCAAGATGTATCAATAATCTCTACTTTGCCAAAATTCTAAGGTAGGAACATCAAAGTCAAATTTGGTCAACATACCCAAAAAGAATATGGTTGACTTAGATTGCTAAATACTTAAAAGACTTACATTCCAACATTTTTTACATGAATATATTCTCACAAACTGATTACAAAAACATAAACAAAATAAGAACATAATTGTAGAGTTTTTTGGGTGTGACTTCTTATCACCATTGGTTGGGATCCTACTAGGTCTTTCCTCTTCTTTTTCCCTACTTTTTTTTTCCCAAAGTTATGTTGAATTAAGAGAAGTTCTCGTTGAATTAATTGGATTTGGAGTATCTTGTGGTAATTCTTCTTCTTATTATTGAGATTCAAATGCATTTTCATGATCTACCCATCTGTCTGATTTCTAAGGGCCAAGCTTACCATGTGATTCATTACCCAAGTTCAAAGGATCTAAATATTATTTTGGTGGACTTTGGGGGACTCGATCTTGTTGCTTTTCTTTGGAAACTAGAGTCTCTTGAGGTGGAGGAGGAGCTAGAGGAGATTTGTCTAGAATGACTAATTGATGATCCTTGGTGGCAGCAACCCACTAAGTAGATTTTCACTACTTATTTTAACCATTATTTAACCTAAAAGGAGAATGAGAAACTATAACTAATCTTGATTATTATTATTATTTAAAAAAAATATAATTCTACTAATAATTATAATTGATTTATAATTTTAAAAATTATAATAAATTACTAACCATAATCATAGCAAACTACACTTGTTGCAATATCATAGTTCACTCACCCTAATTTGGCACTATAGTGCCTTGGCATGTTAATTGAATAACAAAGTGTTATGCATAAGCTAATGTGAAGAGTCATATGGTAACTATGAATGGAATAATGGTTCCTAGTGAGTCGATAAAATATATCCATAGAGAGACTTGGAATTAAATGGAGATCATGACACAAAATAAGGATGAATACAATTGAGAATGGGATAAGAAGGGAAAGAGAAATAAAGGAGGTAGGAAAGGAAGGTGGTGGTAAGAAATACGATGGTGGGGATAAGAAATATGGTAATGGGGAGAAGAGTGATGGTGGAGAGGATAAAAAGGGTAGAGTTAATGAAGTGTGGAAATGAATCTAAAGGTGACGGTGAAAGCAAGAAAAATTTTCATAATGAAAATGAGTCCCCCTATTCCTAGATATGTCATTGAAAATGTTCATCCCTTTTACCTGGAGATCCAAACATAAGGTAACTATCAAGGGAGATCAATGGATCCCAATACATTGGTGGGATATATCCATAGTGTAAGGTTTAGTTTATCAACTTGAAAGAGGATATAGAATATAGTTGAGAAGAAATACAATTTGAGAGAAGAGAAATAAAGAAGAAATAAAAGAGCAAAGTAATTCTCATTAAGTTGTTGAAAATAGATCATCAAAATTTGAAAAATAATGATTATATTACAATGCAATGCAATGCAATCAAATGGAATAATAGCTCATGTAACTATGCTAGGCTTAACTATGTGAAAAGTATGAGAGAGATTACATGCCCTAATTAGCCAAGTGAAGCAAAATTTAATGAGGGAGTTAACTTGGCTTTTATTGGCCAAATTTACTCAACCAACTCATGTTTTTTTCCTAGAAAGTATGGTCTAGCTTCTCCTCAAATGTGCACTTATTCCTACAAAGAATTATCCCCAATAACTAACAATAGGATCTAAGCCTAAAATTAAGGAATGAAGTGCTTTCCTAAGATACAAGTTGAATTTATTGATGGAAATTTATGATCCCATGGTATTACATGTACTGAAGCTCAAATGCACTCTAGGAGAAAGGTAATTATGCATGTGAGGGAAAATGACTATGCATATGACATAAATTTATGTATGTACGCCAACACCCATCCTTAATCCTAATATAGGTGAGTATGACACATGGAAAAATTGGGTCCTAGCAATATGAATCCAGTCTAAGAACAAAAAAAATCCTTTGAGAGTGAGGAAAGAAGGAAAAACTAGTGGTCAGAAACCCCCCTTCCCCACACCCCCCCCCCCCCCCCCACCTCCCCCCCATAAAAAAAAGGATGATGGTAGAAATACTAAGCTTCTTGATTTGAAGTAGATGTTTTCCTCCGACTCCCAAGTGAGCTCCTAATTTGTGAACATTTTCCCAATGAATAATTTGGTCAAGATGTCTACAATATTGATCTATAAATTTCCATGCATATTCCACTAGAATGGTTCATCAAAATATATCTTAAAATATTAGTAAATATTATACTATGAAAAATATTTTTTATTAGGTATCAACTCAATTAACTATTAGCTTTTTCGAATTTATGAAATCATTGAAATAAGAAATGGAAAGAAAAAGTGCATAAACACCCCATCCTCACAAATGAACACCATATTTATCCTTAGGAACCCAATACAATAGAAAACATGGCAAAAAGGTGAAGCCTATGTTATGTCTCTCTTTGTCTCAGTTATATAATTGCATAGTATACAAAGGAATGGGAATTCACTATGGAGTTACATTTTGACAATATGGCCTAAAAACCTATTATAGAATCCTCCTCCTCTATTAATCTCAGGAAATAATACTCTCAGATGTTTTTCTTAATTATGGAAAAAGAAATAATGATAAGTAATGGAATCTCTTCTCCTCCTAATGGCTTTGTATTTAACATAGCCCAATAGCCATCTAGGTGTAAGGTTTTGACTTACTCTACCCTTAAGGTTTTGGACCTCATAGAATATTCTTTAAATTCCACACATGGCTAGCCTTGCACATATGAGTAATGGGGACTTGATGTGTCATCCAATCACACCATGGTATAAATTAGATTAATTTTTGGAAGGCATAAATTTCATATACAAACTCTAATTGAGGATAGTTTCATGCCATTGGAAAGATTCTAGTATACAGATCAATTTTTATAGTGTGTGAAAGAGTTTTAAATACCACAAACCCCCAAAAAAATCATTTGATTCCTGAAAATTGATTCGAAAGGTTCTATACCCCAATTTTTCATATTGGGACTTCTCACTAAAATGGGACCTACATGCCAGTTCTTCCAACTTTTCCATCCAAAAAGTATTAAGAAGGATTTTGGTCCCCAAATATTTAGTAATTGAGGTGAGAAATTTTTCCTCCACATTCTCCCTAGAGTAACATTTTTCTTTTCCTAGAAGTTTTCCTTTCAACCCAATCTGCCAAAGGTCATGCTACCCTTATCTTGTATTTTTGGAGTCCTTCTACACAATTGTAGTTTTCCAACTCTACACAAGTTTAAGAGGGAAATGGGGTAATGAGATTTAAATATTGAAATGGGGTAATGAGATTTGAAGATAGATGTTATGTTTATGTAGAAGCATTGCAATTCCATTTGTAGATTTCTCAATTGGTTGGTTGTGTAGATTCATGAAAAGGTGGAAAGAGCAGAAAAGTTAAATCATCAACTATTAGAGGATTGTGCTCCCAACTACTGAAAAGACTCAAGTAACTCAAGTAATGTATGCATAGTTAGATAAGGAAGAAAAAGTTTATATATGAAGGAAAATACACACTAACAGAAAGTTGGAAAGAGTAGTTATGAAAATAGCTCAAAGGAGCCAAGAGGTTAAGCATGGAACACTTACAAGAGACACAATGAAAAAAAAAATTGCATTAGGGTGATTATGGCTCTCAACTACAAATAATGTGAATGCTAAAAACCATAAGCTACCTTGGTAAGTATGGGGACAATATGATAGAAGTAAAGTGTGCAGAGATTCCTTTCCAACTGTAGAATTCTAGTTATGCAGAGGGTAACATGGAAACATCTAGGGCTAATATTCATAGATGTGTTTTATAATATTAATTAATATAACTTTAAAAATAATATATTAATAATAATATTATTTTTTAATTAATAACATTTATAATTAAGAATTATTTAAACTTTCAAACCATAAGACAAATTTTATATTAATTGAAATTATGCATTTGGGGTATAGCTATTACATCAAGATGTATCAATAGTCTCTAGTTTGCCAAAATTCTAAGGTAGGAACATCAAATTCAAATTTTGTCAACATGCCCAAAAAACCATGGTTGACTTAGATTTCCAAATACTTAAAGGACTTACATTCCAACATTTTTTACATGAATATATTCTCATGAACTGATTACAAAAACATAAACAAAAGAAGAACATAATTGTAGAGTTTTTTGGGTGTGACTTCTTATCACCATTGGTTGGGATGCTACTAGGTCTTTGCTCTTCTTTTTCCCTAATTTTTTTTTCAAAAGTTATGTTGAATTAAGAGAAGTTCTCGTTGAATTAATTGGATTTGGAGTATCTTGTGGTAATTATTATTCTTATTCTTGAGATTCAAATGCATTTTCATGATCTGCCCATCTTTTTAATTTCTGAGGGCCAAGCTTACCATGTGATTCATTACCCAAGTTCAAAGGATCTAAAGATTATTTTGGTGGACTTTGGGGGACTCGATCTTGTTGCTTTTCTTTGGAAACTAGAGTCTCTTGAGGTGGAGGAGGAGCTAGAGGAGATTTGTCTCGAAGAACTAATTGATGATCCTTGGTGGCAACAACCCACTAAGTAGATTGTCACTACTTCTTTTAACCATTATTTAACCTAAAAGGACAATGGGAAACTATAACTAATATTAATTATTATTATTAATTTAAAAAATGTTATAATTCTACTAATAATTATAATTGATTTATAATGTTAAAAATTATAATAAATTACTAACCATAATCATAGAAAACTACACTTGTTGCAATATAATATTTCGCTCAACCTAATTTGGCATTATAGTGCCTTGGCATGTTAATTGAATAACAATGTGGTATTCATAAGCTAATGTGAAGATTCATATGGTAACTATGAATGGAATAATCGTTCCTAGTGAGTCAATAGAATATATCCATAGAGAGACTTGGAATTAAATGGAGATCATGACATAAAAAAAAGGATGAAGACAATTGAGAATGGGATAAGAAGGGAAAGAGAAATAAAGGAGGCAGGAAAGGAAGGTGGTGGTAAGAAAGACGGTGGTGGGGATAAGAAATATGGTAATGGGGAGAAGAATGATGGCGGATAGGATAAAAAGGGTAGAGTTAATGAAGTGTGGCAATGAATCTAAAGGTGACAGTGAAAGAAAGAAAATTTACATAATGAAATTGAATCCCCCTATTCCTAGATATGTCATTGAAAATGTTCATCCCTTTTACCTAGGGATCCAAACATAAGGTAACTATTAAGGGAGATCAATGGATCCCAATACATTGGTGGAATATATCCATAGTGTAAGGTTTATTTTATCAACTTGCAAGAGGATATAGAATATAATTGAGAAGCAATACAATTTGAGAGAAGAGAAATAAAGAAGAAATAAAAGAGAAAAGTAATTCTCATTAAGTTGTTGAAAATAGATCATCAAAATTTGAAAAATAATGATTATATTACAATGCAATCCAATGCAATCAAATGGAATAATAACTCATGTAACTATGGTAGGCTTAACTATGTGAAAAGTATGAGAGAGAATACATGCCCTAATTAGCCAAGTGAAGCAAACTTTCGTGAGGGAGTTAACTTGGCTTTTACTGACCAAATTTACTCAACCAACTCATGTTTTTTTTCCTAGAAACTATGGTCTAGCTCCCCCTAAAATGTGCACTTATTCCTACAAATAATTATCCCCAATAACTAACAATAGGATCTAAGCCTAAAATTAAGGAATGAAGTGCTTTCCTAAGATACAAGTTGAATTTATTGATGGAAGTTTATGATCCCATGGTATTACATGTACTGAAGCTCAAATGCACTCTAGGAGAGAGGTAATTATGCATGTGAGGGAAAATGACTATGCATATGACAAAAAGTTATGTATGTATGCCAACACTCATCCTTAATCCTAATATAGGTGAGTATGACACATGGAAAAACTGGGTCCTAGCAATATGAATCCAATCTAAGAACAAAAAAATCCTTTGAGAGTGAGGAATTAAGGAAAACCTAGTGGAAAGAAACCCCCCTCCCCCGTCCCCCCACAAAAAACGAAAGGATGATGATAGAAATACTAAGCTTCACGATTTGAAGTAGATGTTTTCCTCCGACTCCCAAGTGAGCTCCTAAATTTGTGAACTTTTTCTCAATGAATAATTTGGTCAAGATGTCTACAATATTGTTCTATAAATTTCCATGCATATTCCACTAGAATGGTTCATCAAAATATATCTTAAAATATTAGTAAATATTATATTATGAAAATTATTTTTTCTTAGGTATCAACTCAATTAACCATTAGCTTTTCTCAAAATTATGAAATCATTGAAATAAGAAATGGAAAGAAAAAGTGCATAAACACCCCATCCTCACAAATGAACACCATATTTATCCTTGGGAACCCAACACAATAGAGAACATGGAAAAAATGTGAAGCCTATGTTATGTCTCTCTTTGTCTCAGTTATATAAATGCATAATATACGAAGGAATGGGAATTCACTATGGAGTTACATTTTGACAATATGGCCTAAAAAACTATTATAGAATCCTCCTCCTCTATTAATCTCAGGAAAGAATACTCTCAGATGTTTTTCTCAATTATGGAAAAAGAAATAATGATAAGTAATGGAATCCCTTCTCCTCCTAATGGCTTAGTATTTAACATAGCCCAATAGCAATCTAGGTGTAAGGTTTTGACTTCATCTACCCTTAAGGTTTTGGACCTCATAGAATATTATTTAAATTCCACACATGGCTAGCCTTGCACAAATGAGTAAAGGGGATTTGATGTGTCATCCAATCACACCATGGTAGTCAATAAATTAGGTCAATTTTTGGAAGGCATAAATTTCATATACAAACTCTAATTGAGGATATTTTCATGCCATTGGAAATATTCCAGTGTACAGATCAATTTTGATAGTGTGTGAAAAAGTTTTAAATACCACAAACCCCAAAAAACATCATTTGATTCCTAAAAATTGATTAAGAAGGTTCTATACCCCAATTTTTCATATTGGGACTTCTCACTAAAATGAAACCTACATGAAACTTTTCCATCCGAAAAGTATTAAGAAGGATTTTGGTCCCCAAAATATTTAGAAATTGAGGTGAGAAATTTTTCCTCCACCTTCTCCTTAGAGTAACATTGTTCTTTGCCTAGATGTTTTCCTTTCAACCCAATCTGCCAAAGTTCATGCTACCCTTATCTTGTATTTTTGGAGTCCTTCTACACAATTATCTTTTTCCAACTCTAAACAAGATTAGGAGGGAAATGGGGTAATGAGATTTGAAGATAGGTGTTATGTTGATGTAGAATAATTGTAATTCCATTTGTAGATTTCTCAATTGCTTGGTTGTGTAGATTCATGAGAAGGTGGAACGAGAACAAAAGTTAAATCATCAACTTTTAGAGGATTGTGCTCCCAACTAGTGAAAAGAATCAAGTATCTCAAGTAATGTATGCATAGTTAGATAAGGAAGCAAAAACTTATGTATGAAGGAAAATACACACTAACATAAAGTTGGAAAAAGTAGTTATGAAAATAGCCCAAAGAAACAAAGGGGTTAGGAATGGAACACTTACCAGAGACACGATGACAAAAAATACCACATTAGGGTGATTATGGCTCTTAACTACAAATAATGTGCATGCTAAAAACCATAAACTACCTTGGTAAGTTTGGGGACAATATGATAAGAGTAAAGTGTGTAGAGATTCCTTTCCAAATGTAGAATTATAGTTATGCAGAGGGTAACACAGAATAATTTAGGGGCTAATATTCATAGATGTGTTTTATAATTTTAATTGATAGAACTTAAAAAATATATATTAATAATAAATATTATCTTTTAATTAATAACATTTATAATTAATAATTATTTAAATTTTCAAACCATAAGACAAATTTTATATTAATTGAAATTATGCATTTGGGGTATAGCTATTACATCAAGATGTATCAATAATCTCTAGCTTGCCAAAATTCTAAGGTAGGAACATCAAACTCAAATTTGTCAACATGCCCAAAAAGAAAACTCAAATTTTTTTAACATGCCCAAAAAGAACATGGTTGACTTAGATTGCTAAATACTTAAAGGACTTACATTCCAACATTTTTTACATGAATATATTCTCACGAGCTGATTACAAAAACATAAACAAAAGAAGAACATCATTGTAGAGTTTTTTGGGTGTGAATTCCTATCACCATTGGTTGGGATGTTACTAGGTCTTTCCTCTTCTTTTTCCCTACTTTTTTTCCCCAAAGTTATGTCGAATTAAGAGAAGTTCTCGTTGAATTAATTGGATTTGGAGTATCTTGTGGTGATTATTCTTCTTATTCTTGAGATTCAACTGCATTTTCATGATCTACCCATCTTTCTGATTTCTAAGGGCCAAGCTTACCATGTGATTCATTACACAAGTTCAAAGGATCTAAAGATTATTTTGGTGGACTTTCGGGGACTAGATATTTTTGCTTTTCTTTGGAAACTAGAGTCTCTTGAGGTGGAGGAGGAGCTAGAGGAGATTTGTCTCGAAGGACTAATTGATGATCCTTGGTGGCACCAACCCATTAAGTAGATTTTCACTACTTCTTTTAACCATAATTTAACTTAAAAGGAAAATGAGCAACTATAACCAATATTAATTATTGTTATTAATTTAAAAAATGTTATAATTCTACTAATAATTATAATTGATTTATAATGTTAAAAATTATAATAAATTACTAACCATAATCATAGCAAACTACACTTGTTGCAATATCATAGTTCACTCACGCTAATTTGGCATTATAGTGACGTGGCATGTTAATTGAATAAAAATGTGGTATAAATAAGCTAATTTGAAGAGTCATATGGTAACTATGAATGGAATAATGGTTCCTAATGAGTCGATAGAATATATCCATAGAGAGACTTGGAATTAAATGGAGATCATGACACAAAAGAAGGATGAAGACAATTGAGAATGGGATAAGAAGGGAAAGATAAATAAAGGAGGTAGGAAAGGAAGGTGGTGGTAAGAAATATGGTGGTGGGGATAAGAAATATGGTAATGGGGAGAAGAATGATGGTGGAGAGAATAAAAAGGGTAGAGTTAATGAAGTGTGGCAATGAATCTAAAGGTGACGGTGAAAGAAAGAAAAATTTAGATAATGAAAATGAATCCCCCTATTCCTAGATATGTCATTGAAAATGTTCATCCATTTTACCTAGAGATCCAAACATAAGGTAACTATCAAGGGATATCAATAGATCCCAATACATTGGTGGAATATATCCATAGTGTAAGGTTTATTTTATCAACTTGCAAGAGGATATAGAATATAATTGAGCAATACAATTTGAGAGAAGAGAAATAAAGAAGAAATAAAAGAGCAAAGTAATTCTCATTAATTTGTTGAAAATAGATCATCAAAATTTGAAAAATAATGATTATATTACAATGCAATCCATTGCAATCAAATGGAATAATAACTCATGAAACTATGCTAGGCTTAACTATGTGAAAAGTATGAGAGAGAATACATGCCCTAATTAGCCAAATGAAGAAAAATTTCATGAGGGAGTTAAATTGGCTTTTACTAGCCAAATTTACTGAACCAACTCATGTTTTTTCTTCTAGAAAGTATGGTCTAGCTCCTCCTCAAATGTGCACTTATTCCTAAAAAGAATTATACCCAACAAATAACAATAGGATCTAAGCCTAAAATTAAGGAATGAAGTGCTTTCTTAAGATACAAGTTGAATTTATTGATGGCAATTTATGATCCCATGGTATTACATGTACTGAAGCTCAAATGCACTCTAGGAGAGAGGTAATTATGCATGTGAGCGAAAATGACTATGCATATGACAGAAAGTTATGTATGTACGCCAACACCCATCCTTAATCTTAATATAGGTGAGTATGACATATAGAAGAATTGGGTCCTCGCAATATGAATCCAATCTAAGAACAAAAAAATTCCTTTAAGAGTGAGGAAAGAAGGAAAACCTAGTGGAAAAAAACCCCCCTCCCCTCCCCCCCCTCCCCCCCCCCCAAAAAAAAGGATGATGATAGAAATACTAAGCTTCATGATTTGAAGTAGATGTTTTTCTCCGACTCCTAAGTGAGCTCCTAATTTGTGAACTTTTTCCCAATGAATAATTTGGTCAAGATGTCTACAATATTGATCTATATATTTCCATGCATATTCCACTAGAATGGTTCATCAAAATATATCTTAAAATATTAGTAAATATTATACTATGACAATTATTTTTTCTTAGGTATTAACTAAATTAACTATTAGCTTTTCTCGAATTTATGAAATCATTGAAATAAGAAATGGAAAGAAAAAGTGCATAAATACCACATCCTCACAAATGAACACCATATTTATCCTTGGGAACCCAATACAATAGAAAACATGGCAAAAAGGTGAAGCCTATGTTATGTCTCTCTTTGTCTCAGTTATATAAATGCATAATATACGAAGGAATGGGAATTCACTATGGAGTTAAATTTTGACAATATGGCCTAATAAAATATTATAGAATCCTCCTCCTCTATTAATATCAGTAAATAATACTCTCAGATGTTTTTCTCAATTATGGAAAAAGAAATAATGATAAGTATTGGAATCCCTTCTCCTCCTAATGGCTCAACATTTAACATAGCCCAATAGCCATCTAAGTGCAAGGTTTTGACTTCCTCTACCCTTAAGGTTTTGGACCTCATAGAATATTCTTTAAATTCCACACATGGATAGCCTTGCACATATGAGTAAAGGGGACTTGATGTGTTATCCAATCACACCATGGTAGTCAATAAATTAGGTCAATTTTTGGAAGGCATAAATTTGATATACAAACTCTAATTGAGGATATTTTCATGCCATTGGAAAGATTCCAGTATACAGATCAATTTTGATAGTGTGTGAAAGAGTTTTAAGTACCAAAAACCCCAAAAAACATCATTTGATTCCTAAAAATTGATTCAGAAGGTTCTATACCCCAATTTTTCATATTGGGACTTCTCACTAAAATGGGACCTACATGCCAATTCTTCCAACTTTTCCATCCAAAAAGTATTAAGAATGATTTTGGTCCCCAAAATATTTAGTAATTGAGGTGAGAAATGTTTCCTCTACCTTCTCCCTAGAGTAACATTTTTATTTTCCTAGAAGTTTTCCTTTCAACCCAATTTGCCAAAGGTCATGCTACCCTTATCTTGTATTTTTGGAGTCCTTCTACACAATTGTCTTTTTCCAACTCTAGACAAACTTAGGAGGGAAATGGGGTAATGAGATTTGAAGATAGGTGTTATGTTGATGTAGAAGTATTGTAATTCCGTTTTTAGATTTCTCAATTGGTTGGTTGTGTAGATTCATGAGAAGGTGGAAAGAGCAGAAAATTTGAATCATCAACTATTAGAGGATTGCGCTCCCAACTAGTGAAAAGACTCAAGTAACTCAAGTAATGTATGCATAGTTAGATAAGGAAGCAAAAGATTATGTATGAAGGAAAATACACACTAACAGAAAGTTGGAAAGAGTAGTTATGAAAATAGCTCAGTGAAACCAAGAGGTTAAGCATGGAACAATTACAAGAGATATGATGACAAAAAAAAATTGCATTAGCGTGATTATGGCTCTCAACTACAAATAATGTTAATGCTAAAGCCATAAACTACCTTGGTAAGTATGGGGACAATATGATATAAGTAAAGTGTGTAGAGATTCCTTTCCAAAAGTAGAATTCTAGTTATGCAGAGGGTAACACGGAAAAAATTAAGGGCTAATATTCATAGATGTGTTTTATAATATTAATTGATACAACTTTTAAAAATATATATTAATAATAAATATTATTTTTTAATTAATAAAATTTATAGTTAAGAATTATTTAAACTTTCAAACCATAAGACAAATTTTATATTAATTGAAATTATGCATTTGGGGTATAGCTATTACATCAAGATGTATCAATAATCTCTAGTTTGCTAAAATTCTAAGGTAGGAACATCAAACTCAAATTTTGTCAACATGCCCAAAAAGAAAACTCAAATTTTGTCAACATGCCCAAAAGGAACATGGTTGACTTAGATTGTCAAATACTTAAAGGACTTACATTCCAAAATTTTTTACATGAATATATTCTCACCGACTGATTACAAAAACATAAACAAAAGAAGAACATAATTGTAGAGTTTTTTGGGTGTGACTTCCTATCACCATTGGCTGGGATGCTACTAGGTCTTTCCTCTTCTTTTTCCCTACTTTTATTTCCCAAAGTTATGTTGAATTAAGAGAAGTTCTCGTTGAATTAATTGGATTTGGAGTATCTTGTGGTAATTATTATTCTTATTCTTGAGATTCGAGTGCATTTTCATGATCTACCCATCTTTCTGATTTCTAAGGGCCAAGCTTACCATGTGATTCATTACCCAAGTTCAAAGGATCTAAATATTATTTTGGTGGACTTTTGGGGGACTCGATCTTGTTTCTTTTCTTTGGAAACTAGAGTCTCTTGAGGTGGAGGAGGAGCTAGAGGAGATTTGTCTCGAAGGACTAATTGATGATCCTTGGTGGCAACAACCCACTAAGTAGATTTTCACTACTTCTTTTAACCATTATTTAACCTAAAAGGACAATGAGCAACTATAACTAATATTAATTATTGTTATTAATTTAAAAAATGTTATAATCCTACTAATAATTATAATTGATTTATAATGTTAAAAATTATAATAAATTGCTAACCATAATCATAGAAAACTACACTTGTTGCAATATCATAGTTCACTCACCCTAATTTGGCATTATAGTTCCTTGGCATGTAAATTGAATAACAATATGGTATGCATAAGCTAATGTGAAGAGTCATATGGTAACTATGAATGGAATAATGGTTCCTAGTGAGTCGATAGAATATATCCATAGAGAGACTTGGAATTAAATGGAGATCATGACACAAAAGAAGGATGAAGACAATTGAGAATGGGATAAGAAGGGAAGGAAAAATAAAGGAGGTAGGAAAGGAAGGTGGTGGGGATACGAAATATGGTAATGGGGAGAAGAATGATGGTGGATAGGATAAAAAGGGTGGAGTTAATGAAGTGTGCCAATGGATCTAAAGATGACGGTGAAAGCAAGAAAAAAATACATAATGAAAATGAATCCCCCTATTCCCAGATATGTCATTGAAAATGTTCATCCCTTTTACCTAGAGATCCAAACATAAGGCAACTATCAAGGGAGATCAAAGGATCCCAATACATTGGTGGAATATATCCATAGTGTAAGGTTTAGTTTATCAACTTGAAAGAGGATATAGAATATAGTTGAGAAGCAATACAATTTGAGAGAAGAGAAATAAAGAAGAAATAAAAGAGCAAAGTAATTCTCATTAAGTTGTTGAAATTAGATCATCAAAATTTGAAAAATAATGATTATATTACAATGCAATCCAATGAAATCAAATGGAATAATAGTTCATGTAACTATGCTAGGCTTAAATATGTGAAAAGTATGAGAGAGAATACTTGCCCTAATTAGCCAAGTGAAGCAAACTTTCATGAGGGAGTTAACTTGGCTTTTACTGGCCAAATTTACTCAGCCAACTCGTGTTTTTTTTCCTAGAAAGTATGGTCTAGCTCCTCCTCAAATGTGCACTTATTCCTACAAAGAATTATCCCCAATAACTAACAATAGGATCTAAGCCTAAAATTAAGGAATAAAGTGCTTTCCTAAGATACAAGTTGAATTTATTGATGGCAGTTTATGATCCCATGGTATTACATGTACTGAAGCTCAATTGCACTCTAGGAGAGAGGTAATTATGCATGTGAGGGAAAATGACTATGCATATGACAGAAATTTATGTATGTACGCCAACGCCCATCGTTAATCCTAATATAGGTGAGTATGACACATGGAAAAATTGGGTCCTAGCATTATGAATCGAATATAAGAACAAAAAAAATCCTTTGAGAGTGAGGAAAGAAGGAAAACCTAGTGGACAGAAACCCCCCTCCCCCCCAAAAAAGAGGATGATGGTAGAAATACTAAGCTTCGTGATTTGAAGTAGATGTTTTCCTCCGAATCTAAAGTGAGCTCATAAATTTGTGAACTTTTTCTCAATGAATAATTTGGTCAAGGTGTCTACAATATTGATCTATAAATTTCCATGCATATTCCACAAGAATTAGTCATCAAAATATATCTTAAAATATTAGTAAATATTATAATACGAAAATTATTTTTTCTTAGTTATCAAATCAATAAACTATTAGATTTTCTTGAATTTATGAAATCATTGAAATAAGAAATGGAAAGAAAAATTGCATAAACACGCCATCCTCACAAATGAACACCATATTTATCCTTGGGAACCCAATACAATAGAAAACATGGCAAAAAGGTGAAGCCTATGGTATGCCTCTCTTTGTCTCAGTTATATAAATGCATAATATACGAAGGAATGGGAACTTAAAATGGAGTTACATTTTGACAATATGGCCTAAAAATCTATTATAGAATCCTCCTCCTCTATTAATCTCGGGAAATAATACCCTTAGATGTTTTTCTCAATTATGGAAAAATAAATAATGATAAGTAATGGAATCCCTTATCCTCCTAATGGCTCAGTATTTAATATAGCCTAATAGCTATCTAGGTGTAAGGTTTTGACTTCCTCTACCCTTAAGGTTTTGGACCTCATAGAATATTCTTTAAATTCCACACATGGCTAGCCTTGCACATATGAGTAATGGGGACTTGATGTGTCATCCAATCACTCCATGGTAGTCAATAAATTAGGTCAATTTTTGGAAGGCAAAAATTTCATATACAAACTCTAATTGAGGATATTTTCATGCCATTGGAAATATTCTAGTATGCAGATCCATTTTGATAGTGTTTGAAAGATTTTTAAATACCACAAACCCCAAAAAACATCATTTAATTCCTAAAAATTGATTCAGAAGGTTCTATACCCCAATTTTTCATATTGGGACTTCTCACTAAAATGGGACCTACATGCCAATTCTTCCAACTTTTCCATCCAAAAAGTATTAAGAAGGATTTTGGTCCCTAAAATATTTAGTAATTGAGGTGAGAAATTTTTCCTCCACCTTCTCCTTAGAGTAACATTTTTTTTTTGCCTTGAAGTTTTCCTTTCAACCCAATCTGCCAAAGGTCTTGCTACCCTTATCTTGTATATTTGGAGTCCTTCTACATAATTGTCTTTTTCCAACTCTGCCCAATCATTTGGTGCTAATTCCTCTATGGTAGGTAGGACCTACTCCTTCTAATCGAACATGGAAGGCTAATAGGGTTTCAAATTTTCCATATTCACTACTAAGTAAATGTGCATGTATGGGGGGAGACTAGATTTGTAGGAATTATGTTCGACCTTTTCCAATACCTCAAAAGGGCCATACAATAGAGTAGTGATATTCTTACTAAGACCCTACATTATTTCCTTTTTCATCTGCAACCAATTTTTTTCTCCGACTTTGAATGACTTCTCACTCTTTTGGTGTTCATGTATAGCCTTATATTTTTCTTGTGAATTTTTCCATGTCTCTTGTGCTTGCAAATGGATCTATCTAATATGTTCAAAAAACATTTTTTTCTTTCAACACTTCTCTTATGATATCCTCCCTAACCCCTCCATGTTTTCCATATATCTCTTCCAAGGGTGAAGGTATAAAATTCCCAAAAAATTGTTGGGTGTGGAGTCTGATTATCTTCTTTATTTTGTATCACAGCATTGGACCCTTGTTATTAATGGGGCGGCAATGCTGCCCGTAATTAAACATTTCCTGGGGGATCTAGGGGGGGCGGCTGTGACTTTATGGAGCCCCCCCCTCCCCCCCTGGTGGGGGGTTTTGGGGGCAGTGCCCCCAAAGCTAAAAACAAATGTAAAATTGCCTTGTAAAAGTATTATAATTTCTATTCAATCTAGGTCGTTCATTAGGCAAATGATCTGATGGTAGAAGTTATGTTTAATTTAGGGTTTTTTTCCCTAGAAGGCAACCCATTATTTTTTATGAGGGTATTGTATTGCGGCTGTGTATGGTATGCATATTATCATAGCGAGAAACAGATAAGGAGACTGTGAGAAACAACAGAGGATATTACAGTGGATCTGTTGTAGGTTGTGTCTCTTCATTTTGTTAGATAATAGAAAGGAAGGATTGGCTGTTCAGGGTGGACGTAGCCCAAACTGGGTGAACCATGTATATATGTGTCTCTCTGGTTTTATGTGTTTTGTGTGTTTGTGTTTTCCACATATTTTATGTGTTGCATTGCTCTGTAATATATAATTTTCTAACAAAAATGTTTTCGAAAATGACTTAATATCAGAAGTGTGGACTACAATGTTATAATAATGTTGAATTAGATTAAATTCCATCCTAGGTATGTATATTCTTCTAGTTGTAACCCCTCAAAAGCTACACCAAAAACGTATTGACTAATTTTGTCTACCCATCTGTCTGTGGATTGAATGTTGTAGATTTCTTCAACTTGGTGTCCATATTCTCCTAATATGTATTCAAAAGGGCACTAAGAAACCTAGTATCCATGTCTGAGATGATGCTCCTTGGCATTCCAAAGTGAAATCAGACATTTTCAAAGAACATGTTTGTCACTTCATGTCCTTTGATGGTATTTTTACATGGCATAAGAATACACATCTTGTTGAAACTATCAACTACGACGAATAAATAGTCATGTCTCTTCTAAGTTGTTGGTAAACCACCCACAAAATCCATGGAAATTCTTTCCAAAGGTCATATGAATACTAGCAAGGGATGGTATATACTTGCTTTATATTACAAGACTTGTTGGTATAAAAAAAACATGCATCTTCTAATACAACTTTCTCACTATTAACCTTAGTTTACCTGAAGGTGGAATTAGGTTCTCAAGTTGTCAACATGTCCTTACAGTTCACTTTTCTCCTTCTTAATCCATGGAGAAATTTTCTTTTATAGATGATTTAAAAAATTGATTAGATGAATATAAACGTATTTGTGATTGAGTTTTATTTGGTCACTTCATCCTTATCTTGAATTTTTTATCATTTTTTAACTTGTCAACCCTTATCCATGCACTCTAGAAACCTTATCCACTTCCATGCTCTATGCTAGTGGTATCAGGGAATTCCACTCTCCCTATTAATTAATTTGGAGAGTTGGAACTCTCTTCACCAATGTTCAAGGGGAGTTTAAGAGGAAAAACTAGACTCTTTTAGGGTTTCATGAAGCTTTTTTTGCATCTCAACCTTATTATTATGTTGATTCTCTTGTAGAATCATAGGATTTTCATTTTATTTTATAAAAAAATCCCCCTAATTTGTGAATTTATAAGAAAAATTAATATCCAAAATACATTACAATATATGGTGAGCACGGTAAATGGAAAGAGCAAAGGATGTAAAACTTACAAGGATATACAAAAGTTACAACCATAGATATATGATATACATCCCCGAGGTAAGCATACCCAGAATAATTACAAATGAATAGATCATGGTCTCCAATAAAACACACTATGAACTCTTGTCATCAAGGACTAATCACAATAAAACAATGTGGATCTCTAGCATAGCATATATCAAGAGGACAATGGAAACCAATGAGAGGGTGCTTGGATGTGGTCCTAATAGTACACAATGCATTCTCCATCATAAACTCAATGAGGTAACATGCATGAGGGAGGAAACCTTAATACCCAAGGTATTTGACTCATCCTACAAGTACAATCCATTTACATGTGAAGGAATGAGTTGATGTTGATCATCTACGGGGACTATTTGATTACCAAACATTGATGGATATTATTAACAAATGTGAGGAAGATCATCAATGATTAAAATGATTCCCAAGGTAACTAGTATAATCTTACGAGTGTGACAAAATGAGCTAATGTTGACCACTAATAGAATTGGTCAACATGGGACAATGAGGAAAATCCATAATAATAAAAGAATAAAACTTTCCACTTAGGACTACAAGATCCAAGGTACTAATGTGTTTCTATATCTACATCCAAGATAATGAGTTGATCTCAATGGTAATTGATCCATTGAAGGCGGGCCTTGATATATCCTACATAATTTGACACAAAACTCACACTAAGTTGAGTTCAATGACCATATCCGGTGAAAAAATAATGAACAATTTACATAGGGATGGCTAACACAGGAGGTCAAATAAGACTATATATGGTTTAATTTGACTATGAATTCACTTGAACATATAATGACACCAAAAAAATGTGAACTTGGTAGCTTGAATAAAGAACACCATTTAGATAGAGTTGTGACATTGAAGGCACCACCACCGCCCATGGGACTAGAAGATTGATCAATTGAGTGAGATACTAACTCGATAAAAAAGTGGTTTGACTCATGTTGATGGTTTGGCTCTGAATCAAAGCTAATACCAACTGTAAATTGACTCAAACAAGTGCCATGTTCAAGGGAAACTAATGTTTGCCTTGATAGAATGAAGATAAAATATACTTCCCCCCCTTCCATTTTTGGATAGGCGGTCCCCTTCATAGTTCAATGAGTACAAAAGAGAAGATAATTGACCTTGATAGTGTTTTTTTCATTCAATGTTAACAATCTTGAAAAAGAGTTAAAAGTATACCCCGATTTGTATCTTTTTTGTGGGAGCTTTTAACAATTCTAAAAAAGAGGTAAAATTTTAATCATGTCCTTTTCATGGTTTAACGAGTGTGAGAGTGGAAAATATATTTCTCATCGGATTTTATTTTAGCTAACATGTAGGAAAGAACATAAATAACTCAACATTTTTAGAGGTTTAATGAGCTTGAAAATATAAAAAAAGAGGCTTGATATTTTCACTGTTTATAAGAATGAAAAGATGGCCAAAGGAAAGTTCATTATAGAGATACAAATGACATTGGTAGAAATCTAGTTCTAAAGATGATAGAACCAACCTAATAAAAGCAAAAAATAGTAGAAAATTGTATGGAAAATGAAAGTCCACTCATCGTAGTGGTCTCTTAGAAAGGGAATTGTAAGAGGTCAAGGAGGATTGTAAAGGTGGTGAGAAAGTGTATGGAAAAACAATAGAGCTACATATGGCAAGACATTGATAACCATAGGCACATGCAACCAAAAAGAAATATGAAAAATATTGGGAATGCCTTTTGTGTGCTATGTTGGAATATAAATAGTAGGAAAAAGGGGAAATTTGTTTCAATTTCAATGACATGGTGGGTTCTAAAAGAGGGTTCCTACACCTTTAAATTATCACAACATGGTTGACAAGATGGAAATTGGGTGCTACTCTAGGATGCTCATAAATCATAAGCTCTACTACACAAATTATGTCATGCAAAAAGGCATGGTTAATGTTACAAGTAGACATGGAGGGACCTAAGTCATGGTGAAAAGTAAAAAGAAGGTCAAAAATGGATGAGAAAAAATTGATATGCATTCTAATCCTATATTATAGTTATAAATTATACCTCAAGTTGAAAATATGTAACTTGAAATTTCATTATCCTTAACCAAAATGATTTAAAATATCCTTGTAAATGTGTTAATGACATAAAAATGTAATTTAAAAAAAAAAAAATAGTTTGGAAAATGAATTATCTAGCAAGAAAATGCATGGCTAATGTGCAAAAGGCTATTTCTCAACCACTTTCCCCATGAAAAGGGATAAATTTTTTCACCATTGTGTGCATTTTTTAACCAAAGGGAGAATAATTTGTGTAAACCCCACTTGTTTCCAACACTTGTTCTTAATATCACAGAAGAATTAGGCCACCAATCACAATTCCATCATCACCAAGTAAGATATAATGTCCTAATCTTTCATTTAAGTACTTTTTTGTTGCATTTCCCCTAAATTTTAGGCTTGGGATAAACCCCTTCTTCAAGTTGAGAGCACCCAATTCCCTGTAAGAGGCCAACCAAGGCATTGGGAAAATTGTCCAACACCTCCTAGTGAGAGGGACAAAACATCTAACTCTCCTAGAAAGCATGGGAAATGCATTGGACCCTCAACAACTAAAATATAGGCTTACAGATGCACTTTTTTCTTGTGAAAGTTGATATATGATAAGTCACTAATTTTTACTTGTCAATTTGTGTAGATATATCATCATGATTGAGTGGAAAATGAAATAAAATAAGGTTGATGATGTGCCAACCATGAGGGACATTGCACTCTTTATTTTTTATGCAATTGTGGCCTTTTAAAGTTCTATAGGACTCAAATTATAAAGGCACAACTTTTTCTATTGGAAAGGATCATCCAATGGTGGGACCCTTTGGCACAACAATTTGAGGTGTAAAATACAGTGGTGAACATCAATGTATATGACATCTATTTCCTCATAGGACTTTTGAGGTGAGGGGCTTCCCCGGTAGAAATAATTAGAGGGAGATTGGTTGGAGAGATATCAGGAAAATAATTTGTGGTCAACTATTGTGTTCCCACTCATGGAAAGAGAGTGGGAGGATTCATATCAAGGACATTATTGACCTCCCTCTTTGCGCTATCTTGTTAATAATTATTTGTGTGGTTGGCTCCACTTGTCCACACTTAGCTTCACAAAGCCAAGTTGATGTCATAGTGCAATACACGACCCCAATATTGTTCAATTGGTGTGAGGGTCTCTTAACAAACTTAATGGAACAACTAAGGGAAGCATAAATAGTTTGGATATGGAAACATAATTCTATCATATTTTTTGATCGAGTTCCATTATTATGAACAAAAATCACATCACCACATCCAGGGAGGTATGAGCCATGAATGAGTCATTGGACTAACCTTATGGCGATGCTAGGAGGTAAAGCTCAGACCTAAGCCTATGAATTATACTACCTAGATTTGTTTGAAGAGAAGTTGATAGTGATATATGTGTATGCATATGTAGGGGATGATTTTAGCTAATGTTGGCATTATGATGAAGGTGTTGTCCTTGATGGAAACCCATTTGTAACAAAAAAAGTATATGGTATCCAAACGAGTTCACAAATTAGTTCAGAGGTGACAGAGTGATGAAACAAAATGACAGAATGATGAGATAGAGGTTTGCAGGTCAGAGACAGAAGTTTATGAAGGTGAACATTTGAATAAATATACGTGGGTTAGATGAGGCCAAGTCGTGTACGCACGCAGGTATGATGAAGTAAAGTTGCGTACATAATGGAACACTATTTTATTGATAGCAAGGGTCTTAACCATAGTTTAGCCCACAATATTGAGCGTAGTAATGGCTATTTGATCCCGTCAAAGATTACCATCGCAACTAGCGTGGTTTTGGCTCATGGTATTGGCTAAGGCTCAAACTATATAAGGAGGTGAAGATAAAAGTGCTAAGTTTGCATGAGTAAGGGTTAATGAATGAATACTTCAATCTAAAGTATATTTGCATGATACGGGCTATAGCTAATTAGTTGATTTGAAATAATGATGCACTCGTGAATACAATAATGGATCAAGATCATTAGACCTAAAATGACTATGTATTGCATGATTTGTTTATGAGTTTTTTAGATATGTGTTATAGCAGATGTTTGTTACAGTGAGCGTTATGATCTGAGTATGTCGAAAGTTTTGAAGTGTTGTGCAGTCATGAATTAGTTGCAGATATCTATGCGAGTTTGACACTGGCAAGGCGCATACACATGCGGGTTATGTTCTGCAAAGTAGCGTATGTATTTTGAAGTATGTTGAGATATGTACGTGGGTTTGGTTCTGGATAAGCGCATATACACATGGAAATGTTTTGTGGAAAGCACGTATGTAAACTAGGGTTTCTGCTAAAGAATATGTTTGATCAGTTTATATAGTGTTGTTGTGTTACTGATGTCTGTCAATGAATTCTTCATATAGATCTCGGTTGTTTGAGTATTGATGATGTTTCTAGTTGTATGTGATTGAAGATAAGTGATTGGCTTGTTGATTGTTGATTCAGTGATTGGTTGGTACAATGATATGTTTCAGTTTTGATGTATGGTATTGGGCTTAAATAAGTGTAGTGGGTCTAGTCTGAAAATCTGATGAAAAGTGGCCTACAAGTTGTGATGTATTGAATCAGGTGGATCTAGTATGAAAAAATATGAAATGTGGTCCACGGTAGTGTTGAGGGTTGGAGCCATCAGTGAGGGGTTCGTAGCTCCCTTACAGTGGGTGTTGGTAAACGATATCAGGGGGTCGTAGCTCCCTTCCAGTGGGTGCTGGTAAACGAGGGCAAGGGGTTGGAGCTCCCTTCTAGTTGGAGTTTGAGAATGAGAGAAGGTTGTAGCCTTTTGTAGGTGGGATCCTGAGTGTTGGTATGAGTTTGCGACAGTACAATATTGTAAGAAGTTTTCTATATAATAAATATTGAAGACAAATATGACAGCAACAATGGTTTTCTACCACATTAGGTTTCCACCTCAAATCATGGTGTTCACATGTGTTGCTTATGTGTGATGGTTTAATCTGTTCTTACTGCACATGTTTAATGCTTACAAAATTTCTTATTATTTAACGATGCATAGGTATAATTCAAGTTAATAAAGATTTATCTGAATTATAATTTTACTGGGCATACACTAGTTTCCTTAATTACAGTCGCATACATACACTAGCTGGCTTAAGTAATTTTGAGTACATAATTCATAAAAGAAAAATAATAACTCGTGTGAGTTTTTAAATAATGATTCACCCCCTCCCTCTCAGTATTTTTCCCAACAATTGGTATCAGAGTAGCTCCTTCAGAAGAAGCTTGATCACTTGAAGGAGATCCGTCGCAATGGGAAGTCACGAAGGAGTATTTTCTATCAAGCTACCACTATTAAATGGAAGTAATCTAATCTTGTGGAAGATGCGAACAAGATATTATCTGCAAAGTCTTGCAGTATATGTATGGGGAATCATGGAAGGCGGTTATCAATATCCAACAGTCGTTCCTACAGATGCAACAAGATTTGCAGACCCTTACTATTGTACAACTCCACGACATTCTAATGGCCTTTGAAATGAGAAAAGGAGGTCCTTCAAATATTAGAGAAGCTACATTTAAGGCATCTGCAAAAGGAAAAGAAAAGGAAGTTCTCATGGAATCAAGTTATATATCAGAAGAAGACGAGGCAAATTTTGTGAGGAAACTTTAACTAGGTACTGGAAGATTCAGAGGTAATATTCCCTTCAAGTGTTTTGCTTGTGGTAGAGTTGGTCATTATGCTACTACGTGTCCTTATAAAGAAAATCATGAAAATGGGAAACAATTTAAAAATAGGAGAAGCTTTTATACAAATGAAGATAGTGATGGTTTATCAAGTGGAGAAGAGGGAGAGTCTGATCAATATCTACAAGTACTTATGACATTTATTATTAATGAATCTGATAACAATGTCCTAGAAGAGAAGAATAATTTGATTGAAGAATCTCCTAGATCAAGGCAAAAAGGATGGTTTCATGGATGTTGTTTCTCTTGTAACTCTTTTTGACATAAGGCCATTTATTTCAGGTTAATTATGTTGAATAGAACTAGGAGATTGGATAAGTTCCAAGACATAATAAGAAATTTCAAGCAAAAGTGGAGAAAGAAGAAACACATGTCAGAAATGTAGGGAATTTTGACCCTACTGCAGTCTTCTATTTCTAAAGACTATTTCCCTTAGTGACTACAGGAGTGATGTGAGATACATTATCAGGGATCAGTAATGTATCATCACAGGGGGAGAAATATATGGTGATTCCCTTGGTTGGTTTGGTAATTCTGATTGTTTATATTTCTGACAGCACATATGATGTGTCAATAGAAGACAGTTACAGACCGTAAAATCTCAGGGGGATTTGAAGCAATGAAATTTTCAGTATTTCACATTATATACATGGATCTGATGAATGAAATTTGTGTATGTACGTGAGTTCCTTTGTAGACAGTCGCGTATGTTTTTCTCTTATAGAAAAACATTGGGAAAGACTCAATAAAAAATTATGACATAATGCTGATAGTTATGATTTAATTTTCATGGTCTGATGTTGATGGTTACAGTCTGCTGAGGAGCTAGAACAAGGTTCATGAGGAGCATTAGCCTTGTAGATTATAATGCATTACTGGCCTTATGTTTGTAATGATTTCTGAATTATGAGGTTTGTTCGTCTTGGTTATAAAAGTCATATTTGTAAATTGATGTAAAGTTCACATAAATACCTATGATGTAATGATTTTCATATTCAGTCATGTTTGGAGTGTTGAAGGTCAAGGCATTTATGTATGTAATCCCATGATGGGAAGATGATGTTATGTAACCCCACTTGGTTGGGTCATTAATTAAAATATGTAATCCCACTTGGTTGGGTGATTGATGTAAGTATGAGTCGTTGGTGATATGGAAGGTCATACTCTGTTGAGTTATAGAGTCATGTAATTCATTAAAAAATATTTCTAAAGATTGAGCATGTGCTTAGGGGGATCATGATCAGTATAGTGCAGATCAGATCTATAGAGCTCTTGTATCTACAAGGAAAGAGAAACATTTTTTCATCATTGGTTTTCCCTTGGCCCTTGATTTCAAAGGGGGAGAGTAACTTGGTGTTTGAATAAATCTTATGTTGATGTGTCTAACATGTATCTTCAGGTTATGGTGATCAAACACTAACATGGTTTCCATCAAGTCCAAAGGGGGAGATTGTTGGCATTATGATGCAGGTGTTGTGCTTGATGGCAAACCACTTGTAACAGAACAAGTATATGATAACTAGATGAGTTCATAGATCAGTTCAGAGGTGACATAGTGAAGAAACAGAATGACAAAATGACGAGACAGAGGTTTGCAGGTGAGAGAAAGAAGTTTACGAAGGTGAATATTTGAAGAAATATACGCGGGTTAGATAAGGCCAAGTCACGTATACACACGGGTATGATGAAGAAAAGTCGCGTACATGTTGGCACACAATTTTATTTATACCAAAGGTCTTAACCATGGTATTATCCCACAATATTGAGCATAGTAACGACTATTTGATGTTGTCAAAGATTACCACCGACACTTGTGTGGTTTTGAATCATGGTATTGGCTAAGGAGGTGAAGAACAAAGTGCTAAGTGTGCATGAGTAAGGGTTAATGAATGAATACTTCAATCTGAAGTATATTTTCATGGTATGGGCTATAGTTTATTGGTTTATCTAAAATAATGATGCACCCGTGAATATAATGATGGATCAGGATCATTAGACCTGAAATGACTATGTATTGCATGATATGTTTATGATTTGTTTAGATATGTGGTCTGGCGCATGTTTTTTTATAGTGAATGATATGATCTGAGTGTGTCTGAAGTTCTAAAGTGTTGCACAATCATAATTTAGTTGCAGATATGTATGCGAGTTTGACACAGGAAAGGTGCGTACACGCGGGTTATGTTCTGCACAGTAGCGTATGTATTTTGAAGTATGTTGAGATTTGTATGTGGGTTTGGTTCTGGGTAAGTGCGTATACACACTGAAATGTTTTACGAAAAGCATGTATGTAAACTAGGGTTTCTATCCGAAGAATATGTTTAATTAGTCTATACAGTGTTGTTATGTTTATGCTATCTGTCAATGAAGTCTTCATATAGATCTCGATTGTTTGAGTTTTGATGATGCTGCTAGTTTTATGTGATTGAAGATCAGTGATTGGTTGGTTGATTGGTGATTCAGTGATTGGTTGGTATAATGATATGTTTCAGTTTTGATGTATGGTATTGGGCTTAAATGAGTGTAGTTGGTCTAATTTGAAAATCTGATGAAAAGTGGCCTACAAGTTGTGATGTATTGAAGTAGGTGGATCCAATATGAAAATTTATGAAACGTGGTCCATGATAATGCTAAGAGTGGGGCTTTCAGTGAGGGAGTCATAGCTCCCTTCCAGTGGATGCTGGTAGATGAGATCAAGGAGTCGTAGCTCCCTTCTAGTGGGTGTTGGTAAACGAGATCAGGGCTCATAGCTCCATTCCAGTGGGTGTTGGTAAACGAGATCAGGGGGTTGGAGCTCCCTTCTAGATGGATCCGGAGAACGAGTGAAGGTTGTAGCCTTCTGCATGTGGGTGCCTACATGTTGGCATGAGTTTGCGCTAGTGAAATATTGTAAGAAATTTTCTATGTAATAAATATTGAAGACAAAGACGACAACAATGGTGGTTTTCTCCCACATTAGGTTTCCACCTCAAATCATCGTGTTCATATGTGTTGACGATGTGCGATGGTTTAAATTGTTCTTACTGCACATGTTTACTGCTTACTAAATTTCTGACTAATGAATGATGCATTGGTCTAAGTCAAGTTATTGGAGATTTGTTTGGATTGTAATTTTACTAGGCATACGCTATTTTCCTTAATTACAGTCACATACATATGATATTTGGATTAAGTAAAGTTGCATACATAATTCAGAAAAGATAAATAATAACTTGTGTGAGTTTTTAATCATTTTTTCACCCCCCCCTTCTCAGTATTTTTCCTAATAATTGGTATCAAAGCAGGTCCTTCTGAATAAGCTTGATCAGTTGAAGGAGATTCGTCGCAATTGGAAGTCATGAAGGAGTATTTTCTATCAGGCCACTACTATTCAATGGAAGTAATATAATCTTCTGGAAGATATGAACAAGAATTTATCTACAAAGTCTTGGAGCAGATGTATGAGGAATCGTGGAAGGAGGTTATCAATATCCAGTAGTCGTTCCTACAGATGCAGCAGGATCTGCAGACCCTTACTGTTGTACAAATCGACGGGATTATAACAGCCTTTGAAATGAGAAAAGGAGGTCCTTAAGATATCAAAGAAGTTGCATTTAAGGCATCTACAAAAGGAAAAGAAAAGGGAGTTCTCAAGGAATCAAGTTATATATCAGAAGAAGATGAGGCAAATTTTGTGAGCAAACTTCAACCAAGTACTGGAAGGTTCAGAGGTAAGATTCCCTTCAAGTGTTTTTCTTGTGGTCGAGTTGGTTATTATGCTGCTAAGTGTCCTTATAAAGAAAATCATGAAAATGGGAAACAATTTGAAAATAGGAGAATATTTTATTCAAATGAAAATAGTGATGGTTTATCAATTGGAGAATAGGGACTGTCTGATCAAGATCTGCAAGTATTTATGGCATTTATTATTAAGGAATCTGATAACAATTCCCTAGA
This sequence comes from Pinus albicaulis, assembly GCA_034641835.2. Classification (NCBI taxonomy): domain Eukaryota; kingdom Viridiplantae; phylum Streptophyta; class Pinopsida; order Pinales; family Pinaceae; genus Pinus; species Pinus albicaulis. The sequence goes on along the minus strand of CM076582.1, from coordinate 1,044,758,379 downwards.
AGAGAATACTCCTTTTATTAATGAATCTCCTAGATCAAGGCAGAAAGGATGGTTTCATGGATGTTGTTTCTCTTGTAACTATTTTGGACATAAGGCCAATGATTGCAGGTTAAGTATGTTGAATAGAACCAAGATATTGGATAAGCTCTAGCACATAATAATAAATTTCAAGAAAAGATGGAGAAAGAAGAAACACCGGTCGGAAACGTAGAGAATGTTGACCCTAGTGTAGTCATATGTTTCTAAAAAATATTTCCTTAGTGACTGTAGGAGTGATGCGAGATACATTATCAGGGATCAGTAATGTATCATCACAGGGGAGAAATATATGGTGATTCTCATGGTTGGATTGGTGATTCTGATTGTTTATATTTCTGAAAGTGCATCTGATGTGTCAATAGAAGACATGTACAGACTGTATAAGCTCAGGGGAAGCTGAAGCAATGAAATTTTTAGTATTTCACATTCTATACATAGATCCGATGAAAGTAAGATGCGTATGTACGCGATTTCCCTTGCATACAGTCGCGTATGTTTTTCTCTGATAGAAAAACAATCAGACATGCTTAAGAACATATTTTTGGACATATTGATGATAGTTATGATTTATTTTTCTTGGTATGATGTTTATGGTTACAGTCTACTGATGAGCTAGCATAGGTTTAGGGGGGAGCATTAACCTTGTAGATTATAATGCGTTGTTGGCATTATGTTTGTAATAATTTTTGAATTACGAGGTCTATTCGTCTTGGTTATAAAATTCATATCTGTTGTAATATCCCAAATGGGAATCATGCAGCAATAATAAACAACACTGCTCAGAAATAACACAGTTCGGCTAAATAAAAGGAGGCCAATATGGAGGCTCAATAATGGCATTTACATCAGAAAATCAGAGTTATATTGAAGCCCATGAGTTATAGAATAGAGAATAGAAAACTTTACATGAAGAAATCCTCAAAAATGAGGTGTTGCAACCATAGAATATGACTGAACAAGCTTGACAATGCTATTTTTATTGGTTGAAAGAGCAGTAGGTTACACTTCAGATCTAGAGCAGATCTGTGTACAAAAATTTAGATTTGTACTATATATGTACACTAGAAAGGCTCCTCTACAAATTCCCCTTGGGGTTTTCAGCAAAAAGCGAAGTACATGGAGTAGATCTGAGATCTAATGAAAAAAATATGTAGAATGATTCAGAAATTATGAAGTAAATACAACAGTATTTAGATCAGATCTGAATATGACATGGATTAGATCTAAAATCCATGGATCACCACAGTGAAGGGCAGATTCCCAACACTCGAGATCTCTCCTCCAAAATTCTGCCAAAACATCCTGCAACTTCTCACTTGCAAATAACGTAGTACTGGAAGATAGACTACGTTGTAGGCTCTAGAACATGTTTCGGCCTCAAGCCAATATCTGAAAATGTGCTCCAATCATCCAACATTCTCTTGCCAGGGGGATAGAAGACTCTCCCACTGAGAAGAGGCACTATAATGGCCTAGATCTGAGTAGATCTAGCCTCCACTTGCTGCAGCTTACAAAGACAACCAAACCCTCAACAGGATCTACGTTGTAGTTAGAAGAAGAAGCTTGGCCTTAATCCTGATAATGGACAATAATGCAAAGCTCTTCCAAGAGGCCTCTCAAGGAAAGAGATGGGATTCCTAAACAAGAGATCCTTGTGCTAAACAACGCTATTCTATGCTAAAAAACAAGGAGAATATGAAATGTCTAAACAGAAAAAATCTTCAGAAATATGATAAACATCAACCCCCTTCTCATGTTGTCCTCCCCTTCCTTATATAAGTTTGTGAGCTTGAAAAAACCTAAACCATCTCAATGGAATAGCTCTTTTCACATGAACATCCTCCAACTAAAACTGTGATGTGCCTTAATGAAGATCACTCCTTATAGAAAACGATATTGATTTGGTCATGGTTGACCCAGTGAAATGTCTTAGCGCCTTTCACACATAAGGGCAGTTATTTGGAATAGCCAAAATTTAGCTTTGTTCACATGTGGAATTGATTTATTTGTTGTTTTTAGGATTTTTTATAATCCTCCTTTACACATTTATTCATAAAACAGAAAAGTAAAACAAAATTGAATATTCCAATTAGCTTGGGCTAATTGGGAGTATTACAGTCCCCCCCTCCAAGATGTTGTTTGTCCTCAAGCAACTGATAAGGTGAGTGTTGCAACACATCTCCTCCTCCATTGGTGACACCAACATGAGTTAATCTTCCTCCATGAGCCAAATTTTCACCAAACCATCCATCCATGACTTGCTCCGCCAAAGTTCTCATGAATTGCAAACAGCTCATCCCATAAGGAGATAATAAATCACATGAAACAAACATGGTTTTCCCAATTCCCTCCCTAAAATATGAGACATAAAGTACATGGAGAGTGGCCATCCCATAGGGCACATGCATGCCTTCCCTCCTTCCTCCACACATCCCCATAAAAAGTACAAGTACATCATCAATATAGGGGATCAAAACAATGTACAAACAAACAAAAATTTGTGCACGTGGAGGTGGGTCATAGTCCCACATGTGGAACTAGCGCAGAGCATCTCTTGCCTGCATCAAATCAAGATGTGGTAACTAGTTTTCCCACCACTTACTTGCTGCCCATACCATCTCACCATAGCTGAAAGTGTGAGATATATCTGGTGCCTTAGGGAAGCACCCATCATGTTGCAAAATATCCTTTTTCCTTCCAAGGAAGTGGCCAAATTCAAAAATGTTTGTGGCCCAATATTGGCCATGAGGCTTACAAGATATAATTCTCCTCCCTGGAGTCATGGCCTACAAAAGCATGGTAGAATGATGCATGAAATCAGAATATAAAACATGTGTAACAAGAGCATTCTCTTCACCAATAATCCTCCTCATATCAATGTAGTGGTGCATAGATCTATTCTCTTCCTCAAAGAGAGAAATAGAGGGCTGATTTAACTCTTACTTAGAGTCATGTTGCTGCTAAAAATCCACAAGGTTCAGGCATCTTTGACAATGCTGACATAGTTATTTTTCAAAGCCCTCACAGTAGTATCTCCTTAAGATGATGTTGTTGAGCTTCATAGAGTATGTGTGGCTGAAATAGAATTCTTCATAAGCCCTTTGTAGTAACTTATCCTTGAGCTTGGAGGCTCTAGACAAGAAGACCCTACCATGATTATAGATGACTCCATCTAGGATTGAATAGCTCTCATCATGTAGTAAGTCATCAAGAATCATGCAAGTGTGAAGATCCTTGGAATATTCCACCAGCAGTTGGGATTTCTAGTATGGATCTAGTTTTCCCAACAATGACAACGCTAATAATGTGTCATCTGAAGTGTCTAACATGTTTTTGTTCCCCTCCTTGACATTTCCCATGTCAAAGGTGTATGTTGGAAGGCCAAGCCTCCCATTTTTCTCCTCCTTGACATCTCCCATGCCAAAGGTATAAGGTGGAAGGTTTTCATTCCTTCCTTCCTACCCTCCTTGCATATGCACATGCTCAAAAGAAAATGGAGGTTCTTGGAAATTATTTTCCCATGGAAGGCTATCATCTATCCAAAACCTCCTTGGTTTTTCCAAAGTGTGCATGTGTGACCACCATCTAACATCATGTATGTAAGAGTGTTCTCCAAACAAGTTTGTCTCCTAATTCAAGGATTTCCTTCCTTGCTCCATGATGGTGTCATTCTTCCTCCTTGCAACATCTTTTCTCGCCGTAGTATGGGATGAAATAATAGATAATAGTGATAAGGGAAAAATACTTTCCCTCTCCTTGAGCCTTCCCCACACTCTCAGCGCTGTAGTATGGTCTTCTAGTGCTCCCTTCCTCCTTGGATCAATGAAAGGAGCATCAATGCATGAAACATCTTTCACCAAATCTGAATCAGGTGGTCTTCCCGGTGTTATACCACAAGATAATGATGTCTCATGGCTCATTCCCATATGAATAAAATATGATAACATATTACGACTGCTTCCACTGCGCAAATCCATCTTTGATTTTTGTGTGGAAGTCTCATGATAATGGGGCATCACTCTTATAGATGTAAGAGTGCTTTTGAGTGGAGCAACTTCCCCATCTTCTTCTTCATGTAATAGAGGATCACCTCCCATCATATCAGTGCTGTGATCCATCATCTTCTCTCCTCCGCCCACCTTCTGCAAGATCTCACAGTTTAAGGTGATCCCTTTAGATGTAGTTAACTCATGAACACCCATCATCTCCTTGGTGTCAAGAATCTTGATCACAAAGGGCTGATCTGCCATAGCGTGTGTTCCAAAAACTGGATGTAGTGTTGGGACACATTCCTTCCATTGTCTTGTCTCATTTTCTATCATAATAGACACATGCTGCTCATTCTCTCCATGTGTAAGATCCTTGGGGCATTCTTGTAAAGATACAAGAGCCTTCTTAGGGGAAGAAATGGCTTCATCTCCATCTCCCAAAAAAAATAGATCTCCTCCTGCTGTCACAGCGCTGGAGGAACCTTTCAGCTCTTCTGCTTTCTCCTCCTCATCAATGGAGCATGCCTCATCAATAGGAGATCATTTCTCCTGATCTCTTCTTTAAAATGGAACACTCATGTCTTCCTCTTGAGAAGAATGATCTTGCTGAAGTGGGGCCTTTTCCTTTGGAAAATCATGTAGTAGGTCTTTAACCCTCTCAACAATGTTTTGAAATGGAGTTATCTTCATGGATCTTTCCATCTCATGCAAAGGTTCTGAATTCTTGGGCTTAGTTTTCTTACCCAAAGAAGTTTCAGATGGCTCAACATCAAACCTTTTCACTAACCTCCTAGTAAACTTTGCATAAGTAGAGATGTTTACATTTCTTAATGAAGAAGATTCAAATAACCACTAAGAATAAGCCTTACCTTGGAGGTGTAGTGCTGCTACTCTTATGGCTTCTTCTTCAGAAACTTGATGCAGTTGTAAATATGTGTCTAGCTTCTTTACCCAAGACTTGGCTGAGTTCTTGGGTGATCCATCAAATGGAGGTAGAAAAGTTCTACCCAAAGTGTGCTGCATGCACCCTCTTCTTCTCTTGTATATGCTGGATCTTATTTCTTCTTTGAGTTGGAAAAACTCCGGGAAGCTTAGATGCTCTTTGAATATTTTAGACTGAGATTCATATTTGTGGACATAGTCACCAAGAGTCTCCTCTTTTGGTGTCTCTCCTTCTACTTCTTCTCTTGCTAGGAATGTAGATATGCTACAACATCACATATCTGATTGTGTGACTGAATGCTCACACACAAGGTATGAAGAACTGGGGCTTCCTTCATGTGAAAATCTCTCCAAAGGATATGCATGTCTTTCTTTCCTCATTCCCCTGATTTCATTTTTCAACTCATGCATAGTTTGGAACAGAGTTTTTGAGAACTCTTTCCCTTTCATTCTTCCAGATAAAGGGGTTTGACCCTTGTCTTATTTGTATTTAGTGTAATCAATATTATTCTTCAGTCTTTTATTTTCATGAGAATACATATTGGCTATTCAGAAAGCAAAGCACAGGTTGTGCCAAGATGATTGCTCCGATACCACTGTAATATCCCAAATGGGAATCATGCAGAAATACTAAACAATACTGCTCAGAAATAACGCGGTTCAGCCAAATAAAAGTAGGAGGCCAATATGAAGGCTCAATAATGGCATTTGCATCAGCAAATCAAAGTTATATTGAAGCCCATGAGTTATAGAACATAAAATAGAAAACTTTACATGAATAAATCCTCAAAAATGAGGTGTTGCAACCATAGAATATGACTGAACAAGCTTGAAAACGTTATTTTTAATGGCTAAAACAATAGTAGATTACACTTCAGATCTAGAGCAGATCTGTGTACAAAAATTTAGATCTATACTAGATCTATACACGAGAAAGGCTCCTCTACAAATGCCCCTTGGGGTTTTTCAGCAACAAATGAAGTACATGGAGTAGATTTGAGATCTAATGCAGAAGATTTGTAGAATGATTCAGAAATTCTGAAGTAAATACAACGATATTCAGATCAAATCTGAATATGACATGGATTAGATCTGAAATCCACGAATCACCACAATGAAGGACATATTCCCAACACTAGAGATCTCTCCTCCAAAAGTCTGCCAAAACACCCTGCAACTTCAAACTTGCAAATAACGCAGTACTGGAAGATAGACTGTGCTGTAGGCTCTAGAACATGGTTTGGCCTCAAGCCAAGATCTGAAAATGTGCTCCAATCATCCAATACTCTCTTTCCAGGGGGATAGAAGACTCTCCCACTGAGAAGAGGCACTAGAATGGCCTAGATATGAGTAGATTTAGCCTCCACTTGCTGCAGCTTACAAAGACAACCAAACCCTCAATAGGATCTGCGTTGTAGTTGGAAGAAGAAGCTTGGCCTTAAGCTTGATAGTGGACAAGAAATGCAAATCTCTTCCAAGAGGCCTCTCAAGGAAAGAGATGGGATTCCTAAACAGGAGATCCTTGTGCTAAACAACACTATTCTATGCTAAATAGCAAAGAGAATAAGAAATATTTAAACAGAAAAAATATTAAGAAATATGATAAACATCAACCCCCTTCTCATGCTATCCTCCCCTTCCTTATATAAGTTTATGAGCTTGAAAAACCCTAAACCATCTCAATGGAATAACTCTTTTCACATTAACATCCTCCAACTAAAACTGCGTTGTGCCTTAATGAAGATCACTCCTTCTAGACAACGTTGTTGATTTAGTCATGGTTGACCCAATCAAATGTCTCAGTCCCTTTCACACATAAGGGTGTTTATTTGGAATAGCCCAAATTTAGCTTTGTTCACACGTGGCATTGATTTATTTTTTATTTTTAGGAGTTTTTATAATACTCCTTTACACATTTATTCATGGAACAGAAAAGTAAAACAAAATTGAATATTCCAATTAGCTTGGGCTAATTGGGAATATTACATCTGTAAATTGATGTAAAGGTCGTTTAGAGACCTATGATGTAATAATTTTCAATTCAGTCATGTTTGGAGTGTTGAAGGTCCAATCATTTATGTATGTAATCCCATGAAGGGAAGATGATGTTATGTAACCCCACTTGGTTGGGCGATTAATTCAAATATGTAATCCCACTTGGTTGGGTGATTGATGTAAGTATGAGTCCTTGGTGATAGGGAAGGCCATACTTTGTTGAGTTATTGTGTCATTTAATTCATTGAAAATATTTCTGAAGATTCAGCATGTGCTCAGGGTGAGAATGGTCAGTATAGTGCAGATTAGGTCTACAAAGTTCTTGTATCTACAAGGAAAGAGAAACTTTGTTTCAGCATTGGTCTTCCCTTTTCCATTGATATCAAAGGGGGAGAGTAACTTGGTGTTTGAATAATGCTTATATTGATGTGTCTAACATGTATCTTTAGGTTATGGTGATAAAAAACCAACATGGTTTCCATCAATTCCAAAGGGGGAGATTGTTGGCATTATGATGCAGGTGTCATCCTTGATGAAAAACCACTTGTAATAGAACAAGTATATGGTAATTGGATGAGTTCACCGGTGACAACGTGATGAAATAGAATGACAAAATGATGAGACAGAGCTTTGCAGGTTAGAGACATAAGTTTATAAAGGTGAATATTTGTATAAATATACACAGTTAGATGAGGCCAAGTCACGTACACATGCAGGTATGAATAAGAAAATTTGCGTACATGTTGGTGCACTAATTGATACCAAAAATCATATAAAAATGCCAAGAAGATAGAGATTCATTGAAACTATGGAAGAGGTTTATGATCATTGATATTCACTTGGATCAACTCATTAGGGAAAAAATCAGTAACCACATCTCCATATCTAACTTAAGGATGGTCAGGTAACATCTCTGCAAAAAAATAAGGATTTATTGGTCTTCATGGCCATAAAATCTAAATTTAATTCTTGCAAGATAACTATCCACTTTGAGTACTTACCCCTAATGATTTTTCAACTTAGAAAATTTTTCATGGGTTAGAGTCTATAACAACGATGGTATTACACAAGAGGGTGTAATCTCATAATTGTTGAGCGATAAAGACAAAAATTAAAGCCAATTTTTCAATGTAATTATATTGAAGCTCTACCCCCACCAATCCTTTACTAAGTTAGTAGAAGACATGCTCATGTTGTCCTTCATCTTCTTGGACAAGGATAATTTTGATCATTGAATCAAAGGATACAAAATATAGAGGAAATATAGACTATAGTTAGGAAAGCTTAATAGTAGGTTCTATGGAGAAAAAATCACTTTCTGACAAGAAATCACTCCCTCGAGTTTTCTCATAACTCAAGTTAGACAGGGGGTGGAACACTATATAGAAATAGAAAGAAATTGAAGAAAAAATCCATTAAAACATGTGCAGAAAGGGAAATAAATTAGGGGTGCACCTTTTTATCGTCAATTTTCCTATCATACAATTTCCAAAGATAGGTCCAAAGAACCAACCTCTGGCTCCTGTGATTTATTTTTGCACGCAATAAGACGACAAACACTTTCTAAATACTTGAAAATGACAATGTTAGTAGTAAGAAATACCAACCTAATTGATGCAATCAAATGGAAATAAGCATACTTGTAAACAAATTGAAATCAAAATCATAATGTATCATGCATGAAATGAACAATAATTAAAGGAGGGAGAAACTATATAGATACATTATATTAATGAAGCAAGTAATAAAATCCATACATGAAATTACTTCAACTGAGAAGAGGCCTTATCTAACTCCTTTCCTTGGTATTTCTTTGAGCCCCACTCTGGATTTCAATAGCATGGTATTAATCTAATTCTTCCTCCCTTTTTCCCTTGGTATGGAATTCATTATATAGATGTAGCAGATTTAGTTTTTGGATTGATGGATGTGATTAAAGGATTTAATGAACTAGGTGAAGTTGAATTCAATAGTCCAGTTTACTAGTGATTTGTATGAGGCATGATTTGAATCCCACATTGATTCTTCTTAGGATTGTCAATTATGAAGGATGAGAGGGAAGTAGTAGACTAGTAGCAGTGAAACCCATGACCATCATATCCTACAAGTGGCACATCATGAAACCGGTCACACTCTAATTTAAATCATTGGTGAGATTGTACTAAAAAATATATTGAAAAGAGAAAATGGTGCAATTTCTCATTGTCTAATATGAGTCAATCCTCCAAGGATTATAGGGGTCTCTTTTGAGGCTATAATAGTAGGGTCAACATCAAGGCCTTTTACATGGCATCAAAATATTATTGTTCTTAGTCATCCCACACAAATGGTGTATCTCTCTTGAAAAGATGCATAAAGCCTTTTGTGAGTTTAACATAATTAGAAATGAAATGACATCAGAAGCCTTCATTCCCTTGCAGACTCTATAATTGAAAAATAGTGTGTCAAGGAGGTAGATTAGTGATTGCTTCAACCTTCATATAATCAACCATGATCCCATACTTTGATACAATGATTCCTCGTGATCACTTGGAAACAATGCAGAAGATGCAGTTGTGAGGATTTGAATAAATATTGTATTAGCAATAAAACATAAAAATGACATGTAGATGTGTACAATGATTGAACCTTAATTGGTAATGAGCAACCAAGTCATATGGTTATGCCTCCAAAATTTGTTTACTTTTATGAAAAACATATATGTGGACTATTGGAAAGAAGCTCCAACATTTTTTAGACCAAATGATAATTTCCTATATGCAAAAGTACACTAAGGACAAATGCACGCCATCTTGATTTGGTATTCTATTTTGATCTAAATCTTAATGATAGTTAGAAAATACATCCATGAAGTGAACAATATATCTTCCAACACTTTCAAAAAAATCCTGATCAATAAATGGGGTCGAGTAGTTGTATTTTGGACACACCTTGTTCAAGTCCCAACAATCAACATAGACATGTATTACCCTACGTGTTTGCAATAGGAATGATGTTAGAAACCAATTCTTTCAAGGGAACCATACAAATAAACTTAGATTTAAGCAGTTTTTAAACTTTTTCCTTGATCGTATTAACATTACAAGGGATGACTAGCCAAATCATTTTCGTGTCTGGATTGGCTCCTTTGTATGTAATTATTTCATGTTCAACAATATTGGGACTGACTCGAGGAACTTATTTATATGATTGAATTTTTTTTATATATAATTATTTGAAGAGGGTGGTATAAGAGGTATCAAGAGTGTAATCCACACCATTCAAAATGGTTTCCATGACCTAATATTTCATTAAAATATCGATAGGGATGGTTAGAGAAATGTTGGCTAAGTTCCCTTAAGAGAATAAATAATGTTCCATGATGGTATCTAACGATTATTCAACATTCTAAGATGAAACATGCATTTCAAGTTGTTATTAAAATGTTTTGAGCTAGGAATAAATTATGAATGATGATGTGATTCATACTAAGGTCAGTTGGATATCATTAGGATTCCAATGTGTATTCATCAAATGGCATCGTGATATCAATGAATTCATTGGAAATTAAGTAATCAATAGCCCACATGGGCGATGATTAAGTATCGAACTCCACGTCCTATTGGAGGCATGATTTAGGGTTTACATTTGTTGCTTGTATAGCTTGATAAGAAAGTTAATTAGGGCTCAAATGAAAGTGATCACCATACATGTCTATGTAACATGAAAAGACACCACCAAAGGACCATGAATCCCTTGGTATCCAATAGTGATTAATGACATAAAAGTTAATAGTGGCATCATAATGCAATGGATCTAATGGAGGAAATGGAAAGGTACCCATTAAGGAAGAGTCTTTGAACATTACTACTCCAATACTATCAAAAATATGAGGGGAATCCCCTATGAAAGGAATTATTTGATCACCATGAAAGTATAAGTTGAGATTGGAATATGTAATTTGGTTGATAGTGACAATATTACCCTAATGAGGAAACATAACAACCCTGAAAATTGAGTTAGCAATAGCCATCATGGCATACAACCAGCTTCGACTTAGCACCATATTATAATAAAAAAAGACAGATGATTTTGAAGTCAATTGAGATATTTTAATCTTGGGATTGATAGGAAAAGAAGCCTAATACCACTTAGGGTTGTAAGGTGTTCCCATCAAATTCATTTAATGTATATGTTAGTGGTGACAAAGTAGGTGATCCAAGAGATTTCCAACACTTTGACGACATGATGCATGTAGATTCCCTTTCATCGAAGACTATCTGTTGGATGTATTTTCGAAATTCATGTACCAATATTTGAAAGGAAAGGTGGTGTGAAAGATAAATTTTCCATGATATTGGGCCAAAAGTGATGAGGTTTGAATTGAGGGATCTACACCACCAATGGAAGTTAGAGGTGTTGTGTGTTTCTTGGGTAACTTTGCAAAACTTGGAGAGTGGACATGAAAATGGGTGCTTGGGCCAGATCCTCAACAATACTATAATTATGAGTGACCATTACATTGGGGTTAGGTACTGAATTTTGAAGTGCACATTTTGGAGGATGTGGTACAACAACAAATGATGGATTTTTTATTTGAATGGGTAGGTATCGTGGGTTCCTAAATGGGATGACCACTCTCAATTTATCATAATTATGTGCTTTATTGGTCATGTGCATAATACCCCATCCTCCACGTAGGATATTTTCATGGTTAATTAACCCCCTTGCCAAGGAGGTGGAGGATTAGCAACTATGTGTTTCTACTAGGCTAGAATTTTTTTTTCAAGATATTAGGTTGACAATTAGGGTTCTTCTACTAGGTGAAATATTGACGAATCTCATCCATTCAATGACATTTGTGAGTGAGGTGGTATTCCCCACCAATATTGCAAGGAAACCTATTCTTTTTATTCTTCTCTTTGGTTTTACTCCCATTGATGTCTTGGGTATTAGGTGGCCATTGTTTATTGTCAGAAGGTTTAAAAAAAAAATCTTCTTATTACCTCTAGGTTACTGAGGATTCTTTGTGGGAATTGATTCCACTAAATTAACCCCAAATTTTTTAAAAATAGAAGTAGGAGTTTGGGCGACAAGCATAAAGGCTGGGAAATTAGAAGGAATGTTCAATTGTCCCATCTAAGTGGATAACTAGCCTATCTTTCCTAAGAATATAGATCTTGACCCACCATCAACATGGGATCCTAGCATGGATTTCAAAATATCATTAAATGATTGAGGGGAATTAGGGATGAATTTGTATAGAGTTCCTACTTGAAAAATAGATCAAGTTGAGTTGATGGGCATGCATAATCACCCATGCCTCAATTTGATCTCCTACTGTAGCTACGTATTTAGTGATTGTAGGAAATACATTTTTGGTGAACCATTCATGAAATATCTTGTCAAAGAACTTAGTTCTATAAAAGCTTAATATTTTCCTCCATTCATGTATATGATAAGAGATGTGAGTGGAAGTGTCTTGAAGGAATTTTGTAAGTATGTAAATTCTCATTTCATAACTACAAGAAATTGATAATGATTTATAAATGCTTGTGCTAATGACAATAAGTTATCATAAGTGGCAATTTCAAGGTTAATTTACCATTTAGCGGCACCATTGGTAAAATTCCTCTATAAAATTTGTTGATGCATCCTAACAACCATGAATTAGTTGGATGAACACCATAATGATAAGACATTACATGAGCTGAGGGACCTTCACTAGGTTTCCATCAAAATTGGGAATGTCAGCAAGAGACTTAGGTGGGACCATATACAATGCAAGGTTGTGCTTGATGGGATCTGTTATCACTATACAAGTTTTCCAAACTTGGACAGTTTGTATTTGTTCCTAATTCATGGTGTTAGAATAGGGGTTAAGTCATTTTTATGTTTTTAGAGTCTAATTCATAAGGTTAGAGTCTCAGCTCCATCATCAAATAAGGTCCAACAACTTTGTTTCACATTTTAAGGGTCCCATGTTATGTTTCAGAAATCATGTGTTTAGTCACTTTGAATTTTTTTTCGAATAAGCCACGAAACCACATTTTCGTAGCGTGGACAGTGTTAAAAACTATTTTTGCACTACAAAAACGCTGGTCTTTTCGGAGCGCAAAACCCTGAAAATACATTACACGCGCTACAAAATCGAGGATTCGTAACCAATCCTATCTAACTATCAAATCCATCAAATTTCGTTAAATTTTCATGATTAGGTGTCAGTCCACGAACCCTTTCTCACACATGCAACCATTCATAACCATCATAAGATTCGTTAGGGGTCATTTATCATCAGTCAGTTTAAAATTTGAAAAGGGATGTTTGTCCTTGGTTATATTTTCTCATGCAAAAACACTTGTTGCATGTTTTTCTTCGAATGACAAGCTTTTGGTAAGCATAAACCAGAGCTTCTCTCAATTCTCAAGTGAGGCTGAACTGGTTATCAAGCGAGGTTGAACCCTTAATCAAGCGAGCCAGTTTATTACAGGTTTTCTGAAGCCACAGGGATTCCGAGTGAAAGATGACAGAGGAAAAAAGAAACCACAGATCAGGCCATTGTTTGAGAACGGAACCTGAAGGCATAGAGGCTCTCACCAAAGATAAATAAGTTGAAGAAGCCTTCAAGAAAGTAGGATGCTGGAGATTCTGTGAAAAGCTACAGGGAGGTCATAATCAAGTCATAAAAGAATTTTCCATTAATTTCACAAGTTCAAATACAAAGGTTGGATGTTTAAACTTACCAATTTCTCCTGAAATTATATCTTTAGTGACAGATATCCAAGGGGAGAAGAAAGGTGGTTCAAGAACTTCAGGTTTGAAATGGAACCTTGTAAAATATTTTTGAAGCTAGATTTTGTGGACACAGATTTAACCAAATCAGTGCCAGGAGGTTATTTCAAGGATACATATGCTAACCTGCTCTCTAACATTCAAAGGTACTTCACTTGTGAAGGAAGATACCATAAGGTGTATTCTTACCATTTCAATCTCTTATTGCATTTCACTGCAATAATTTCTCTAGATTTACCTTTCTTTCTTTTTCGGAGTTTGGCCAAGATGGAAGATAAGATGCAGATGAAAACTCAGGCATGTGAAACTTCATTATTCCATCATGGTCTTGTTAAATTAATAGTTTTGCACAAACTTCAGAGGGTGAATAGAGAATGGTTTTCATTTCTGTTTTTGTGTGGATTTTGGGTGGAAACACATGGAGTAGGTGCTAGCCCTAGGGGCAAAGAAAAATCACCATCAGAAACCACCGACCCTGCAGAAACAATATCAAATAGATTTGTCAAGTTAAATCCTAGAAAACAAGTGAAAGAGCCAGATATTAAAACACCAGTAATTATTCAAGAAATCCATCAACCTGCACAAAAGAGGATAACCAAAGGTAAGGAAGCAGTACAAGAACAGTCAACCAGCAAATCAGCCTAGAAAAGATTGACTAGAAGTCAAATAGCAAGGGAAAAAGGCAAAATAGTGGTTTCAGAAGAAGATCCAGGTTTAAAGGGCAGTTTGAATGATATTTTACAAGCTATTGACATTGAGGAATATCCTTTAGTGCAAGCATATTTTATAAATTTGGATGAAGGGAAATATAAGAAGATCAAGTCTTCCAAAAAGTTGGATTTTAATGATGAAATTTCAGAGTTTGTGTTCAGGCCCAGAAGGCCTCTAACTAGGAATTCAAAAAAGTTGCAAGGATTGGATGTGGAGTTAGATAAATCTAAGGAAGCTTCAAATTTTTATGAGGAACCCATAGACCTTTCATCACCTATGCTTGAAGATGACAGAAACAGAGTTTTCCATACTCAAAGAGAAAAGAGTAGTTATGAAGGAATGAAAGAAAAAATAAGACTAGCTAATCTTAAAATTGCTAAGCTTGAGAAGAAAGCAAGAAAACATGTTGTGGAGAAGATAAACTTTGACAAAATTAAGGCTCTGTGGGAGCTTGAAAGAGTCTCAAAACCTGGAACAATCAGCAGTGAAGCTCAGTTTTTCACCTCGAATCTTCCTGCAATCAAAGAGGCTAAATTTGTGAGAAGGATAAATGTAAATTTAAGGGCTACTAACAGGAGGTTGAAGAGGCACATTGAAGATCTTTAAATCCAATTGGAAAACTCTGAAGGTCAGCTACAACAGAAGTAAGACAATAAGTGACAAATCCCTAATATAATTTTGTTTTGGGAAAGACACCACTTTTTGAAAACATGGAAAAGTTGACTTATATTGATTTCAAGGTCCATTAGCATCAAAGTCATCATTAAAGGACTGTAAATATTCTTAATATTTAAAGATGATGAATAAACTCTGTAATATGGAGATACACAACAGTTTCGTAGCACGCTACGAAACTGTTGTAGGTGCACTTTTAAATATTTTGTTAAGGTTTCAAGAGGTAAAACACTTGGTTTTTGAAGTTTTGATGCCGCTAGAAGATGGAAATGGGTCACAAATGAATTTCTAGGTGTTAAATAAAAAGAAATTAGATGTTAAGAGATGTTTCATAAAGGCATAGTTACTGCGCTACGAAAACAACTGATATTTTCATAACGCAGACACATCAGATCTCTTCACACTCTTTCAAGGAATTAGTTTTGCACAGGTGGATGGACATGGTTATATGGAAGTGATAACACATATCACTTGTCTAAAAAGGTCCATTTTTGTCAGTCAAAATATTTGAGGAGCATAAATGAGGGTTAAAGCTATATTGCAGGAGACATGTTCCTAGTTTTCAGGACAGATAAGGGATAAGTTAACAGAATGTAACAGCAGGGTTATGGACACCATCAAGGTCGAAGATAAGGAGGAGTAGCTGTCAAATATAATATTTAATTCTTGGATCAAGTTGTTTTAGTCATAATAAAGAGTTTTACTCGTAATTGAATTAGGACTCTAGAATAGACAGTTAACTGTCATATGTAATTAATAGTCTATTTTAGGAGTAGATAGGTGTCAAGATAAGAAATTCGAATTCTCCTCAAGATAGATGAGGGAATCCAAGATTGTAAGGAGGGATCTATAAGAGACATGAGGTCGAATTCCTCAAGGTTGGAAAATTTTCATTACAAGCAGATTATGTCATTGTAGCAAACTGTGTGTTTTTATCATAATACAGATATTGGCTTACTACTCAGGATTCAGAAAGAGTTTTTTAATGTGTGATCTTCCTATGGCTTTATGTATCTATCTATTTGCAGTGGTATAAACATATGTTACTTAGAATTCATTGGAAAATTCTCTAACTTCCTACATATGTTTGTAAACTGTGTTTTGTTCACTCTGTTTTTGTTTCACTGATACACCTAAAAACTCTGAAATGCCCTGACTTCCATGATGAGATGATGTTGATGTTTTGTGGAAAAATACTTAGAATCCATAGCCCAATAGATGTTTGTTGATAATTATTTCAACCAGTCATACACTTTTATACAATTTATTCCTAGAGTTAGCCATCTAATCCTTAGTTCAAAATCTTAAACCTAGTGAGAGAGCCCTCTCAGGTTGAGGAGGCTAAGCCTCAACTAAAAGTCTGGTTTGAAATAGTTACACTGAGGTAGCCTGACCAACAGCCTATCAAGACCTATTTTGGTGATAACAGGATCATTCATTAACTTCAATATATAAAGAAATTAAAGTGTTTCCAAGAAATATGAGTTGAACAAATTCATAGGAGGAGGTTGTTGTCGTTGCATCCTAGGTGAATGTTGTGATCGTCCCATAACTTAGCTTCTATAGGTGAAAGGTGTTCTTCAATAAGTTGGGTTTTAGAGGAGTTAGATCCAATACCCATGGTGGTTTTATAAGGGTTATACCCCCATATAAATGGACCCAAAATGGTAAAGGGGCTCTTAAAATATTGTTGACCTCTAGGACCAAAGGATGCACCAAGAGGAAAAACTCCTAGACCAAAATGTTGACTAAAGAAGTTGGTATTGCAACGATAGAAGACGTTGCCAAGGATATTTCCTCCAACCCCTTTAACATTCTAAGGAAATGGATTATTCCCTTAAAAATTTGACCGCCTTAAAGGTTCAATTCCCCATGGATTTACAAACTCACTTGAAATGTATGTGCCCCCATCTTTGCTAGGGAATTTCATGGACCTAATGTTGAAATTCCAACCAAAAGCGAACCCAACATTAGGTGTGAATGAACTACCTATAGAGATACTAGGACTAGTGGATAAACCCAAAGACATAGATGTAGATTTAGGGTTCAAACCTCTGACAATGGATGTAGGTATGCTACTCATAGTGAGACTAGGGCCTCCACCAAATACACATGGAGGGATCGTGGTTGATGATGTTAAGGAAACTACGATAGATGTACCAAATGGTGGAAAAAGAAAATTTTGATTTGTTTTCTAATAGGAGAAGATATTTTAAGTAGGCATGGTGAAGACATTACCCATGGCAGAATAATAAGGTATGGAATTTTCCTCAAGGGAAGTTCCAATGAAACTATGTGTGAATGCACTAGGTTTTTCCATCTAATGTACATCAACCGCAATATATATTAGTGAAGATCATTTGACTGAAAATATCAGGTGAAATATATGTCCCCACCTAGGAAAATTTTCAAAGGAATATTGGGCATCAAAGCATGATAATAAGGTGGTGGAATTTTGTCAACACTTCTTGAACTATGGTTTTGACTCCTTGAAAACCATCAATAGTGACCCTTGAGGTAGGCAAGTCTAAGTTGGTAGTGGGGATAATCATATATCTACAAATAGGTGGAACCTCCTCTTTAGGTCGAAGGACCTTGAGATGTTTAGAATGAAGAGGACTAAACTTATTCATAATTACAATAAAATATGTATGCAATAAAATAAAGCAACACCCAAGGCCAAGTGTACTCAACCAAGAAACACACACCTAGTTGTTATCACTCAGATTTTCCTTGAAGTTGTGGAAAAGGAAAGTAAATCCGAGGTAACCAAAAACCAACCTTCAGATACAGAATCTAGCCAATCTGTATCCAGAGAGGGCTCTCTTTTTAAAATTTAGCTTTGTTCTTAGAAAATATTAGGCTAGTTATAAGTCCAAGAGTTTTGTTTGAATTTAAAAGGTGGAATCCGCCAACTAAGGGCATGATTGAGTATTTCAGGCCACTGGGCTATGGATTTGAAAGGATGGCTTTACTGGATTAAGTTTTTACACCAAAGATGGCTTTGCAGGGCAAGATAGCCAAACAGAGAACAATTTTAGATATTAAAGTGAATGGAATGGATTTTGAAGGGATGAAAGGCAATTAAGAATCTTTCAACATGTTCAAAGAAAGAAAATGAATGATTACAAATAAAGAGCAGTTAAGAATTCTTTACTATAGTAATCAAAATGTTTAAACCGGCAAAACAAGAGCAATTAAGAATTCGTTGCTTATAACCAGTTTAGAAGAAAACATTTAGAATAATCACAATTGAAATCAGAGTACACTTAAGTAAGTTCTGATTTATTCTTTTATGTCAATTATTCAGAAATGGAACATAGTGATATTATAAATAGATATAAAACTTAAAACATAGGATAGAAAAGACTTATTGAACTGTAGTCTGACACATGAATCCTGCAAAAAGTCTTGAGCTTCAAATCATCATCCAGCAAGCCACAAAGAAGTTTCTCCAAAACACTTTTATTCCAAAAAATCAATGTTATAGCAAAGTAGAAGAATCCACCCTCACTAATTCGATTGAGGGCTTATTTATACAAAAGATTATTTAAAATATCTCATAACAAAAGAGATATAATCTAGGGTGACTAATGAATAAGTTACAAAAATAGAGACAGATGGTCTCGTAAATAGGATAAATCAGCTGATGTTGTGTGCTGTCTTCCTCGTTTTTAGAATGTGCTGGAAGCAGTTCCTTTGTTTTAGCTCGTTGCTGTCTTCTTGAGTAATTCTTTTCTGACTGCCTTGCTTGTCTGATACTCTTTTATTCTTACTGATACACTTTAATTGCTGCACTGATACTCTTTTACCTTTATTCACCTATTTATCCTTTATCAAGATATACCTCAGTAAAATAGGCCAAAATTTTTACACAAGGATAAATTTTATAAAAGTTCCATCATCTCATCCCACCATTGAACTTCTGGCACTCTGGTTCTTTGCAATTTTCTCAATGTTTCATCAGCTTTGATGTATTTGAAAAAATTAGGCTGATATGGAAACAAATGTTTTATTTCATGTTCAAGATAAAATAAACTCTCCAATTTTTCATAAAGACTTTTCCCTGTTGGCAATGTTCCTTCTGCTGTACTGGTTGAAGAACTGGCTTGATCATCAATCTGTTTGTTTACTTTCTTAACAAAACTTTCCAAATCCATTAATCTACCTTCTTCGATAACAGGACTGGGCAAACCTTTATTTAACACAACATCAAATCTTTCTTTGAAGGTAAAAATTTCTTGCTGCATGTCTCAACACCTTCTTTCAAGATTTTGCATAAGAGTCCTTTTGGTAAAAACTCTTTTGCAATCTGAAACGATCTTCTAGTATTCTTTCAGCTTCTTGTCCAACATCCCTAAAATTGCATATAAATGGACCTAATTGACCTTTGATTCGGAGTTGGGCTTTCTTCTTTGCATTACAAAAATGAATAATATCAGAGTTATTCATTTTCCTGAAGTACTCTAAAGCAAAAAGTCTCATAGGCACATACTTTGGCAATTTAAATGGACATAATTCACATCCATATCTTCTGACTTCTGTAAAATTTTGGTACAAGTACCAATCACCAATTTTGTACTGTTTTGAAACTTGCAGAGTTTTTTTAATTTCATTGCTGAGTCTTGGAGGAGGAACTCCTGTCAACAAGGTAGTTGCAGGGTGTATAAACATATCAATGAATTCATTATAGGAATAAGGAGAATCTCTAGAATTATGGGTGATGGCTGACCAAAATATGACAGACCTGGGATTTCCTTGGACATTAAGCTTTTGAACATGGAAAGAAAATTTTTCAGACTGGTAATATAGCATGAGATGGTCAATGACTGAAGAATACTTGAACACTTTCTCATTCTCTAATCTCATGAATTGATCATGGATTTTATCTGCAATATAAGATGCAAAGTCATATTTGACAGCAGGAGGCTGTCCAGGAGTGAAGATAGACAATAATACTAGAGTTAACTCATCAAAATACTCACTAGTATTAAAGCCCATGATAAAAGAAATCATATTCAGAATGATCTAGCCCATTTCAGTAAAAAAGGCACTAACATAGGGAGGTGGGCCCTTGGGCTGATGTTCAGGTAACATGAAAGTTTGACAGATGTGTTTTACCTCTTCAGGGGATAACTGAGTAGATTTTTCAAGCAATTCTCCAATGGACAAGGGAGTGAGGTTTTGACCAGGTTCAAAATGGATCATATCATTGATAGACTGAGCAGTAATAGGGAAAAGGACATTCTGGTTTGGGGATAAAACTGCACTCTGAATTGGATCATAATTAGCATGGCAATAATGGATAATATCAAGGAAGATATGGACTGAGGGTAAAAGGTATCTCGGGAAATTAGATTCCCATAACCCAATAACGTCCAAGCCATTCAAATAATTATCTCTGCAGCAACAATGAATTCGAAGGGGGATTTCACTGAAAACTAAGTCTTTGATCTGAAAATATTTATCCACTAATGGCAAATATTCCAATTCTCTATGAGGGACGTTCAATGGGGCAACATTTAAAGCCACCGGGACTTCCATTTTTGGTTCTTGTGGATTCAAAAACGGAAATTCGGGGGTTTTTATGAAAATGGGGCACAATTTCAGGTTTGGAGATAGTAATTACAGTTCTGGGAACTAAAACACATCACATTGAAGCTTTTTCAGACTGTATTGCGGAATTAAAACTCGAACAAGGATTTTTAACAGAGTTTCAGCAAGAAATAGGAATAAATACCTGTTTATGGGAAAATGGCACTTGTTTAACAGGTACCAGTTGACGACAGATGGATGCTGGGAAACTGGACTGGCAGTAGTCTTCAACGAAATATAGTTAATGGCAGTTGGCAGCAGTTTTTTGAATTTCTGAGTATGGAGAGCACAGTCGTTTTCAGCATACAGAATGATCAAAAAATGCGTGAACTTTTGTTTTATTCGCAAAGTCAAAGCGGGGAATTTTTTTTTATTATTTTAATATATGACGTCAGGGTGTACGATGGACATGTCACAGGGAAAGGGCGGTAAGTGGTTTATTCCGCACCACCTTTGGGAGCTGGCGGTAATTTGTGAATTGGGAGCGATTCCATAGATTAACTGACGCGTGGCCCTGACACTATTCGAAAACCACTGCAATTTCACGAGTTAACTTTCGGATGAGGGATGGCTCGCGGAATGAATGCGGGCCGTGGATCTCTGATGGAGGGATCCAACGATTGACATGACGTGAAGTTGGAGGGGGAGTTAAAATGTGGGCCCAAAGTAATTAACGTTAATTAATCATTCCGGGTGGTGTTTGATTGGCGAGATTAGATTATTAATTAATCCGGATGATTAATTAATCTCTTTGCGTATGATGACGGGTCGGGGTAATGAATGGGTTTATTTTTCGAAGTTTGTTTTGAATAAATTTCAGCTTTTTATTTTTTCATTTAAAACATAAAAAACATATGCTTAAACCTTTTTTCGTATGTTTTTATTATATGGTAATAAATCGAGATGATTCACTTACCATAGGGGGCGGGGATAATTATATAGATATATTTTTAGCCAAAGGGCATTGTAATGTGGGATTTTTATTTAATCACATGGGTTAAATACTTTGGCTAAAAACTTATAGTAAGATGGTTTTTTGGGTTATTTATAAAAGGGAATTATATATAATAGGATAATGTATTTCCACTAAGGATTTAATATATAAAGTTAGAAATTAACATGAAAAATGAGAGAAAGCGCTAAGTATAAAACACCATAATAATGTATTTAACTTATGCTTTGCGTGAAATGGATTTTTTATGGATCATTGCATGTTTTTCCTAAGTAAAATGGGATTTTTCTTAGGAAAAGATTTTTATGAATGAATGAGTATGATGATGAATATTTTTAAATACTAAGGTTTTCTCCAATCATTGGGCCGAGGGTCCGGTCCCTCTGAAAGTCAAGGAAATGCCTTGAGCCCCTTTAATCTTCAAATTCCTTAGCACTTAGGGGAAATTAGTAAATTGTTAGGGAAAAAGTGAGATGGGAAGTTAATGATTTTGACCTTGATGTGTTCTGAAATTCTGCCAATGTAGTGTTCTGCCTTTGCACTTGGTGATGAAAGTAAAAGATTACAAACATTTTAAAGCCATCATTCATCACATGAGAATTTGCAATGCCATCTACCTACCCTATCTACTTTCTCTACCATTTTATCTTCTTTATTAGGGTGCACTTAGACTGGCAAACCCTTATCAATCTTCTTTTCCTTTTACATGGCAAATCTATCTATTTCTACACTTATTACATCCAAGGGCTCAGATTAAACTATTGAGCACCTTTTATTAACTCTAACTATCTACTTATCTGCCAAGATTAAACTGTTTGGTCAGATATTTATTCTCTATTCTACAACATGAAATTGAAAAATGAATGAGTCAAGTTTAAACAGTTTGACTCTTCATAAATTGTGGCAAAAGTTTGACAAACTGCACACAATTTTGTTTAATACAAAAAATAAAATAGTAGTGGCATTTGGACTTGCACACTTTCCTGGTCTATTTTTGTTTGGGGTTCATTTCTTTCACTTTTTTGACCATTTTATTATTTTTACCCTTTGATGTTTCTTTTAGGGTATACCCTCTTTACATTTTTTAAATTTTTTGATTTTTAAGAATATGGAACACCTTTGCACAAGAAAAAGGTTTGAACATATTGCATAGTTCAATAAGACAATCATGAAATATGACACCTATTGGTATAGGAGTCTAACACTGGCTCCACTTGGGGATGGCTTTTCCTTGTGAAAAGTTAAGAACAACAGGTCAAATGCCTCAAAATGCCTTTAACTGAACCATGAAATCTTCTCTTTTTGGTGGCTTTATTATATATATGATAGTAGAACTTTCTGAAGCTTAGGGCCTTCACTTCGGGCTTAAACTCCAGCAGGTTACCTTCCAATCAAAACTGATGCATTAGAAAGGATATATTATGTACAAGTTAAAAAGTGAGAACATCCTAATAAATGGGATCAAAGTAGTGTTTTAGCATTCGACCATTGACTGGTCCTTCCTCAGCTTCTGAACCATCCAAATTCTTCAAAAAGTATGTGTTATTTCCCTGTAAAGCATGAATGATGTAAGGTCCTTTCCATAAGAAACCAAATTTCCCATGTTTTCCTTTATCTTCCCTTCTGGAATCCCATCTCAGAACTTTGTCTCCTAGTTGAAAATCTTCTGCTTTAGTCCTTTTGTCAAACATTTTCTTTAACTTTTCCTGCAAGACTTGGGATCGTTGATACACTTCTTCTCTGGTCTGTTGCAAGTGAATTGTTTGTTTTATTCTTCTCTGAATATCATTTGGTTCTACTTGAGCCTCCTGAAGTAATTTCATAACAGGAATTCCTAAGGATGATGGAAATATTGCCTCAATACCATAAACTAATTCATATGGACTGGTCCCAATTGATTTCTTAGTTGTAAGTCTGTCTGCCCACAATGCATTGGTAAGTTTTTTATGCCAATTCTTTTTATTCTCTTCCAATAATTTTTTAATGATATTAATAAGGCTTTTATTGGAAGATTCTGCCAGTCCATTACCCTGAGGATAATAGGCTATTGAATGGCCTAAAGTGATGTGATATTTATTGCAGAAACTAATCATTTTCTTATACTTAAAAGCAGCAGCATTGTCAGTTATAATTTTCTCTGGACAGCCAAATCTTGAAAGTATATTGGTTTCTAAAAACTCTATAATTACAGAATCATTGGCATGTATAGATGGGATAGCTTCAATCCATTTAGTAAAGTAATCTGTGGCAGTAAGATTCCATCTGTGTTTCCCAGAAGAAGGAGGATGGATTTCTCCAATAAAATCCAGTCCCCATTGTTGAAAGGGTCTCTCGGTGGAAATTGGCTTTAATGGTAAAGGTAACAATTTTCTTTTGCCCTCAAAGATCTGACACTTATGACAAGAAGTTACAAATTTCTTAACATCTGAAAACAAGGTTGGCCAGTAAAACCCAACCCTTAAGATTTTATCGATAGTTGACTTCCAGTAGACATGTCCACCACAATCTCTTGCATGAAATTCATTAAGAACCTTGTCAGTTTCATCTTTCAATAAACAATTTAATATAATTCCATCATGATTCTTCCAAAAAAAAGCACTATCTAAAATACAATACTTTAAAGATGTCATTTTTAAGAACCTTTGTTTCGTTCTAGATAACCCTAGAGGAGCTTGCAGGTTTAACAAAACATAAATGATATCAGTGTACCAGGGTGAGTCTAAGAAGGTCTGACTGATCTGTGGAGTCGTGATCTCCTGTTCGTTATCCAGTTCGTTAATGTCCAGGGCTTGGCAATTAGTTTCAGTCATGAGTTGAGCCAAACCTTGTCCTTTTATGAGTTTTGTAGGTCTTATTTCAATATCATATTCTAATATGGTAGCTATCCACTTACCTCTTTTGCCTTCAATACCATCTTGAGTTAAGATGTCTTTAACGACATCATTAGGTACATAAGCTATCACATGAGAATACAATATATAAACTCTGAAATCTTTAATTGCTTTCACAAGTGCAAAAGCTTGTTTCTCCATGATATTATATTTCAATGATGCATCTCTAAGTGCTTTACTAAAAAAGGCTGTTGGTTTTTCACATCCTTGATCATCCTTTTGTAGTAAAACAGCTGTAATTGTATGTTCAGAAGCAAATGAAAAAATTATGAAATCTCTATCAAACTTTGGACTGGTAAGAACTGGTGTTCTGGTTAAAGCCATTTTGATTTCTTCAAATTATTGCTTGGCTTCTATGGTCCAGTCAATACTTGAATCCTTTTTTAACATGTTAGTAAGCAGTCTAAGTAATTCAGCTAAACTAGAAATGAATCTTCTCAAAAAATTGATCTTTCCTATGAAAGCTTGAAGTTCTTTAATATTTTTGGGATGAGGTATCTACAATATGGCTTGTATTCTTTCAGGATCAATTCTAATGCCATCTTTAGAAATAATGTGACCTAGGAGTTTTCCTTCTTCAAGACCAAACAATGATTTTTCGGATTTAAAGAAATACCATACTTTCTGCATTTTAAAAATACTTGTCTTAGATGATCTAAATGTTGCTGATCTGTCTTTGAAAAAACAGTTAAATCATCTAGATAAATAACCAAAAAATCATGAATTTATTTGGCAAAGGCAATGTCCATTGCTCTTTGGAAGGTTGCTCCTGCATTTTTGAGACCAAAAGGCATCTTGACATATTTAAAAGTACCCCATGGTGTTGTAAATGTTGTTTTGTCTTGATCATCAGGATGAACCAGAATCTGGTTATACCCTAAAAATCCATCCAGAAGAGAAATCCTTGAAGATCCTACTACCCTTTGTAGGATATGGTCCATTTTAGGCAAAGGATAGTTATTTTTTAAAGAAACTTTGTTCAAATTTCTCAAATCGACACACAGTCTAATCTCTTCAGTCTTTTTTCTTGTTGGTACTAGATTAGAAACCCATTCAGAGAACCTAATAGGAGCTATAATTCCTGCTTCATACATTCTTTTAATTTCTTTCTCAATTGAAGGTAATAAAACAGGGTTGATCATTCTAAGTTTCTGTTTTAATGGTTTCTGATCTGGTTTTAAAGGTATCGTATGTTGAATGATTGATGTATCGTATGACTTCAGATCTTCATAACTCCAGGCAAAAACATCCTGGAATTCTTTTAAAAGTTCAACATATTTAACCTTTTGATCTTCTGGTAGAGATTTAGATAGTTTAACCATCTTGGGATTTCCTTCAGTTCCCAAATTGACTTCTTCAATATCAGCTTTTAAAGGTTCCATTTTGGGTTTTAGTGGAATGTCATTTGAGTCAAAAAGATCTTCCAAAGGAGTTAATCCTTTGGGTAAATGATTATCTTTCAGATTCATCTTCAATAGTCTCATCGAATTCCATTTGTTTCAAATCCTGCATATCTTTTTTAGTGAATTTGGTTGGGTGAAGCATGTGAATTGCAGTCTCTTCTGAAATATTCGTTTCTTGCTCATCTATTTGATCAGATTCATTGATTGTTGTGTCTTCATCTATACTACTGTTAGAGAACTCATTTTCTAATGTCAAAAAATTATTGATCTGATTATTATTTACAAACACTTGCCAATTCATGAGATTGTCCGGTATAGCAGGTCTATGTCTAATCTCAGCTGTGAACTGATGATTAGGTCCAAAAGGTAACTTACAGGTGCTAGCGAACATTGCAAGACTGTGGGCATGCAAATTTTGTTTTCTAGGAATCTTGGCAAGTTGAGCTTGTAGGAAAGTGTTGAGAATTTCCACAACTATTCATCTGTATTCTCTTAGTCTGGGGTCTTTCGTTGAACATTCACCATTAATCTGTTGAATAATTAACTCAGAGTATCCTATGATTGATACTCTAATTGCTCCTAACTTTTTGACATGTTTAAGCCCTAGCAAAAGAGATTCATACTCTGCCATATTATTAGTGCATCTACAGTTCAACCTATAAGCATGGCCTTCGGCGTGATCATTTTCAACATTATGTATCCAAATTCCAGCTCCTGCTCCTAACTTATTTACTAAACCATCAAATTCTAAATGCCACAGAATTTCATGTTCATAATCTTCATCAACTGTTTTAACATGTTTCTTAACAGGAGGCTTTGGTCTTTCAATTTTTTCTGGTATTTCTTGATTGTCTGGTGTTTCTTTGTTTTCAGAAATTTCTTCGATTTGGACAGTAGATTTATTTACAGTTTCTGTTTCTGGTGCTTCTAGTTCAGTTGGAAGGTCTGATTCAGCATTATAAAGGATGAAAGAGTCCATATCAGAGTGTACTGAATAGACAGGGAAGTTTTCAGGCTTCTCATGGCTACTGACTAAATATTTCATCAAGGTCTCTCTGTATAGTCTTTTAGGTTGACCAAATACCGAAATAGTAGCATATGACATATCTAATTGAATAGATCCTCCAAGTTTAGCACCCCAGGATCTGGACAACAACATACCATATTTTGGAGGAATATCGGCTACTACTATATCCATCAGAACAGATTTCACAGGGTATTGCAACAAAGTAACACACATATATTTAATCAAACCTAAACATCTTACCTGACTTGAATCAAAAGAAAATAGATCTTTATATGGTCTGGTAATATCAAGGTTTAATCTTTCCATCACAGCTTTGGGCATTAAATTATGGGACGCTCCAGAATCAAGCATGGCGTTATGAAGTATTTTGTCATGAACATTCAAACTCACATAAAATGGAGGAGTTCCTCCACTTTCTGGTTTGCCATTTACCTCAGGGCCAAAAAGTAGTTTGGGTTGATCATCTAAAACATTTATTGAATCATCCATTCCAGTAATGTTAAGGGATCCGCTCATTTGGCTTCTATAGACATCATGTTTAGCCAATTCTGCTAATGGAACAACTATCTTTATTTTGCCTATTTCAGCCTCTAGATTGAAAGGTTTCTCTGATTGAGCTCTAGTGTTTTGAACAGTTGGGTTTTCTCTGTTTTTTGGGTCTTCAGTTTTTTTCTCTTTTTCATGGGTGGGATGATGAGTTGAAGGTGTTTTTGAATTAACTTCTGATGTTTCTTCTACGTTTCTTGTAGGAGGAAAAGTATTAGAAAGTTGTTTATTATTTGGTTGATTATCAGACAATTCTTCAATTATTGGATTTGCGGGGTTAGGACTTGTTCTAGACAGAATTTGTACAGGAGGGGTGTTAGTTTTACCTTTGATGTTTTGTTTTGCAGCTTTCTGTTTGCTACTCTCTGGCACGTCAATCCGTCTTCTTCTCAAATTGTATTGTTTATGAACTTCATAAATTGCTGAGTCATATCCTTCTTTGAAATCAAAAGTTTCTCCTGAATGAGTTTGAAATGTTTCAAGAATGTGATTTTCTTGATCTTCTTGAGATAGGAAAAATTCTGGTTCATTTTTGTTCTCAGTCACGTTATTTATTTCAACATCCTCTGTTGGTTCTTCAGAAGATGAACCTTCAACAAAATTTTCCTGGAATGGTGGCCTGATGTTTTGGTCAGGGACATTTTTCCCAGTATTTTGGTTCTGATTTCTTCTGAATTTTGGGTTTCTAACAACATTTTGACCATCACCAGAAGACTTTCTTTCGATTGTCTCTACTCTGTCTCCCAGTATTTCCATACCTTTAATAATTTCATCCAGCTTTCTTTCAAAAGTTGATGGCTCTTCGTTCATAGGCATCCTTCTTTCGGCCCTAGCTCTAGCTCGTTTTTCTATGAGGTTTGCTTCCACACTAACCACTATGCTTTGAATCTCCTCTAGAGTTTGGGGGGCTCTTTCCCTAAGTGAATATGCTATGTCAGAGTCAAAACCATCAGGGAATTTAACCAGTATTGAATCCGGAGGGGGCCTAAGGTTTTGAGGAACAGTGTTGTAGGCTTCGTTGAATCTAATGATATAATCTTGTACTGCTTCATTAGGTCCTCTTTTTAATTTTCCAAAGTCAGATAGGATTTGAAGAGGGTCTTTCTTCTTCTCCCATCTATTTAAAAATTCCCTATACAGAGCTGGTAATTCAGCAATACTGTTTGGAGCAAGCGTCCTAAACCATGTCCTGACTTCCCCAGTAAGACTCTGGACAAAAAATTTCATTTGGACATCATCAACGTCAATTTCATAAAATTCAAAGTAATCAGTCATCCTTTTGGCATGTTGTTGAGTAGTATAAGTACCAGAACCATCAAAAGGGGTGATCTTACTCTGATAGTCTGGAGGCAAAGCAGCAGGGTTGGCTGGCAACTGTAACGGAGCATATCTATTGGCCATTGGAAGGTGTAATGGAATAACAGGTGATGATGGTCTGGAAGGAGTGGGTGGAGGAGTAGAAGGAGTGGCTTGGATTTGGGAAGCTTGAGGAAAATTAGCTGAACTTGGGGAAGTTTCAGTAATTACAGAAATGTTTGAAGTTTCTTCAAAGGTCTGTTCAGATTGAATGGAATTTTGTAAATGTCTGTCAAGATGATATGAAACAAATCTCAATTGTAAATCTTCAAGAAATAATGGGTCTGGAACTAGTCTGGACAATTCAGTTTCAGAAAAATTCACAAATAAAGATGCTTCAAATCGCTCGTCAAAAGGGATTTCATCAAAATATATAATCTTCACAGGACAGGAATGTGATCTAGAAAGAGGTCTGGAACTTCCAGAACTCTCTTGAATTTCTCTTTCAGAGCTTTCTTGACTTTCTTGTCTTCTAAGAATTCTAGGAATCAGATTTGG
The DNA here is from genome assembly GCA_034641835.2 of Pinus albicaulis. Classification (NCBI taxonomy): domain Eukaryota; kingdom Viridiplantae; phylum Streptophyta; class Pinopsida; order Pinales; family Pinaceae; genus Pinus; species Pinus albicaulis. The sequence continues at coordinate 1,044,728,989 of CM076582.1, read as the reverse complement.
ATTATCGAATACCGGAGGTGGGTTTGGATAAGGATTTGACCTGGTATAACGAATCCTTTCTGAAGCCAGTTTTCCTAGTAATGTTTCTTTTTGGTTTTTTGTTTTAAATAAAATTAAAGTACAACTTCGACAAACTCTTTAAGAAATTTAAGATTTTGGATTAAAATTTTCTCAAAAATTTATTGAACTAGAGAGTCTGATTGAATGTTTGAAACTAAAGTTCAGTTATTTAAGCTAAAACTGAGATAGACTGAAGCAGCATTTATTTACTATGCAGTTGTAGGGCAAAAGCATTTCAAAGGCTACCTGGCTGATCTTCAGACTCTGTCCGTAGCTTATAAGCAAACAATATTAACAATAAAGATATTCAGGTCCCCAGCATGGTTGCCACTATGTTATCACTCAGATTTTCCTTGAAGTTGTGGAAAAGGAAAGTAAATCCGAGGTAACCACAAACCAACCTTCAGATACAGAATCTAGCCAATCTGTATCCAGAGAGGGCTCTCTCTTTAAAATTTAGCTTTGTTCTTAGAAAATATTAGGCTAGTTATAAGTCCAAGAGTTTTGTTTGAATTTAAATGGTGGAATCCGCCAACTAAGGGCACGATTGAGTATTTCAGGCCATTGGGCTATGGATTCGAAATGATGGCTTTACTGGATTAAGTTTTTACACCAAAGATGGCTTTGCAGGGCAAGATAGCCAAACAGAGAACAATTTTAGATATTAAAGTGAATGGAATGAATTTTGAAGGGATGAAAGGCAATTAAGAATATTTCAACATGTTAAAAGAAAGAAAGTGAATGATTACAAATAAAGAGCAGTTAAGAATTCTTTACTATAGTAATCAAAATGTTTAAACCAGCGAAACAAGAGCAATTAAAATTCGTTGCTTATAACTAGTTTAGAAGAAAACATTTTGGAATAATCGCAATTGAAATCAGAGTACACTTAAGTAAGTTATGACTTATTCTTTTATGTCAATTATTCAGAAATGGAACGTAGTGATATTATAAACAGATATAAAACTTAAAACATAAGATAGAAAAGACTTATTGAACTGTAGTCTGACACAAGAATCCTGCAAAAAGTCTTGAGCTTCAAATCATCATCCAGCAAGCCCCAAAGAAGTTTCTCCAAAACACTTTTATTCCAAAAAATCAATGTTACAGCAAAGTAGAAGAATCCACCCTCATTAAGTCAATTGAGGGCTTATTTATACAAAAACTCATACAAAATATCTCTTAACAAAACGAGATATAATCTAGGGTGACTAATGAATAAGTTACAATAAAATAGAGACAGATGGTCTCGTAAATAGGATAAATCAGCTGATGTTGTGTGCTGTCTCCTCTTTTTTAGAATGTGCTGGAAGCAGTTCCTTTGTCTTAGCTCGTTGCTGTCTTCTTGAGTAATTCTATTTTAACTGCCTTGCTTCATTGATACTCTTTGTTTTTTACTGATACTCTTTGACCTTCTTTTATTCCTTTATCCTTTATCAATATATACCACAGTAAAGTAAAAAAATTTCACCCAAGGATAAATTTTATAAAAGTTCCATCATCTCATCCCACCATTGAACTTCCGACACTCTGGTTCTTTGCAATTTTCTCAATGTTTCATCAACTTCAGTGTATTTGAAAAAATTAGGCTGATATGGAAACAAATGTTTTATTTCATGTTCAAGATAAAATAAACTCTCCAATTTTTCATAAAGACTTTTCCCCTGTTGGCAATGTTCCTTCCACCCATTCATCTTTATTAGCATACTGTTCAATTTCTATAATCCTATGATGGATGTAAGGTGTTGATTTATTTTTCATTCTTTTTTCACAAATGAAGCTGACTGGGTCATAAGGGGCCCAGTAGAAACTCTTTTGCAATCTGAAATGGTCTTCTAGTATTCTTTCAGCTTCTTGTCCAGCATCCCTAGAATTGCATATAAATGGACCTAATTGACCTTTGATTTGGAGTTGGGCTTTCTTTTTTGCATTACAAAAATGAATAATATCAAAGTTATTCATTTGCCTGAAGTACTCTAAAGAAAAAAGTCTCACAGGCACATACATATTCTGACTTCTGTATAATTTTGGTACAAGTACCAATCACCAATTTTGTACTGTCTTGAAAGTTGCAGAGTTTTCTTAATTTCATTGCTGAGTCTTGGAGGAGGAACTCCTGTCAACAACGTAGTTGCAGGGTGTATAAACAGATCAATGAATTCACTAAAGGAGTAAGGAGAATCTATGGAATTATGGGTGATAGCTGACCAAAATATGACAGACCTGGGATTTCCTTGGACATTAAACTTTTGAACATGGAAAGGAAAGTTTTCAGACTGGTAATATAGCATGAGATGGTAAATTACTGAAGAATACTTGAACACTTTCTCATTCTGTAATCTCATGAATTGATCATGGATTTTATCTACAATATAGGATGCAAAGTCATATTTGACAGCAGGAGGCTGTCCAGGAGTGAAGATAGAAAATAATACTAGAGTTAACTCATCAACATCCTCACTAGTATTAAAGCCCATGATAAAAGAAATCATATTCAGAATAATCTGACCCATTTCAGTAAAAAAGGCACTAGCATAGGGAGGTGGGCTCTTGGGCTGATGTTCAGGTAACATGAAAGTCTGACAGATGCATTTTATCTCTTCAGGGGACAATTGGGTAGATTTTTCAAGCAATTCTCCAATGGACAAGGGAGTGAGGTTTTGACCAGGTTCAAAATGGAGCATATCATTGATAGACTGAGCAGTAATAGGGAAAAGGACATTCTGGTTTGGGGATAAAACTTCTCTCTGAATTGGATCATAATTAGCATGGCAATAATGGATAATTTCAGGAAAGATTTGTACTGAGGGTAAAAGGTATCTCGGGAAATTAGATTCCCATAACCCAATAACGTCTAAGCCATTCAAATAATTATCTCTGCAGCGAAAATGAATTCGAAGGGGGCTTTCACTGAAAACTAAGTCTTTGATCTGAAAATCTTTATCCACTAATGGCAAATATTCCAATTCTCTATGAGGGGCGTTCAATGGGGTAACATTCAAGGCTACAGGAACTTCCATTTTTTGGTTCTTGTGTATTCAAAAATGGAAATTTGGGGGTTTTTATGAAAATGGGGCACAATTTCAGGTTTGGAGATAGTAATTACAATTCTGGGAACTAAAACACATCACATTGAAGCTTTTTCAGAGTGTATTGCGGAATTAAAACTCGAGCGAGGATTTTTAACAAAGTTTCAGCAGGAAATCGGTATAAATACCTGTGTATGGGAAAATGGCACTTGTTTAACAGGTACAAGCTGACGGCAGATGAATGCTGGGAAACTGGACTGGCAGTAGTCTTAAGCGGAATACAGTTAATAGCAGTTGCCAGCAGTTTTTTGAATTTCTCAGTATGGAGGACAAAGTCGCTTTCAGTACACAGAATAATGAAAAATGCGCGAGTTTTTGTTTTATTTACAAAGTCAAACGGGTGGGGAATATTTTATTATTTTATGGGATGACGTCAGCGTACGGGAGGCGAGTCACAGGGGAATGGTGGTAAGCGGTTTATTCTGCACCACCTTTGGAGGAGGGTGGTTTTATGTGAATTGCCAGCGATTCCACAAATTAACTGACGCGTGGCCCCGACACTATTCGAAAACCACTGCGATTTCGCGAGTTAACGCTCGTACAAGGGATCGCTAGCGGAATCAATGGGAGCCGTCGATCTTGGAGGGGGTGATCTGACGGTTGACAGGACATGGAGATGGCGGGGAGTTTAAAGAGCGGGGCTGACGTGAATTAATGGTTAATTAATCATTCCGGGAGGATTTCGATTGGATGGAAAGATTATTAATTAATCCTGATGATTAATTAACCTCTTTGTGTATAATGACGGTGGGGGGTAATGAATAGGTTAATTTTCGAAGTTTGATTTGGATTTAGACTTCGGGTTTTATTTTTCCATTTTAAACATATAAAACATATGCTTAAAGCCTTTTTCTTATGTTTTTTTATTATATGGTAATAAACCGATATGATTTATTTACCATAGGGGGCGGGGTTAATCATATAGATATATTTTTAGCCAAAGGGCATTGTAATGTGGGATTTTGATTTAATGACATGGGTTAAATACTTTGGCTAAAAACTTATAGTAAGATGGTTTTTTGGGTTATTTATAAAAGGGAATTATATATAATAGGATAAGGTATTTCCACTAAGGAGTTAATATATAAAGTTAGAAATTAACATGAAAAATGAGAGAAAGCGCTAAGTATAAAACACCATAATAATGTATTTAACTTATGCTTTGTGTGAAATGGATTTTTATGGATCATTGCATGTTTTTCCTAAGTAAAATGGGATTTTGCTTAGGAAAATATTTTTATGAATGAATGAGTATGATGATGAATATTTTTAAATACTAAGGTTTTCTCCAATCATTGGGCCGATGGTCCGGTCCCTCCAAAAGTCAAGGAAATGCCTTGAGCCCCTTTAATCTTCAAATTCCTTAGCACTTAGGGGAAATTAGTAAATTGTTAGGGAAAAAGTGAGATGGGAAGTTAATGATTTTAACCTTGCTGTGGTTCTGAAATTCTGCCAATGTGGTCTTCTGCCTTTGCATTTGGTGATGAAAGTAAAATATTACAAACATTTTAAAGCCATCATTCATCACATGAGAATTTGCAATGCCATCTACCTACCCTATCTACTTTCTCTACCATTTTCTCTTCTTTATTAGGGTGCACTTAGACTGGCAAACCTTTATCAATCTTCTTTTCCTTTTACATGGAAAATCTATCTATTTCTACACTTATTACATCCAAGGGCTCAGATTAAACTGTTGAGCACCTTTTATTAACTCTACCTATCTACTTATCTGCCAAGATTAAACTGTTTGGTCAGATTTTTATTCTCTATTCTACAACATGAAATTGAAAAATGAATGAGTCAAGTTTAAACAGTTTGACTCTTCATAAATTGTGGCAAAAGTTTGACAAACTGCACACAATTTTGTTTATTACAAAAAATAAAATAGTAGTGGCATTTGGACTTGCACACTTTCCTAGTCTATTTTTGTTTGGGGTTCATTTCTTTCACTTTTTTGACCATTTTATTCTTTTTACCCTTTGATGTTTCTTTTAGGCTATACCCTCTTTACATTTTTTAATTTTTTTGATTTTTTAAGAATATGGAACACCTTTGCACAAGAAAAAGGTTTGAACATATTGCATAGTTCAATAAGACAATCATGAAATATGACACCTATTGGTATAGGAGTCTAACACTAGTAATCTAAGAGAAAAACAAGAAAACCAAATGTATCAAAGGGATCTTCCCTCATTTGGAGCTTGGTTGATTGGGGCACAAGTCAACTATGAATATATGGGTGGGATAAGTATCCTAACCTCTTTATTAATGGCTCAACACCTAGTGCAAGCAATGCTACATATTTCCTAGGTATGACAAGCAAGCTCCACTTTTTTCAACTTGTGTAAGGCCCCTAAGATTATGGAAAATATGATTACCACCTACAACCAACCAACATTATTCATGGGTGAGATCCACACAAAAATGCAGAGTATAAAGTCTTAGCCTCGCAAAAGTGACTCCTATATGTATGTATACTACACCACCAAGACCAAATGGAGTGGGTATATCAATCCACTAATCCTACTATGAATTGATGCTTGACCCTTTTTTTAGAAGGGCTTCTGAGGCAATGTCTAAATGCAAATGGATTTTACACTCCCTAACTCAAGATTGCAGTGATTTTTTAATGGCCTTATACAATGTCCTCTCTAGTGATTTAAAGTCCTAAGAAAATGTTTATGTGATCCTAGGAAAATTAAAATATGTCTGATGAATTTTATTAATCTTTCTTTTAGTTTTTATTAAACTAGGGGTTATGGTGTGATTAACTTGATTTTAAATAAAGGAATGTAAGATATAAATACACAATTTATCACTTCCGATGAAAATTAGTTGTAACAAAGTTATATATTTCCAATGAAAATATTAATATATATTCTTACCACTCTTTCCTCTATCACTTTGAACATTCACAACAATATATGTTTGTAACACTCAAACAAGAAAATAAAAATACAAAAGAAACAACAAGAAATACCTACAAGAAAGCATGCGTTCAAAACATTAATTTCATGACCCAACATATTGAATACAATAACTAAAAATATAAAGGTTAGAGGACAACGGTAGTAGAGTTGCACTCAACTCCAATGTAGTCTACAAGGAATTGAACCCGGGACTAGATTCAAGACCCTAGAAATGACCTCAAATCCAATTATTTGAGGTGAATCCAAGGGTTATTAACTTATTATAAGCCCTGGTGGATAAGAACCCATAGTGACCTAAGCCATGTGCTAATGAGTTTGCAATAAAACTAAGAGATTTGCAAGGGAAACCAAAAAAAAACCCTCCTAGGAGTGCTCCAACGCTCTGTCAAAGGTTTGACAGAGAGTTGAAAACTCTATGATGGAAAGGAAGGGAATTGAAGAGGCTTCAGACCCTATTCAAGGATAGGAAGGAGAGTTGAAAGGGTTTTATATGTAAATACTTAATTTATAGGGAGAAAGTTTTGAGACCTAATCCTCATAGAATTTCCAACAAATACTCAAAAGAAAGAAAAAATAAAAATGAGAAACTAAAGGGACAAAATAAACCTACTAGGGTGATCCCCAGTATGGTCACAAATTCTATTTAGCAAAAATTCCCTTTGTTGCTAGAGTACTAATTCCCATAAGCCTACCCAAGGCCTATGATAGATAGTTCTTGTGACCTACTTTATCCCTCCAGACATGCATGCAAAGCAAACTTGAATGAACAAGTAAAGAGATAGAGGAAACACCTTGACTGGGAAAGCGGATGGCTAATTTATTTCGATGGTTGGAATCCTTGGGATCTAGCACCTTATTCCTTGAACCCATGACCTACAAAATACATGATAAAAAGCTACCAAACTATACTATTTGCAGTACTATTAATGTTAGCATATACAAAACTAAAATGCATATATTCAAAACCACAATAAATGCACATAAGTAGTGGGGGTGGGGGAGAAGGATAGTGTTCTCCTATTATGTGAAAGAAATTACAAAATTGTAGTTCTTGGAGGCCCTTTTTCCTTAAATCCTCTAACAAAATATCACAATAAGGCTCATTGCTAACCTTCGTTTTTCTCAAGGTGGAACTAGTCTCTAAATTCTGGAACATGTCCTTGTGTTCACTTCTCTCCTTACTCCATGAAAATATTTTATTTTATAAACGAGTTAGAAAATTGATTAGATGAATGTATAGATATTTTTTATTGAGTTTGATTCAATCTTTCCATCCTTATCTTGAATTTTTTATTATTTTTTTACCTTGTCAACCTTTATCCATGCACTCTAACAACACTAGTAGGTTATGTTAGCACTCCGTAAATTTCCCTAGGCTAAGGAGAAAAATTCCAGAGGTAACCACAAAACCACTTTTATGCTAGAATATAGCCCTTTTAGCCTAGGAGAGGGATCTATCACTTAGGTTGCTTGACTGATATGATATTAGGCTAGGTATAATGTTAAATAAAGTTTGATTTTCAAAGGTTTGTTGATGAGAAGAGACACAAATTCATTGGGCATGGAGTCATGTCAATTTGATGATTTGTCTAGTGATACAATGAAGGGAGAAAACGGTATTTCCACAGGGGAAAGTTAGGAAGTCTTGGTGATGGAATTACTTCGTTGTAGGAGGGTCAGTGTGAGGAAATATGGAAACAACACAACGAGTATAAAAATGTATATAAATTTTGAATGTTGGTTTAAGAGGAAAACATAGATAACCTGGTAAAACTAAATTAGAGCATCTTTTAGATGAATTCTGCGTTAAACATCTAGTTTTTCCAAGCATGTAGACATACGTTAAAGATATGTAAACAAATAATACAAACTTACAATATGAAAGAAGCACAACACCATCAAGATATGACACAATAATCCATGCAAATCACCTACTGTCTTTTATTAATTCATTGGAACTTTTTTTTCAAAAAATATAGTACACACAAAGTCTATTTCTCTTTAATATGGCCAACCCTTTCTACATTCATATTGATGAATTATATACAATATGCTCTTCCTAAGTCAGAGGAAGTAGAAATCCACCTTTTCCCAAAAATAAGAAGAGGTTACAATTCTTTTGGAATAAAATATTTGGAAATTTGGTTTTTGACTAACAAAAAAAAATGCTAACTAAAGATAAAATCATGGGATTTGGTAGAAAAGTTTTCAAACTTCATTATCCAAATTAGTTTGGAATCAATTATGCTAAGTTGGAGGTCAACATGGATTGGGAGTGGGACCCATTTTCGCATGATCATTCAAACCACGAAATAAACCTCTCTCTGTGTTGTTTGTTATATGTTCATGATTATTAAGAATATGTTTAATTTAACCCTCCGAAGCCTCCCACTTGATATGTCGTATGTAACACGAGAGCCTTCCACTCACGTTAGCCTTACGTCAGGTTAGCTCGGGGTTGACCTCTCGTGGTGAATTCGAAAGACCATAATTTCAACACCGGTACGGAGTTGGGCAACCGGGGGAGAATATTTCCCTGTATTATTTTTTAATTTATTTAATTATATATATTATATTATATTAACCATATAATTTTTAATATATATAGTTTTTATTATATTTTTAAATTATGGTTATATATGTGTTTGAATCCAGTGGTTTTTTTAAAATTAAATTAATAACTAATTTAAATAATTTAAAATATATTTATAAATAATTTAATTTAATTAAGTTAACTAATTAAAGTTAAATAAATTTAGTATAGTTTATTTACATATTAATATAAATTTATGGCCCTAAGGGATATCTCGATTGGTCGAGTCCCTGTTTTTAAGTACTTTTCCAATTGGGAGGTCACAGAGTCAAATCTCCTCAACGCCCTTAGGGTTAGGCCCGACCAAATAAGTCGGCAAGTAGATCCCTTCGAGTGGATCTACCTAGATTATTACCCGCTGATGTAGCGGCCACTCTGTGACTATGAACCACAGTTGAAATATATATATACAATTTGTAAAAATATAATAAAATACAAATTTACAAATTTTACGCTTGGGCAACGAAATTCAACCAAACTTTGATTGAGGATATTTTCCAAATCGTAAGTCAGAATAAGACGAAACTTGAAACTTTAGAAATCTGGTGACAAATCACACCCAATGGAGCAGTCAAAATGAAAATCCAAGAAAAATGAAAATCTTGCAAAACCTAAGGCCAAGTGGACTCAACCAAGCAATAAAATAAAGAAACACCTAAGGACAAGTGGACTCAAACAAGTAACACACACAGTAATCTAAGAGAAAAAAAAGAAAACCAAATGTATCAAAGGGATCTTCCCTCAGTTGGAGCTTGGTTGATTAGGGCACAAGTCAACTATGAAGATATGGGTGGGATAAATATCCTAGTCTCTTTCTCCATGGCTCAACAACTAGTGCAAGCATTGTTACATATTTCCTAAGTATGACAAGAAATTTCCACTTGTGTAAGGTCCCTAAGATTATGGAAAATATGATTACCACCTACAACCAACCAACATGGGGAAATATTCATGGGTTAGATCCACATAAAAAGGCATAGTATCAAGTTTGTAGCCTCCCATAAGTAACTCCTATATGTACGCAGACTAAACCACCTAGACAAAATGAAGTGGGGATATCAATCCACTAATCCTACTATGAGTTGATGCTTGACCCCTTTTTTATAAGGGCTTCTGAGGTAATCTATAAATGAAAATGGGTTCTACACTTCCTAGCTCTAGATTGTAGTGTCTTTTTAATGGCCTTGGACAGTGTCCTCTTCAACCTATATGATCTAAAATAGATCTAATCTAATATTGAAGTAGAATTGATTATTTTCTAACAGTGAATTGATTGCTAACTCGATCGCTTAATGTGGAAGACCGAAGGAAAGAAAATTATTTAATGACTTAAACCATAACTTAAGAAGCATATTAAACATGAAATTACACTAGGGAATGGAGATAAGAGACAAAAAACATTGATTACGGAGTTCGTCCCTAGTGGACTACATCTCCGGGTCCGCTTTCAAAATGGGCGTTCATTTTATTAAGGATTGATCCGAGGAATTATTGACATGGGAAAAACACTAGGTTGATCATGCTCACAGGAAATTCTGGTCACTGAAAACATAAAGCTCCCTCTCCTAGCTTTCCAACGCCTGTCTCGGTTCCCAATTCTGCCTCTGGACAACCAAGCAATGATGAAAACAAAATAGCCTCTCTCTTTCTCAGAATTTGAATACAAAATCACTCTCCTATATATATATATATATTTACAATTTGTAAAAATATAATAAAATACAAATTTACAAATTTTATGCTTGGGCAACGAAATTCAACCAAACTTTGATTGAGGATATTTTCCAAACCGTAAGTCAGAATAAGACGAAACTTGAAACTTTGGAAATTTGGTGACAAATCACACCCAATGGAGCAATCAAAATGAAAATACAAGAAAAATAAAAATCTCGCAAAACCTAAGGCCAAGTGGACTCAACCAAGCAATAAAATAAAGAAACGCCTAAGGACAAGTGGACTCAAACAAGTAACACATACATAGTAATCTAAGAGAAAAACAAGAAAACCAAATGTATCAAAGGGATCTTCCCTCAATTGGAGCTTGGTTGATTAGGACATAAGTCAACTATGAAGATATGGGTGGGATAACTATCCTAGTCTCTTTCTTCATGGCTCAACACCTAGTGCAAGTACTGTTACATATTTCCTAAGTATGACAAGAAATTTCCACTTGTGTAAGGTCCCTAAGATTACGGAAAATATGATTTCCACCTACAACCAACCAACATGGGGAAATATTCATGGGTTAGATCCACACAAAAAGGCAGAGTATCAAGCTTGTAGCCTCCCAAAAGTGACTCCAGAATGTACATAGACTAAACCACCAAGACAAAATGAAGTGCGGATATCAATTCACTAATCCTACTATGATTGCAGTGTCTTTTTAATGGCCTTGGATAGTGTCCTCTCCAACCTATATGATCTAAAATAGATCTAATCTAATATTGAAGTAGAACTGATTATTTTCCAATAGTGAATTGATTGTTAACTCGATCGCTTAGTGTGGAATACTGAAGGAAAGAAAATGATTTAATGACTTAAACCATAATGTAAGAAGCATATTAAACATGAAATTACACTAGGGAACAAAGATAAGAGATAAAAACATTGATTATGGAGTTAGTCCCTAGTGGACTACGTCTCCGGGTCTACTCTCAAGATGGGCGTCCATTTTATTAAGGATTGATCTGAGGAATTCTTTACACGGGAAAAACACCAGGTTGATCGTGTTCGTAGGAACCTCTGGTCATTGAAAACATAAAGCTCTCTCTCCTAGCTTTCCAAAGCCTGTCTCGGTTCCCAATTCTGCCTCCAGATGGCCAATCAATGATGAAAACAAAATAGCCCCTCTCTCTCTCTCTCTCAGAATTTGAATACAAAATCACTATCCTATCCTTCATCATGTGAAAATTCCAAGGTTAAATAAGTTCTGGTATTGAACTTCTTTGAGGCCAAGTTAGGCATATGTTTGAATAATTAATATGATTAGGTGGAACAATTCTTCTCGGTGCAATTAGGGTGAAGCACCTTAGGGAGTGGTTACATGGTGGTTGAAATACAACTTGCAAACTTAAACCAAAAACCGAAAATACACCTTATGATATAAGTTTAGACCTTTACAATAAAAAACCAGTGTGGAATTCCTTGAAAATTTCATGTGACCGAGTGGTCTAACCATAGACCACCACCTAGTGGTTTGGCCCGATAGATCTGGCTTACTGGCGGGCTGATTGTTCACATGCCTGCTGCGAAATAGCTGCAGTCTCCCAGTGGTTGTGGTATGCAAATTGTCCTGATACCTGTTCCCGCTATGGTTAAGCTCCACCTGTTCACATGCACTAAACTCCAATGCGGTTCCATTGCAGTTTAATCCAACGGTTAACTGTGATGGGTTTTAGACTTTAGATTTATTACAAGGTCCGAAACCATTACATTGCAAAGGTTTTTAAATACATTTCAATAGTTTTAGTGCTAGGTCTTAGTGCTAGGACGTAGACTTAGGACCTTTGCATAATTTATTCACCTTGGTTTAGGCCTTAGGAACTTAAGATTTCCACTTAGGCTTAGGTTTTAATACATTTCCATGCACCACTTAAGTTTACACCAAGGTTAGGACTTAGGATTTAGTCCACCATTACATTGCCACTTTTCCACCCCATACAAACACACACCATGACATCAACATGCCACCATGAAATAAAATTGAACCATGATGAAGTAACCCTCATCGGACAAACTAGAAACACTGAAGATGAATTGGACATTGAATAAACTAGAGCTGACTCGACCTCACTGTCGATCTGCACTGAAGCAAGATCCCCCTGGATCAATCCTCTCCACTTAAAAGCTTTTGTACCACAAAATTTTGATTTAAGCATACATCAAGTGAGGGTACATCTCCTTGACTTTTTCGATCTCCATCCACCTTGCCTTGCTCAGAATCATGCCCTTGATTCCCACTCGAAGATATTCAACATCTCCTTGCCTTGAAGTTCAAACCTTCCTATCCAAGATTGTATCTTCCTGCAACTCATTCATATACTCAAGTGCTAAATCATCAATAGTAGGAATATGCATATCTTCCTCTGGATCAATGATCATGGGAGGTTCATACAACTTCATATTTTATACATTTAATATTAAATAAATGCGCATGTAAGGAGGTAAATCTAACCGGAATGAATTATTTGCAATCTTTTCCACAATCTTGAAAGGACCATACCTGATGGGTTTCAGTTTCTTACCTTCATATTCCATCCCGTCTTTACTAATATACAACCATACTTGATCACCGAACTAAAAATGATGATCGACTCAATGCTTGTCATGGCACATTTTGTACTTGGCCCGACTCTTCTCTAACTGATCCTACATTGCTTCATGTATCTGTCGTATCTGTTGAATGAACTAACTACTTTGTTTGAGTCGTTGTGTGTTTGATTTAGGGGTCTTGACCCAGGTTCAATTTTAAGGTTTTCGAACAAACCCCGATACTACTAGCCCTTTCGAAAATGGCCTACTTACGCAAGTCAAGGTCTCACTCGAAGTAGTATGGGAGTGTGCTGGAACCAAGTTTCTGCACCTTGAGAGAGATAAAGTTAATTAAAGGGGCCCCTTCATATCTAACAACCCTGTGTTGGGGAAGACCTAACCCAGAACCCTTAGCAGTATATTGGCAGAATAACCCCAGTGAAACCTAGAGGTAACAACTCAGTAATCATATGTAACAAGACAAATTATAGCTGGATCTATGCATTCATTTCTTTCTCTAGCATCGCATCCATGTGTGCATCAATAAATAATAATTATTCAGAAAACGTACATTATCTCATAATTAACATATAATTCAGTTCATAATCATAACATAGAAATACTCAGATATCACAAAATCGTCTTTACATTCATTCATATAAAAATTTGACTTACGGACTCTATGACTAGCCCATGCACACAACCACAACGGTCCGCACATAGCAGGACTTCAGGGTCTCTGTGCACACAGCTAGCAAGAGCCCTTACCCAGGCACTCGACACAAAATATCACAAGTTCGTATCCAAGCTTAAATTATCTTTTCCTTTCTTCTAGACTCAATTTACATATCTATTTATAGCATCTTAGCCTACGATACTTCTATGGTCTACAAACCATGGTTTATGGACTCCTAATCTACCCTTTGACCCATTACAACACATCGAGGCTTTGACCTACCCCAAAGCCCCTGCACTAGACCAAATATTACTAAAATATTAGAAAATTGGACCAAAAATGTGGTTAGGGAACATTATTCCAACAATCCCCCAACATAATATTGTGACTCATCTCGAGTCACAATGCTGGTGGGGTCTTCATCCTTTCCTTGAGCTTCTCTACCGCAACGGTCAACGAGGGCAGAACATGGATGCTCTGTGAGGTTGGGGTCTGTACAATGTCAACCAGATTCTCCAAAGTGGAGCCTTTAGTGGCAGCGGTGACATTGTCCAAGGTCTGGTTCAAATGTCGCACAACCCCTTCTAACTCCTGCGAAAGCATGAGAGCTTTGTCAGCCCAAGGCGTCAAATGGTCGCTGAGTACATGTTTTTTTCATCGGAGCCACACAATTTCACTTCTAAGCATGTGGCTGGTCCGAAGGCGCACTAGCCACTGGGCTGGAACCAGGGTGGTCATAGTGGCTTCCATCTGCTCGCAATCTTGTTCCTTTTGGTGCAACTCCTGATCGATTTTTGTGAAGGAGAGGGTCATGCTGCACCCGGGACCATAACTCCATAGCAGCTTCAAATAGAGTAATTCCCTGACTGATCTGTGTGGTAATAGTGTTTGTTTCTTCTGTGACCATCGCAGCTTGCTGGGCATGAACTTCTAGGGGGGTCTTAGGCTGGAGCTTGGCCTGCAACGATGCAAGTTGAAGTTTGAAATCAGACTTAACAACTTGTACCTCAATCTGAGATGCCTTCAAGGCAGCGACTAAGCCCTCAACCTTGGCCTGTGGTGCAGTGGATGCGGGAATTACTTCTGGCATGTCTTCACAAAGCTGGTCTATCAATTGTTCTAATGCAACCTATTGTGCTATGGCGGCAATGTGTGCCACCTGGGCCTGGGCGACTTCAGCGGCTTGAGTCACAATAGTTTGCTCAACCTTGTTAAAATGATGTTGCACTCGGAGCTCCCTGTGCTGAAGTTCATTGGTGATGGAGGTAAATAAATTGTATAGCTGTTGTTGGAAAGTTAAATCCCTTCTGCGGATAGTGGCGATCCCTACTAGCCCAGATCGGGTCTAGCAAAAATCAGGTCATGCAGTGACGCAGGTTCTTAGTTACAAAACGAAAAAAATCATAACGAATTTCTTACCTCAAATCCTACGCAGTGGTCGTTGAAGAAAGGAAGACGCTTTCCGTCCCTCGCTTGGAAAATCACAATTCTTCTACTTGACACGTCTAAAAACCTGCACACATGCAAATGATACAATGATACACAACGTAAAATATAAAACCTGTAACCATACATCAGTTAGAGAGGATGTAATTCATTGCATAAAGAAATAGACACATGAATAGAACCATAATCAAAGTCGCTTATCATTAAAATAACAAAGGAAAGATACAACCCAAATCTCTGACGCTTGATCTTCCTTCGGCGGGGCTGACAGTGGAGCACGTCTCAACAAAGATTTTTGGAAATGGGATGAAGCTCTCTCTCTTCGGCTTGGCTCTCAAAAGCTGTTTGGCTATAGTCTCCTTGCTACAAGTTCAGCTAGCTTGCTAAGGGTGAAGGAAAGCTTATATATATGGTGGAAGGGGAGTTGGTGTTGCGGTTCCCATGTTTTGGCCAGGTTGACAAGACCAAAAGATGAGACAACATAGAACCACTTTCAGACCTTAGGATCTAGCCCTCCTAGGTCCAGAGAGGGATCTCTCTATGATAGTCAAAGGTTTTATGTCTTTGAAGAAAAAATGTTAAGGTTTTAGGCTAGTTATAGGCACATGGTTTGTTTGTTTGAAAATTGGTTTGGTTGTTGGGAATCAGGAAAGAAGGGTCCAGTATAAGACAGGGATGAGCAAAGAGGAAACTAGGCAAAGATAGATAACTCAGGGAACATCAAGGCCATTGGGCAATGGAGTCAAGGAAGGGCTTACTTGTGTTCAATGTGAAAGCTTTCAGTTGGGCTAGTTATCTAGAGAATTTGGATCTTAAAAGATGGTTTATGGAATGGAACATTAAGGACAAAAGGTGAAAGAAGGAAAGACAACCAAATTTCTGTCTATAGATCAGGTCAGATGTCATTTAACTCCAGACCTGCTTGGACATACTCAGTGGCAACTCTCAAAGAGGGACAAAGGGGCTGCTTATAGATCAGACCAGAGGTCATTTAACTCCAGGTCTGCTTTAGCAGCTCCAAGGAAAAACAAGGATAAGTTTGACAGAAGGGATCTTAGAAAGGTTTAATGAGATGGAAAGATCCTAGTGAGGCAGAGACAGGGTTCTAGACCTCCCAGTGTTCTCAACTCATCCAACTAAATCCTAACAAGAACATCTAAACATAGACTTGATTAATTCATACATCAGAGAGCAGGCAATAGCATCCACTACACTGGTTAAATCAATTGACATCAATATTCAGATACACATTAAGCAGAAAACATAAAAGGCTGGGAG
Organism: Pinus albicaulis; assembly: GCA_034641835.2. Lineage (NCBI taxonomy): Eukaryota > Viridiplantae > Streptophyta > Pinopsida > Pinales > Pinaceae > Pinus > Pinus albicaulis. The sequence goes on along the minus strand of CM076582.1, from coordinate 1,044,712,663 downwards.
AGAAGCAACATAAGGTACCTATCAAGGGTAAATCTTATGCCAAACTTCTGATGCGAGCCAGAAGAAATGAAATGAAATGAAAATAAACACAGAGGTAGAAAAACATCACCAGCTGCTTTAGATCAGGATCCAAAGAAACATGCTTGTCATATTAAAAACAACACCAATCAGGTACATCAATGCCCACAGCTTGAACATTCAGTCTGAATACATCAAATCTCAGCCTATCTTACAATATTACATAGAGAACTTGTCTCAAGAGGAGAATGCTTGCAATCTACTAATATCCAATCGACAACCTTTACAATAATTTCCTTATGTGCTTTATAGCAGAGGATGAACAGAAGATCGACTGAGGAGGTAGGTGAACACTAAATGTGATATTAAACACAAAAATGAATGCAGGGCTGAAGCCCATTCTGTTTGACTGTTGTGTATTTAATCTCTGTCACCTCCCTTGTGAAAGAGTGATCTTCTCCGGATATGATCTTGACATTTTTGGGCTGCAGTACTCCTGGTGCTTTGAACGAAACTAAGATAAACTACTGAGAGGTCTATCATACAAATGCTCTGGCGGTTTTGAACTGCTGTTAGGGTGGAAATTCCTTGAGGGACATTGTGCATAATAAAAGCTGTATGGGCATCCTGTACTTTGATGGAGAAAAGCATTCTGCTGATGAATAAACCCTGATGTTACCTTTTACTGTGCACAGGATCTCCTGTTCGATCCTCGAGGTCTTCAATCTGATGCTTTGCCTCTTAAACCGCTGATTCAAGGCTTAAGATCTTCATTAACGTGCCTTAATCTCCTTCCTTGCATTAAAACACCCTGCCGCTCCATCTCTGTCCTTGCTCATGCATTTTGAGCTTTAATGGCGCTGGAAGGTTTTCCACAGAGTTTAACCCCTGTTTCTTTTAATGAACCTCTAGTCTTTACCTTCCCGGGTCATTTTTCATAAATTCTGTCACTGTAGTTGATCTTTCTTCAACCTCCCTGTCCTTGAAAAAGAGATGTACATCACGGCGGCCATTAGCCTTTGATAACCCTGCAAAAACAAAAATAGATTGAGAAAACAGACATGGGGATGGCGGACGCGACGGGGACGATGGGAACGACTGTACAGAACCATGCCATGGTGGAATAATGGTGAATTGTGGTGGGAGGATGCAACACGAAGTGGAAATCAATATAGATGGCGGACTGCAGCAATAGACATTTTTAAACCAAATAACCTTAAAAATCTCGACTTTGAACGTTATATGCAACGGAACGAATGGGTGTACGGTGGGCACACGTGGAGATGACGTGGCGGGACCGGGAGCAATGGAATAGTCAACGATGGGCAGACGAACCTGGACTGTCGATCGTGGTGGAGATCGACGGCGGAGGGCGACAAACGGTGGGCCAGTAGGTGTGATGGATGAGGGTTAAGCAGTGCGCAGCTCGGGCGAATGACGACCGTTGGATGAGGCGCTCGAGATCTGACGGTCAACAACAATTTTGATCGACGACCGTGGTCGAAAGATAATGCGCGAGGGATGGGTGGTTTTGCCGTCGTACAGAAAACACGCGTCGGCAGATGAATGGAATCGCTGGGCGTTGGAGGAAAACCGCCTACTGTGCACAAGTGGTGCGAAATAAACCACGCGGTTTCGGAACGGTGCATGGGCGGGGTCCACCGGGCGGAGAGGTTCTGAACTGTCAGATCTTCGGGAGGATGGACGGCGATGGCCCAGCAAGGGGAAAATGAGCGCGGGAGATGTCGGCACTGGGGAATTAATGACTAACATCCGATCAATTGAAATCGACGGCTGGGGCTGAGCCCGATGGACAAATGCGGAAGGCGGCCCTTTGCTTTGGCGAATTGTTACAGCGCTGGGTTACATGGAGGAAAAGGGCGAGGGCTAGCGAAGAAGGGGATGAGGCCTATTATATGGTCGGAAGTGGGTCTTTAACCCATTTTTAACGTATTTTGAGGCCTCCAAAGGGTAACGGTAGGGAGATGGAGGGGGAATTTTGGAAAAACAAAGGGTGTCGAGATTTTGGAGGGGTTTAGAGGGTTGATAGGGGGAAATAGAGGGGAACAAAGGCACTTTGACAGAAGGAGGGAAGAGACAGGAAAAAAGGAACATTTTGCAGGGGTACAAGGGGTAAATTAAGGCTCTGAGATAGGAAATCAGCAGAGGGGATTTGTATAAGGCAAAGCACAGCGAGACCTCAAGGATGATGTGTCTTCAGGGAATATGCATTCCTTGAAGGTCTCCAGAATAATATAGCCCCCAACTTGCTTGTCAAGAATTCCATAGGGGGGCTAACAGTGGCTCCACATGGGGATGGCTTCTTCTTGAAGGAGGCAAGAAACCAGAAATGATCTTTGGAGTAGGTCAGCTTTCTGCTGCTTGGCACATCCCTTTCTTTCTTCCATTTTCAGCTGCCACACACATGTTAGATACACAAATCAGCAGAAACATTTTTCCCAAGCAATCTACCTACCCAACTATAGTCCTAGCATTTTCCTTCTTCAGGGTGCATTTGAGCTAGCAGACCCTCTACATTTCATTTTCAAAAAACAAACCTATCCTAAATCTACCCTTATTGCTCCATGAGACCAGATTAGACTGTTGGTCTCATATGTTTCTCTACCTAATCTATCATCTGCTGGGACTAAACTGTCCAACAGATTTCTTCTCCTACATTCTAAGACAGGAAATTGAAAAACAGCCAAGCCAGGATTAGACTTTCTGACTTGCTGGAGTGAAACAAAACTTTGAAGGTTTGAAATTTGCACTTTTGAAGTATCCTTCTCTGTTTGTGACTCAGATTTTGAGAATATTAGAGTCACCCTTTCTTCTTCGTTTTCAGCTCTGGTTTTAGGCATGTTAGAGCTGATTCTTCCTTTTCCTTTGCTAGTCCAGATTTTGAGCGTGTTAGGACCAGCTGTCTTTATTTCTTTGGCTCAGGTTTTTATTATATTAGAGACAATCCTTGCACTTTTCAAAGGTCCATGTTTTGAGCATGTTTGGACCTCTACCTTCTCTATTTTTTGGAAACATTTTCTCTATTTTCTTGAAAGTAAAACTGCAATGGTATGTACAATGGAAATGGAATTGGAAATGAAAATTAGCAGAAATAGTGTTTGAGCATCCTTCCATTGACATGACCCCCAAACAGCTCTGTACCACCAAGTTCTTGTAAGAAAAATGCATTAGGACCCACAGTGGCCTGGATGACAAATGGACCTTGCCACAAGCTGTCAAACTTGCCATGTTTACCTTTGTCCTCTCTCCTTGAATCCCATTTCAGAACCTTGTCACCAACTTTGAAATCTGAAGCTTTGGCCCTTTTTTCAAACTGCCTCTTAATGTAATCTTGAACTCTGACAGCTCTATTATATACCTCCTCCCTTGTTTGCTGAAGATGGATTGTCTGATTTATTCTCCTTATCATGCTGTCCTCTTCTGATTGGATTTCCTGGACAAGTTTGATTACTGGAACTCCAAGGCCAGTAGGAAAAAATGCTTATGTTCCATAAACCAGCTGGAATGGTGACATGCCAATAGATTTCTTTGTGGTGAGCCTGTCAGCCCACAAAGCATGTATCAACTTTTTATGCCATGACTTTTTGTTCTCTTCCAGCAGCTTCTTAATGATTGTGACCAGGATTTTGTTAGAGGATTAAGCTAATCCATTACCCTAGGGGTAATAGGCAGTTGAATGACCAAGAGTGATATGGTACGTGTGATAGAACTCAACCATTTTATTGGATCCAAAGGCAACAACATTGTCAGTGATTATTTTCCTTGGACAGCCAAACCGAGATAGGATGAAGTCTTCTAGGAACCTAATGATGACAGAATCAGTGGCATTCCTAGTGGGTATGGCTTCTATCCATTTAGTGGAGTAATATGTGGCAGTCAGGATCCACTTGTGTTGCCTAGAAGAAGAGGGGTGAATCTCTCCGATAAAGTCTAGGCCCCATTGCATGAAGGGACCTTCCACAGTGATGGGTTGTAGAGGAAGGGGGAGGAGTTTTCTTTTACCTTCAAAGATCTGACATTTGTGGCAAGTGGTTATCATTTTATGGACATCATTAAACAGTGTAGGCAAATAATAACCAGCCCTCAGTATTTTATTTGCAGTGGCTTTCCAACTCAGGTGGCCTCCACACTCCCCAGCATGGAATTCCTGTTTAATTCTTTCAGCTTCAAGTTCAGACAAGCATTTCAGCAATAGGCCGTTTGGATTTTTCCAGTATAGATTCTCATTCAAAATGCAGTAATTTCTAGCTCTGAGTTTTATGAATCTGGCCTTGGTTTTGGACAGTTCTGGAGGGGCATTGAGATTGGTGAGGACATAAAGGGTATCGGAATACCATGGAGAGTTTTGGAATTTCTCTTCTATATTGGGATCAGGCTGGCTTTCCTGCTCATCCAAGGCATTCACCATGTTAATATCCAGGGCCTGCAGATTTGATTCAGCCATTAGCTTGGCTAAGCCCTACCCTTTGACCAGCTTAGTGGGTTTTATTTCAAGGTCGTATTCTAAGATTGTAGCAATCCATTTGCCCCTTTTCCCATCAGGGTCTTGGGACAAGAGATCTTTGAACACTATATTCGGCACATAAGCAATGGTGTGAGAATGCAGAATGTACACTCTAAAGTATTTTAAGGCCTTAATCAGGGCATAGGCCTGCTTTTCCATAATGTTGTACTTCCCTTAAGGCTTTGCTGAAGAAAGATATAGGCTGTTCATTACCTTCTAAATTTTTCTGCAGTAATACTGCAGCCATGGTATGCTGGGAGGCAAATGAAAAGATCAGAAAATCTTTCGAGAAATCAGGGCTAATCAGCATAGGAGCCTGAGTGAGTGCAAGTTTTATAGATTCGAAAGATTGTTTGGCTCCTATAGTCCATTTCACTCCCACACCCTTCTTCAGCATGTTAGTCATGTTCCTGAGGTGTTCGGATAGATTGGGAATAAATCTCCTAAGGAAGTTGATTTTCCCAATGAAGGACTGCAATTCCTTGACGTTTCTCGGATGTGTGATCTTTATTATTCCCTCAACTCTCTGTGGATCTATCCTAATCCCTTCCTCAGATATAATGTGACCAAGAAGTTGACCTTATTGGAGCCCAAAAATAGTTTTCTTAGGGTTTAGAGACAGAACGTACCTTCTACATTTTTCAAAACTTTCCTCAAATATTTCAAGTGTTCTTCTTTTGTTTTGGAAAAGACAGTCAATTCATCAAGGTAGATAACTATGAAGTGTCCTATCTCATCTGAGAAAGCTATGTCCATTTCTCTCTGGAAGGTGGCTCCAGCATTCATCAGCCCAAAAGGCATTTTAACGTACATGAAGGTGCCCCATGGAGTGGTAAATGCGGTTTTGAGTTGATCCTCTGGGAGTACTAACACTTGGTTATATCCTGAAAAACCATCTAACAGGGAGATTCTCTTAGAGCCCACTACCTTCTGTAGGATATGTTCCATTCTAGGCAAAGGGTAGTTGTCTTTCAGGGAGGCTCTGTTGAGATTTCTGAAGTCTATGCACAGTCTGATTTCTCATGTTTTCTTTCTCACAGCCACCAAGTTTGACACCCAATCAGAAAACCTTACAGGGACTATTATGCTTGCATCATACATCTTTTTAATCTCCTTTTCAACTGCAGGCAATTGTTTCGGATTGATCCTGCAGAGTTTTTGTCTGAAAGGCTTCTGGTTGTCCTTCAGGGGTATCTTGTGTTGTATGATGTTGGTGTCATAAGCCTTTAAGTCTTCATAGCTCCATGCAAACACATCAATGAATTCTTTAAACAACTCAATGTATTTCTTCTTCATGTCTGCAGGTAAAGACTTAGCTAGTTTAATCATTTTGGGTTTGTCTTCAGTGCCTATGTTACATTCTTCCACATCTAAATCTGCATGTTCTATTGTGGGCTTTTTTGCTACGTCATCAAAGTCAAAAAGGTCCTCTAAGGGTGTCAGGCCTCTGGGTATATTATTATCTTTGGCCTGCAGCACCTCTATTTCTACACTGTCTGCGTTTTCACATTTTATGGTTGAACTCCCAGTTTCCTCAGAAAAGGAATTTATTTCTATGCTACAAGGCAGGGGTTCTTCATCAGAGGATTCCTCACTAAGGCAGCTGTCTTCAGATTTGGAATCTAAACCAGAAAATTCAAAATCATCTCTACCTGTTAAGAAATCCTCAATCTGTTTGTCGCCTTCAAAGACCTACCAATATTTTTCGTTATCTGGCACTGCAGGTCGAAATTTGGTTTGAATGATGATTTGTTGGTCAGCTGGAATCTCAGGATATGAACTAGCTAGACAAGCTAATTCGTTCGCAACGACATTTTGACTCCTGGGAACAAATACCAATTCATATTCCATGAAAGCTTTCAATATATCCATGGCATCATTCCTATATGCTCTTAATTGGGGATGTTTCGCTGCATATTCACCGTTCACTTGTTTGATCACTAACTCAGAGTCTCCCCGTACAACTATTCTCTGGGCTCCTAATTTTTTCAACAAATTTAAACCAAGGATAAGAGCCTCGCATTCTGCAATATTATTTGTGCATTTTAAATGCAGATTCACCGCATGGCTCTTAGCATGGTCATTTTCTGTGTTACGCAGCCACACCCCTGCTCCAACCCTTTTTCTAGCACAGGACCTATCAAAATTAATTTCCCACAGGGGTTCGCCATTATGTTGCGTTGAGGGGTCTGTACTAGGTTGTGGGTTGTCTTGTTCTTCACGTGGTGTATCAGTTTGAGGGGTGTGACTAATGGGCTGACTGCATTATGTTTCTGGTTCATTCTGAGTTTCGTTTTCATTATCCTGCCCATGGTTTTCTTCATCGTATTCTTCTAGGGTAGCCATTATGCTAAAATCCACGGGCTCTGTGTTCTTGCTTGGATCTCTACATTGTGATTCTGGCTCTTCTAAGGATTGGTCGTTACAAAGAATGAAGGAATCCAGATCTGTGTGCACAGAGTATAATGGTGAATTTTCGGGCTTCTCGGGGCTACTGACTAGGAATTTCATCTGGGACTCTCTATACAGTCTTCTAAGTTGGCCAAAGATAGGGATAGTGGAATATGAGCCATCCATTTGCATTGTTCCCTGCAACTTGGCTCCCCATGATCTCGATAATAACATGCCATACTTGGGTGGTACATCTGCCACCACCACATCCATGACCATACATTTGGCAGGAATCTGTGTCAAGCTCACACATAAATCTTTGATTAGTCCTAGGAATTTTACTCTGCTAGAGTCAAATGAATATAAATCTTTGTAGGGTCTGGTTATCTCTAGGCCCAATCTTTCCATCACCACCTTAGGCATTAGATTGTGTGACGCTCCAGAATCGTGCATTGCATTATGAAGGATCTTGTCATGAATGTTGAGACTAATATAGAAAGGTGGGACTACCCCTTCCTGAAACTTCCCTTCAATATTTGGGCCAAACAGGAGGGCAGGTTGATCATCACTCAAATTCACAGTGTCGTTGTTTTCCCCTAGGTTCAATGCTTTCAAAATTTGGCCTTTATACACATTCTGAGTGGCCAGCTCAGAGAGTGGGACAGAGATCTTGATTTTTGCAATCTCACTTTCCAAATTGAAAGTGGACTGGTTCTTGGAAATGATTGACTCTGTTTTATTTTCTACTGCCTTAGTGGCTGAGTCAGTTTGTGATTTCTCACTATGTACAGGATCAGGAATTGTTTTATCGGGAGCACTAACTGCAGTGCTAGTGCTGCTGGTTGGTTGGATTTGTTTTTCAACGTCTTGGTTGTCTTTTTCCCGGTGTTTACCAGGACTTTCAGCTGCTGATTTGCTATTTATAGCAAATGCTTTAGAAGTTTTTTCAGGCCTTTTCTTGATGGTAACCTCAGGAGATTTTTTTTTGGAATCTTCTTGGTTCTTTTTTCTCCTAAGTTCATATTTTTCTCTGACCTGCATCATGGCATTTTCAAATCCTAATATGTAATCTTCAGTTTCGAACCACTCCTCCTCCCAGTATGAGGGTGAGGGCTGATCTTCCCCTGAATCACAGTTAAGGACTGAGTCTTCTATTTCAAACATGTTTATTGCATTCCCTTCAATCTCTTCTATGATTCCCTTGTCTTCATCAAGAAATTTTTCCTGGAATGGGGGAATTACTTGTTGGTCTGACTCTCTTTGTCTGTTGGGAGTGGCATTGTTGTTCCTTCTAAAGTTTTGGTTCGGATTTTGATTTTTGTTTTGGCTATTGACAGTGACAACCATTCTCTTCATCATTTGTTGTAGCTCTTCCATGTTTTTAGAAAATTTTTCATAATTTGGATCGGATGTGGAGGCTACATTGTCATCCCTATATGTTACCCTCCTCTCGGTTCTCTGTCTTGATCTTTTCTCAATCAAATTGGCCTCTATGTTTACAGCTCCTTTCTTCATGTCTTCCAATGTGGTGTATTCTTTATCCCTAAGCTCATAGGCCATGTCAGCATCAAACCCATCAGGGTACTTTGCTAGGGCCATGCCTTGTGGAGGTTTCATATGAGGGGGAAGGGCGTTGTAAATGCTGTTAAATCTTGTTGTGTAATCATGGAAACTCTCTCCCACGTTTCTTTTAAGGCTCATGTATTCAGCTAGGATTTGGAGAGGATTTGCCCTAGTTTCCCATTTGTCGACGAAAGTTCGGTATAGAGCAGGGAGATCTTGGATACTACCCGCAGGTAGGTTTTTAAACCACTTCTTCACCTCACCTCCTAAGCTTTGGGCAAAGATTCTCATTTTGATTGTTTCATCATCAATTTCCATGTAATCAAAGGAATCCTCCATCTTATCTACATGTTGCTGAGCTGTGATGGATTCCTTAGCACTGAAGTGTGGGATTTTTGATTGATAGTCATTTGGTAAGGGCAACAAGGGCTGGGGTAATACTAAGGGAGCATACCAGGTTGCCATGATGATATTCTGATGAGGTAGAGGATTTATTTGAGCAGCTGGTATATGGATGACAGGGATACTAGGACCAGCAGTGGTTAGCTGAGCAGATCTAGGGTGGGAGAGCCCCAAGTTTTGAATGAAGTGGGTGTCAGGTGGTGTAGATGGAGGGGTTCCTCTGTCCCTAGTGTGTTGACCACTATGAGATGGTGAACTGTGCAACTCAAGGTCTGGCTGGTCTAGCTGATTGAATGACCTAGTTCTTGGTGGACTGTTTGGAGGGTCTAGGTCGAGGAGTGAGTTTGATAGAGCTGTAAGGTTTTCTGGTGCAGAATTAGCTCTATAGATGTGGCTGGAAATAGTTGACCTTTTAGGTGTAGGACATCCTTTGAGAATGCTCTCAGGGTTATCAACTATTTCAGGTGGGTTAGGGTTGGGATAAGCTCTCGTGTGAATGGTTCTAAAAGCCAAAATGTTGTTTCCTAGCCAAGCAGCTTAACCCTACTTGTTACTTCTGCTGTGATTGATGTTGTCTCAGAGGCTGGTCTCCCAGTGGAGTCTAATGTGAAACCAAGACAATCAACAGGCCTACTGATCACCAGTGAAGTCTTTTCGTTTAGGAATAATGGAGTTTCCAGGTGGAGGGTTTTTGGGTATGTCTAAGGGGTTATATTGTCCACCACAGTGCTCAGGCACTATCACCTTTCAAGAACAACCTCATACACAACAAACTCCAACCAGAGATTGACTGGGAGGGCATTTACCAGATATGTCACCTCCAAATAGGGTGAGATCCGGAGGCTACCTGGCCCTTTCCAGGCTCTGTCTAAGAGTATGATGGACACTCAACAATGGAGGTCGATTCAAGGAAGGGGTGAATTACTGTCAACCTAACCAGAGTTTTAAGTTTCTGAGTCTTTAAAATACTCAAGGTGAAATGTACTCAGGTTCCCCAGCGGAGTCGCCATTATGTTGGGGTTCCCATGTTTTGGCCAGGTTGACAAGACCAAAAGATGAGACAACATAGAACCACTTTCAGACCTTAGGATCTAGCCCTCTTAGTTCCAGAGAGGGATATATCTATGATAGTCAAAGGTTTTATGTATTTGAAGCTCAAATGTTAAGGTTTTAGTCTAGTTATAGGCACATGGTTTGTTTGTTTGATTTTTGGTTTGGTTGTTGGGAATCAGGAAAGAAGGGTCCAGTATAAGACAGGGATGAGCAAAGAGGAAACTAGGCAAAGATAGATAACTCAGGGAACATCAAGGCCATTGGGCAATGGAGTCAAGGAAGGGTTTACTTGTGTTCAATGTGCAAGCTTTCAGTTGGGCTATTTATCTAGAGCATTTGGATCTTAAAAGATGGTTGATGGAATGGAACATTAAGGACAGAAGGTGAAAGAAGGAAAGACAACCAAATTTCTGTCTATAGATCAGGTGAGATGTCATTTAACTCCAGACCTACTTGGACATACTCAGCGGAAACTCTCAAAGAGGGACAAAGGGGTTGCTTATAGATCGGACCAGAGGTCATTTAACTCCAGGTCTGCTTTAGCAGCTCCAAGGAAAAACAAGGATAAGTTTGACAAAAGGGATCTTAGAAAGGTTTAATGAGATGGAAAGATCCTAGTGAGGCAGAGACAAGGTTCTAGACCTCCCAGTGTTCTCAACTCATCCAAATAAATCCTAACAAGAACATCTAAACATAGACTTGATTAATTCATACATCAGATAGCAGGAAATAACATCCACTACACTGGTTAAATCAATTGACATCAATATTCAGATACACATTAAGCAGAAAACATAAAAGGCTGGGAGAGCAGCAACATAAGGTACCTATCAAGGGTAAATCTTATGCCAAACTTCTGATGCGAGCCAGAAGAAATGAAATGAAATGAAAATAAACACAGAGGTAGAAAAACATCACCAGCTGCTTTAGATCAGGATCCAAAGAAACATGCTTGTCATATTAAAAACAACACCAATCAGGTACATCAATGCCCACAACTTGAACATTCAGTCTGAATACATCAAATCTCAGCCTATCTTACAATATTACATAGAGAACTTGTCTCAAGAGGAGAATGCTTGCAATCTACTGATATCCAATCAACAACCTTTACAATAATTTCCTTCTGTGCTTTATAGCAGAGGATGAATAGAAGATCGACTGAGGAGGTAGGTGAACACTAAATGTGATATTAAACACAAAAATGAATGCAGGGCCGTAGCCCATTCTGTTTGACTGATGTGTATTTAATCTCTGTCACCTCCCTTGTGAAAGAGTGATCTTCTCCGGATATGATCCTGACATTTTTGGGCTGCAGTACTCCTGGTGCTTTGAACGAAACTAAGATAAAATACTGAGAGGTCTGTCATACAAATGCTCTGGTGGTTTTGAACTGCTGTTAGGGTGGAAATTCCTTGAGGGACATTGTGCATAATAAAATCTGTATGGGCATACTGTACTTTGATGGAGAAAAACATTCTGCTGATGAATAAACCCTGATGTTACCTTTTACTGTGCACAGGATCTCCTGTTCGATCCTCGGGGTCTTCAATCTGATGCTTTGCCTCTTAAACCGCTGATTCAAGGCTTAAAATCTTCATTAACGTGCCTTAATATCCTTCCTTGCATTAAAACACCCTGCCGCTCCATCTCTGTCCTTGCTCGTGCATTTTGAGCTTTAATGGCGCTGGAAGGTTTTCCACAGAGTTTAACCCCTGTTTCTTTTAATGAACGTCTAGTCTTTACCTTCCCGGGTCATTTTTCATAAATTCTATCACTGTAGCTGATATTTCTTCAACCTCCTTGTCCTTGAAACAGAGATGTACATCATGGCGGCCATTAGCCTTTGATAACCCTGCAAAAACAAAAATGGATTAAGAAAACAGACATGGGGATGGCGGACGCGACGGGGACGATGGGAACGACTGTACAAAACCATGCCATGGTGGAATAATGGTGAATTGTGGTGGGAGGATGCAGCGCGAAGTGGAAATCGAGATAGATGGCGGACTGCAGAAATAGACATTTTTAAACCAAATAACCTTAAAAATCTCGAATTTGAACGTTATATGCAACGGAACGAATGGGTGTACGGTGGGCACACGTGGAGATGACGTGGCGGGATCGGGAGCAATGGAATAGTCAACGACGGGCGGACGAACCTGGACTGTCGATCGTGGTGGAGATCGACGGCTGAGGGCGACAGACGGTGGGCCAGGAGGTGCGATGGATGAGGGTTAAGCAGTGCGCAGCTCGGGTGAATGACGACCGTTGGATGAGGCGCTCGAGATCTGACGGTCAACAACAATTTCGCTCAGCGATCGTGGTCGAAAGATAATGCGCAGGGGATGGGCGGTTTTTCCGTTGTACATAAAACACGTGTTGGCAGTTGAATGGAATCGCTGAGCGTTGGAGGAAAACTGCCTACCGTGCATAAGTGGTGCGAAATAAACCAGGCGGTTTCGGAACGATGCACAGGCAGGGTCCACCGGGCGGAGAGGTTCTGAACCGTCAGATCTTCGGGAGGATGGACGAAGATGGCCCAACGAGGGGAAAATGAGCACGGGAGACATGGGCACTGGGGAATTAATGACCGCCGTCCGATCAATTGAAATTGACGGCTGGGGCTGAGCCCGATGGACAAATGCGGAAGGCGCCCCTTTTCTTTGGCGAATGGTTACAGCGCTGGGTTACATGGAGGAAAAGGGCGAGGGCTAGCGAAGAAGGGGCTAAGGCATATTATATGGTCGGAAGTGGGTCTTTAACCCATTTTTAACGTATTTTGAGGCCTCCAAAGGGTAACGGTAGGGAGATGGAGGGGGAATTTTGGAAAAACAAAGGGTGCCAGGATTTTGGAGGGGTTTAGAGGGTTGATAGGGGGAAATAGAGGGGAACAGAGGCACTTTGACAGAATGAGGGAAGAGATAGGAAAAAAGGGAAATTTTGCAGGGGTACAAGGGGTAAATGAAGGCTCTGAGATAGGAAATCAGTAGAGGGGATTTGTATAAGGCAAAGCACAGCGAGACCTCAAGGATGATGTGTCTTCAGGGAAGATGCATTCCTTGAAGGTCTCCAGAATAATATAGCCCCCATCTTGCTTGTCAAGAATTCCATAGGGGGGCTAACAATTGGGATCCCTACAATCATGGGATTGGCCCTATCACTTCCCATACATGGAGATTCGGAGCCAAACCACCCAACTCATTTTGGTGACTCGTTCAGGAGTTTTTTGGAATCAAACTTCCACCATTTATTTTTTAAAAAAATCCCTTATTAAGCTTGGCGCGAGTGAGACACTGGGACAGAGCGCCAGTTGACGCTCCATCTATGGTTGATTTCCCCCATTGGCGCGAGGGCTGAACTGGCTAGTCGCGCCAAGGCCAAAAGATCTATTTTTAGGGTTTTACAAAAGAAACTTTCTTTAGAGGAATGATTGTCCTTGTCAAAGGGGATGCCATGAAAGTGGTTTTAGGTCATGTCACTATTCACAAGTCATGGGAAAGGCCCTCCAATGTGCGAGACGGGGGATAACAGGGATGGTGAAAAAATACTGTGTAATAGATGCCCCCTAAAGCATGAGGCCCGGGAGAGAGAGAGGGGTGAAATGCTTTATGAGAATGTGCCCAACTGAAAACACTGCTATCGGAAGACCTGCATACAATTAAAATTGATATCTCTGATACATGATATATGGTATGGGCACAACCATCCATAATAGAGTATACAATAATCAGAATCCAAGGTATGGATGCAGCCATCCAGAAAGGATCAACAAGTAGACTCAGGTATGGTCGCAGCCATCCAATGAAATGAGTCATGTAACTAATTATGATAATCCAAAAAAACCCACAGCCTGGATTTCATCAGACAAAACCCAGGGTCTTGCGCTCCATCTCGACCCGAATAGAGTACAAGTCCCAACATGTGAATAAATGAGCTGAAGTCGAACACGCAAGGACATTGTCTAATTGCCATCCAATAATGAAAGCCATTAACAGATGCGAGAGGAACCACCAATAATGATGATGGCCCTCAAGGTACTATAGGTACAATCCACGGAGTGTGAACAGTGAGATGGTGTCAAACACACGTGAGAATGCGAAGAACCTGCCATTGAGGCATGCAAGCTCCAAGGTACCTACAGGGAGTCTCTAGATCAGCTTCTTGGATAATGAGCTGAAGTCGACAGGAAGTGACCTTGATCGAAGATGGGCCATTGTGTTTCCCACATCATCGACACAAGACAGAGGAATATAATGTTTGTGAATTAGGATCAGTAGAGAATCAGAGGGAGGTCGAGAACTGCAGAGGCCAACTTCTCTTGTACATATCGGCGGCACGACACTGGATTTGGAAATATTTTACATCAAAAGATTTGAGGTCATGACGACGTGGGAAAGAGCAGATGAGTGGTCAAAAAGGATTACCCAAACCAATGGAGGCAAGCAAAAACGTGATGAGATGTCCCCAACCCGACACGAATGCAGACAAGTGCCATGTTCAAGAGCGACATACTGCCGACACGACGGTGATACTGGTTCCATTTTCCCCCACCATTTCTGGCAAGTACCCCAATTATTTTTGAAAACAAGTTTGAAGGGGATAGCATATGATTGCAATATAAGTTTTTCCTTCAGACAAATCCAACCTAGTACATTTAACGAGCCCTAGGAAGGAGGAACTCGAGTATCGTCATTACAACAGAGTTCGATGTCATCAGGTTTTAACGAGTCTGAAAAAGGAAGAACTCAACGTCTTTTCATGTTTAGAGAGTTTGAAAAGACAGTGAAAAATTAATTTCCAACAGTCCCTTTTCGTAGATAGTTCCTCAGATCCGAAAAGGTAGAAAATTGTATCTGAGAAAACCTCCTAGTTGCGATAGGCTAGGGTATTCCTTTTTCGTAAATAATCCATCCCAGCCCGAAAAAGGGGTAAACATATACTGGGTAGATGTCGTTTCACAGCCAATTTAATGAGATCAAAACGACAAGAGACTCGGCAATCTTTTCATTTTTAGAGAGGCAGAAAAGAGCTGAAAGATGACCCAAGTAGTGACTTTTTCGTGTTTTTACCGAGTCCGAAAAATATAAAATACAACTCGTATTGTCGTCCCAGCCGCGTGAAAACCTGTTGCTGGACAAAAAGCAAGCGTAAAACCCATTTTTCGAAAAAATATAATAAAATATTGGAAAAATAAGCTTCAAAACCTAATTTGATTTTGAAAAGTTATAAATATGACCAAAATAGTAAAAACATATTTAATTTTTACTTTTTACCTCTTGTGGAGAGCAACAGTGAGTGTTTCCTTGCAAACTTGCGGTGACGATTATGGACAATCTGGTGCATCATTCTGAATCTCGTCTTTTCCAGGTAAGAGGCGCTTTCATTAGCTATGTTTCAATCCATTTTTTATAGTATTCAATCGTGATTTTGGATCCCAAAGGGGAACATTTTCAAATCTAGGGCTTGCACAATTGGCGCGGGTATGAGGCACGGACCCGCGTTAATCGAGTTCTTTTTGCAAAGGGGTCGCGCCAACCGTGCAACCTAAATTTATGCTCAATTTTCACAAAAAATGAACCAATCAATTGGATTTTTGAATGCCCAAGGGATCTGATGATGTGCTTATGACCATTTTGGTGTAGGTATAAAGCCACAATGGTGATCGAATGGAAATAAAGGGAGCATAGTGAAGAGGATGAAATGGAAATGGGGAATGAGCAATGCATGAATGCTCTCTGGGATTGCGGTTTAAAGAAATTCTTCTTGACACCATGTCTCAGGGCACAACCTGAATTGTTGCAATACTTAATCAGTATCTGGGATGAGAACGAAGAGAAGTTTAGGCTTCGAGATCAAGTGCTGGAACTCGAAGTATCCAATGTTTACTTCATCACTGAATTGTCTCGCAGAGGTCCAGTGCCAATCATGACGAGTACCAGGCCTTCTGGCGAAAAAATTTCAATGGTTATGGAAAGAGTGTGCCCAGGGGCACAAACAGGATCAGGTAGTGGTAAAGTGGACATTCACATTGTTCCCGATATAGCACTCAGGGTGGTGCTCCATACCATTACGCGGGCTGCGGGATCGCAGGCGCCACATGAGGCTACCAAAACACAACTCCTCTTAGGCTCGAAATGTATGAACCCGACGTTATTTGACTGGGCTACAGCCGTAACCATGAATATCAAACGACAATTGAAAAAGTGTAAAAAGACCAAACTGAAGCAGTTTGGGTATGGGTCTAGCATGGAGAAACCGTTTGATCGAAATGAGCTTTAACCCGCTTTTTCTGTGCCTCGATAACCAAAGCAGCCAAGCGGTGAGTTTCGTCCAGTCGTTCCAGATACAGGAGACGCTCTTCCTTCAGAGAAGTGTTGGGCAGTAATTCCACATCCAACTTTAGCAAAGGGATCTCACATTCAATCGGAAGAGTCGCTTCCAGACCATACACCAACTGGAAAGGTGTGAATCTGGTTGCACTTTTTACTAACGTTCGGTAGGCCCAGAGAGTTGAGAACAATTGGAGATTCCAGTTGGATTTGTGAATACCAATTGTTCATTGAAGCATCGTGACAAGTACTTTGTTTACGGACTCAACCTAGCCATTTTCTTGAGGGTAGTATGGTGTTGAGCTATCGTGATGCAAGCCCAACATCGATGTCAGTTCTGCCATCATGTAGTCCCAAAAATGAGTGCCATGATTGGTGAAAATGGCTTGAGGAACTCCAAAACGCGTAATCACATGGTTGAAAATGAATTGAGCGGCTATCTTACCATCGACAACTAATGTAGGCATCGCCTCGGCCCACTTGGTGAAGTAGTCTATGACAACGATGATATAAGCATGCCCCCCACCCGAGTGAGGGTTACATGTCATAAAATCAATGCCCCATTTGGCGAAAGGGCCTACGGTAATGACAAGATGTAAAGGGAGGGGTGGCGCATGCATCTTGTGTTGAAAAATCTGGCACGCATGACATTTCCTTACTGCAACAATACAGTCTTTAAATATAGACGGCCAGAAGTAACCCACACGCAGAATCTTCTGGGCGGTAGCATATCCGGATGTGTGACCGCCACAGGTGCCACTATGATAGTCATTCAAGACTTTCTCAGCCTCTTCTAAGGTCAAACATTGGTGGAGCACAGAATCGACTCTGACATGATATAAGGTATCTCCAACAATGTGATATGGTTTTGATTGATGCTGAACGCGACG
Organism: Pinus albicaulis; assembly: GCA_034641835.2. Classification (NCBI taxonomy): domain Eukaryota; kingdom Viridiplantae; phylum Streptophyta; class Pinopsida; order Pinales; family Pinaceae; genus Pinus; species Pinus albicaulis. The sequence continues at coordinate 1,044,695,489 of CM076582.1, read as the reverse complement.
TCAAGCATCCTTCATCAACTCGGACCAAAAGTTAGATGTCTGAAGGTACATGATGATGTCACCGTACCATGGATCATGGGTGCTGATAAGAAAGAGGGTTTCATCTGGGATATGATCGTCGGATTGAGACAAAATAGAGTCGGTAGGGAGAGAGTAGATAAGATCAGCAAAAACAAGTGACTTCGTCGATATGGCAGTAGTGAACTCCAAATCGAACTCCTGAAGGATCACAATCCATTTGGAGTACTTGCCCCCAAACAATTTTCGAGACAAGATTTAAGTCATGGGGTTGCAGTCAGAAATCATGGTTACCATGTGCAACAGGATGTAATAGCGAAACCGCTGAACGGCCTGGACCGCGTTGAGCACTAACTTCTCGACATGGGCATAACATGTTTCAATGTTGAGAAGATTCTGAGACAGATAATAAACCACGTGTTCATTTCCGTCGTTGTCATCTTGTACCAGAACCATGGAAATCATGCTGAATGCGGCAGCCAGATAGAGGGTAAAGTCGCGATGATAGTTAGGAGGACGTATTAATGGAGTGTTGACGAGCAAAGTTTTAAGTTTATCGAAGGATTGCTGAGCAATCTCGTCCCAATGGAAGGAAACGTCCTGTTTTAGAAGTCGCATAAACCCTTTGGCCACTCCTACATAGTTCGGGATAAAGCAACGTAAGAAATTCGCTTTCCCTTGAAGACTCTGAATTTGATGCAACGAGGATGGGGATGGGAGGTTAACAATAGCCTCGACCTTGAGGGGGTCAAGACAAATTTTGTCTTTGGAGACAATGAATCCCAAAAGACGACCAGAGTCAATGCAGAAGACGCACTTGTGAGGATTAAGCATGATATGGTAACGTCTACAACGGAGAAAAATCTGGCGAAGGTGTTCGGGATGGTCTTCGCGCCGAGCTGAATAAGCCGGCAGGTCATCCAGATACAGTTGAACAATGTGACGTATGTCATGAAAGGCATAGGACATTGCGCGATAGAAGGTGGTTCCAGTGTTTTTCAAGCCGAACAGGAGCTTCTTGTAGGCAAATGTGCCCCACGAACAGATGAAGGCGGTCTTATGTTGATCAGAGGGTAAGATATTAATTTGATTATAACCCGAGAAGGCATCCATAAGGGAATAGATCTCACTTCCCATGCAATCATCAATGATCTGATCTATAAAGGGAGTGGGATTGATTTTCCTTGGGACAAGCGCAATTGATATCTCTATAGTTAATACAGACTCGAATTGTGCCCTGCTTCTTATCTACAGGGAAAATATTGGAAACCCATTCTGTGAGGGGGATTGGATATATGAAGCCCGCATTAAGAAGTTTCTCAACTTCTGCTTTTATAGATGCGGCTTTTCGAGGATGCACTGGGCGCAGACGCTGACACATGGGCTTCGCACTTGGATAGGTGGGAATTTCATGCACGACTATTCTGGGATCGATCCCAGGAATCTCTTCATAAGACCATGCGAAATCATCTCGAAACTCGCAAAAAAGGATAGTGTATACTTGAATCTCTTCGAGAGAACAAGTAACTCCCACGTGAATGTTCTCAACGACCCCCTGTTTAACGGAGATGTCGATAGGCATTTTTTGGGTGATATTACTCAGATTTCCTTCCGAAAGAACCTCATGAGTCAATATTGACGTTTAGAGAGGCGGAGAGGGAACCTGAGATGAAAAGCGCTCTAGATAATTAGACATTTCCCCTAGGCCGTGCATAAACGAGGAATGATGATGTACATTTCTCCATGGCAGATCTTCAAGAGACATCGTCTCAACGATGGCTTCATCAGATGGAAAGACTTCTCTTAATGGATTAGGCGAATCTGCATCGCAGAGCCAAGGGGATTGATAATAAACATCTAGAGCCATGCTCAAAGGACCATTTTCAGGAGGAGGAGGATCTAATGCAGCGACGATCTTGCAATAACTAATTTCAACTAGGGTCAAAGGCATCGATTCTCCAAAAGAGGTCACCTGTTCAAGAGAAGGGATGATCCACGGGTCATCTGACTTAGACATCATGTTGATTTGAACAGTGTTCGGTGGTGGCATGAGAAAAATACCCATGAGAATGGGGTCTTTGAAAATACCAGGTCCTACACTGTCGGGGGGATTGGGAATTTGATCCACGTATGGCATGTTGTTCTTGGAGGACGAGGTAAAGAAAGACAACTGATCGACAGTAATAATCTTGCCCTCATGAGGAAACTTTAAAAGTCGAAAGAGGGTGGACGGAACACATAGCATGGTGTGGGTCTAGCTGCGACCAAGTAGAAGATTGTAGTTGAGCTTAGCATCAACAACTTCCACTTCAACATTGACTGTCTTACCTTGTAATGTGATTGGTAAACTCACGAGAACACCTAAGGGTTTTGATTCCCTACCATCAAATGCCTTGAGGGCATTGGGAGATGAAGTAAGAGCAGGAGAGCCAATGGCCTTCCAGCAGGAAGATGACATAACAAAAGTAGAGGCACCTTTGTCCACAACGGCTCTGTGAATGTTGAGGCCGTTGATACTGACTTGTATGACAAGGGAAATTTGATGTGGAAGTCGAGGGACAAAATTCTCTAGATCGAAGGTGAGAAGACTAGAATCGGCAGGATCAATTCCACCGATTGTGGATAACAGACCTTTCTGTTGTGATGGGTAACTTTGAAGCACTTCCAACGTAGACATTGCAGAAGGCGCCTATGCCAAATCTTCAACAATATTGTAATGTTTGGATTATAGGAAGATTTTCGAAGAACACCTTTGGAAGGTGGCCGTATGACGGGTTCAACGCTTGGCTTCTCAATTTATAAAGAACCAGAGGCAGGCAGGGGAGGCAGGCCATCAATGACTTCCTTCCCAGCTGCCTGGCGTGGTCCTACATAATCCTTCGAATGAGTGGCAATCGAAACAGGTGCAGCACCATTCATCATAAAAACTTGGGACCCAAACGGTGCAGATGGTGAAGGTTTCTCGACCATCTGGGTCTGCTGAGATGGAAAAGGTTCTTTGAGAACTTCCGGAGTCCCCTTAGAGCCTTTAAGAAGTTGCATAACCTCGGATCATCGGGGACAATATTTGGTGTAGTGGTCTCCGTCATAGATAAGGCAAGGGTACTTCGGTTTTCATTGCGAACCGTCATCAGCACGTGGTTTGGAGGATTCTGGTTTTGGGGCATCAGATTTGTACTTGCCTTTGCCCTTCTTCTTCCCTTTGGAGGTCTTTTCTATAGGATTGGCCTAAACAGAATTGATCTTCGCGGTCTTACCAGAATTTGGAGTGGCGGGAGGAGCAGAATTATTGGAAGAATTCTACTTCTGCTTCCCATTAGAAGACTTACGAGAAGTCTGAGAGACGGAACCAATAACACCATCAACCGATGGGGTAGCTGGTGCTTTAGAGGTCCCTAGCTGTGGGGCATCAGTCAAGATATCGTATAACGTACTGGACTAAGAGTACACAAAATCGAGGTACTAGGCATGAGCGATGGCTTATTCCTTGGTTACACATGACCCCATAGCAATATCTTAAGCGATCCTGTTAACAAAGGAGGTAGTGAACCAATGAGTTAGAAGCTGATCAGGAATATCAAACTTGATCAGACGATGACGACGTCACCACTCATGAATATGATCTGAAATATGAGTGCCTTTGTCCTGTTTTAGAGATGTCAGGAGGTGCGTCCCGACTTCGTAATGAACCAGTAATTGGAAATGTGTCAAGAAAGCCATAGCTAGAGTATTAAAGTCTTGAAAAATACCGCGGGTTAGTTCTATATACCACTTAGCAGCAGCGTCGGTAAGGGTGCGCTGGAAAAGACGTAGACGGATCGAGTCATCAACCCAAGAGTTCGAAGAACACCACAGATGGTAGGTCATGACATGTGCTTGGGGGTCTTCTCCAGCTTTACCCTCAAACTTGGGACAGTCACCATGTACCTTGGTCGAAACTGGAGGCCAATACGAATTATGAAGAATCGGATCATTGGTCAATTTAGATACATCCAACAATTCCAACGTGGCGAGGAAAGGTAACTGAGGGTTAAAAGGCATGCCAGGTCCCCGATAAGTACCTGTACCTGTACTCCACCCTGGTTTAGCATAATTTTGCCCCCATTGGTTCTGTCCTGGAAGATTCTGACCATAGGGGGTATAAGCCGTATAATTAGGTTGATACGGTTGCTGATAACCAGTGTATGGGGGTTGATAACGAGGGTACTGACCCTGATTATACGTGGGCCCCGTTTGAGCAGTGTATGGATTTGACTGCGAAGTATAAGTATAGCGTGGTTTTTGAAGGTAAAAACCAGAACCTTGGGGCAGGTTGTAAACTGGTCGAGACTGACCTTGAAGGTAATAACTACCTTGGGGTCGAGCGGGTTGCTGGTAAGTGGGGCCCTGCTGAGCCTCATAAGTTGGGCATACAGGCGGGTTCGGCCGTGGCATAGAATAAATCGGCTGTTGAGCAGGGTTAACTGGATGTGCAGGTTGTCCTGGTTGAACAGGTTGACCTGGCTAGGCAGGCTGTTCTGGCTGAACAGGTTGGCCCGGCTAGGCAGGCTGTCCTGGTTGAACAGGTTTGCATGGCTGCACAGGTTGTCTCGGTTGAATAGGTTGGCCTGGCTGATGAAGGACACCAGGCTGTCCTGGTTGAGCAGGTTGGCTTGATGGCAGGAGAGGGCCAGGTTGTGCCTGATAACCAGGTTGACCTGTGACAGAACCATAAGATGGCCCTGGCTGTGCAACATTCGGACCGATGGGAAACTGAGGTTGCTGAGGTTGCACCAAAGGTTGAGAAGGATGGATTTTCTCCCCAGGACCATACAATGGGCCGAGTTGATACACTGGTTGGCTTGTGGGTCCTTGAGGTTGCCCTGGTTGGACCACAGGGTGAGGTTGTAGAGGTTGACCTTGAGGATTGTAGGACTGCCCTTGCGGACCGCACAAAAACCCCTTCTAGCCCGAAGGTTGTCCCTGTAAGGGTTGTCCTTGCGGGTCATATAGATAACCTGGCTGGGCCGAAGGTTGTACCTGGAAGGGTTGTCCTTGTGGATTAGAAGGTTGCCCAGCCTAGGCAGATAAAAAATCACTGATGTATAGATAAGCCTCAGGAGCAGGAAAACGAAGGGGGTTTCCTTGCTCATCATATTGATAAGAAAATACATAGATCGGGGCACCATCCAATCCATAATGGGAAAATTAAGGACGGTTGAGGTCTTGAGAGGATGGACCAACCTCGCAGTTGGACGACTATAAAGACAATCGATACTCCTTAGGAGAGATATTCTCCGGAATAGCAGAAGCTATGTAAATGTCTTCAAGAACTGATGAGGTCCTGGTGGACTGAGTAGTGATAGCAGGCGTAGACGCAGCTACGCAAACAATAGGCCTAACAGATACTGATGTAATGAAAGGAGATGCCGTGAGAGGTGTCAATGGTGACATTCCTAACGAAGGGATAACCAACCTCATGGATAGAGTCGATATTCCCATAGAGGCCACAGCGGCCATGACCTGACTTAAGGACCTATATCTCACTGGAAGCGAAGGACCAGGTGAAGACATTACAGAAGACACAGGGATGTTTTCTGGAAAAAGCTGGTAATATTCACCAGATGTAGGAATTTCCTCACTAGGAGAAGGACTGGGTGAGTCCATATCTGACCCTGCCATAAGATATTCTAAAAGACGACGAGGACTAGGAGGTATAACAGTAGATAAGAAAGGCGATCCTGATGTAAGAGGAGGGAAGTGTTCCCCTACTCCAAATACAAACCAAGCGTTGGACAAGGGCCAATTGAACTCAACTAGTCCTCCAAAGGGAATTTCAGATATAACTGGTCCCCCGTCGGGAAACTCGGACACAATAGGCTGCTGATGCTCAGCAGAGGACTGAGAGACCTCTGATGAATCGTCTATGTAAGGACTACCAGTAGACGAAACTGAGGGTTCCGCCACTGTGGCAGTAACGAAAAGAGGAAGAAATTAAAGCAAAGACACATGGGCAAAAACCAAGGAAAACAATCAACCAGCTGAAAAACAATCTCTAAATGGGCATGTGATCATAGGTGATTAATTTTACCACATTGAAACTGGAAAATTTTACTCTTTCATGTTTCAAGAGTCTAGAAACAAGTAAAAGGTGACTCTATCTCTTTCAATTTGGAAACAAGCGTGAAAGGACAAGCGCTTGATGATATTTTAAAATTTAATGAGTCAGAAAAGATCGAAATGACTACTCTGGTAATCTAGGCAGATGGGTGTACCAGATATCCGTGAACTGCCATATACACCTTGGTTAAAAAATGAAAGAGAAATCAACCAAGGACTTGACGTACGTGCATGTAATCTCCCCGAATGTTGTGTCTGGTGTATCACGGGTAAAAGGCAACAGAATTAGCTTCCTACGGATAAAGGATAGCAACCTAGTGGGTTATCCCTTTATATACATGATGGTATGGGGAGCACAAGTCCATACCAACACTCTCTAAAGCCAAAGGGTGAATGACATCTACTAGGTTTAACAACGCCGGAACACGTCACTAACCTAGACCTCTAGATATTCCGTTAATGTTTCAATGTTGCCTTAGGTTTATTGAAATTTTTTAGATTTGATCTTTAAATTATGTTTCAATTTCAGGCCCTATCAAATGTTGTATCTCAAAAATCCTCTAAATGCACACTACATGCCACAATATGTCACTTTGTTCGATGAAGAGCTAACTACGGGAAGGTTGAGAGCTTTTCAAATAACAACAAAATGATCACAAAACATCCACTACTGTCTCTAATGCATGCTAATGAAACTAAAAACTTTTCTCTTAGAGTTATGTAACACTAATAATGCGGAAAAGCTTTCGATTTTCACTAATATAATCAAAATGAAAAGACATTTGTTTTTGTATTTTTCAATGTTTTAGAGAAAATGCACCAAACGAAATGAAAAACTAATGAAGAAACCAATTTGAGAAATGACAGTGAGAGAGTCGAAACAAGTAAGTTCACTCAATGCAAACACACACAATCAGAACTCAAACTGATGGAGAAATTCCTCAAATCGAAGAAGAATCTAAAAAATACTCATACAAACCGTGTAATCTAGGCTCAAAATGAGATAAAGCGAAACTCGAATGAAAAAGAGAGCAATCAGTCAACTAACACAATGATACAATGGAATCCAACAAAACGAATGCAAGGAAGTGAAAACAAATTTGACACGAAAACCAAGAACCAAAAACTCCCATGGGAGGCTTAGCACACTATAACACCTAGAAGCCCTAGGGATAGAATGAAAAAATGATGGTAAAGGGAAAACAACCGAAGGACAGGGACCAAGCACAGTCAATAGAGACTTCAAAGCACTCAAGCAGTCAGAAAAATGACACTAGAACTGAAAATCAAACTCAGAGGGCTCAAAAACAAGCAAACCCTAACACCAAACAGGGTTGGCGTGACTGTTTGGCTGTATTCTACACCAAAACAACGTTGGCGCGGGAGCCTAACTAGCAGCAAGTGCCACTTGGCACGAATGTCAGGCTATAAACCGCGCCAATCGAGTTTACTATGGGAAGAAATGAAAAAAGATAAAACAGAGAGTAGATTAGGTCTTCTGGGGGCTGAACAGGGGTTTTACACCAAAAGGATGCAAACCAGAAGAGCAAGTCAATCAATCACAAGCCAAAAACAACCAAAAGAGACAAGACTAACTCCAACTAAGTTCCCCAGCGAATTCGCCAGTTTGTTGGAGAGGTAAATCCCCTCTGTGGACAGAGGCAATCCCTACTAGCCCAAATCAGGTTCAGCAACAATCAGGTCATGCAGTCATGCAGGTTCTTATTTACAAAATGAAAAAAAACATAACGAATTCCGTACCTTAAATCCTACACAGTGGTCGTTGAAGAAAGGATTACGCTTTACGTCCCTCGCTTGGAAAATCACGATTCTTCTACTCGACACGTCTGAACACCTGCACACATGCAAAGGATACAACGATAAACAATGTAAAATCTAAAACCTGTAACCATACATCAGTCAGAGAGGATGTAATTCATTGCATAAAGAAATAGACACATGAATAGAACCATAATCAAAGTCGCTTATCATCAAAATAACAAAGGAAAGATACAACCCAAAGCTCTGACGCTTGATCTTCCTTCATTGGGGCTGACAGCGAAGCACGTCTCAACAAAGCTTGTCAGAAATGGGATGAAGCTCTCTCTCTTCGGCTTGGCTCTCAAAAGCTGTCTGGCTATAGCCTCCTTGCTACAAGTTTAGCTAGCTTGCTAAGGGTGAAGGCAAGCTTATATAGATGGTGGAAGGGGAGTTGGGATCCCTAAAATCATGGGATTGTCCCTATCTCTAAGGAAGCTTCCATGATAGGTGGAAAACCACTTCCCATATAGGGAGATCTGGAGCCAAACCACCCAACTCATTTTGGTGACTCGTTTAGGAGTTTGCTGGAATCAAAATTCCACCATTTATTTTTAAAAAACATCCCTTATTAAGCTTGGCGCGATTGAGACACTGTGATAGATCGCCATTTGGCATGCCCTCTATGGTGGATTTCCCCCATTGGTGCGAGGGCTAAACTGGCTAGTCGCGCCAAGGCCAAAAAATCTGTTTTTAGGGTTTTACAAAAGAAACTTTCTTTAGAGGAATGATTGTCCTTATCAAAGGGGATGCCATGAAAGTGGTTTCAGGTCATGTCATTGCTCACAGGTCATGAAAAAGGCCCTCCAATGTGCAGGACGGGGGATTGCAGGGATGGTGACAAAATACTGTGTAACAGATACCCGCTAAAGCATGAGGCCCGAGAGAGAGAGAGGGGTGAAATGATTTATGAGAACGTGCCCAACTGAAAACACTGCCATCGGAAGACCTGCATAAAAGTGCAATTGATATCTCTGATACCTAATATATGGTATGGGTGCAACCATCCATAATAGAGTATACAATAATAAAAATGAAAGGTATGGATGCAGCCATCCAGAAAGGATCAACAAGTAGACTCAGGTATGGTCGCAGCCATCCAATGAAATGAGTCATGTAACTAATTTTGATAATCCAAAAAAACCCGCAGCCTGGATTTCATCAGATAAAACCTAGGGTCTTGCGCTCCATCTTGACCTGAACAGAGTACAAGTCCCAACATATGAATAAGTGAGCTGAAGTTGAACACGCAAGGACATCGTCTAATTACCAGCCAATAATGAAAGCCATTAACAGATGTGAGAGGAACCACCAATAATGACGATCGCCCTCAAGGTACTATAGGTACAATTAGCGGAGTGTGAACAATGAGCTGGTGTCAAACATCTGCAGAATCATTCGATCGAAGGCCAATGACGAAAACCTTGCGTCGAATGCGAGGAACCTGTCATTGAGGCATGCAGGCTCCAAGGTACCTGCAGGGAGTCTCTAGATCAACTTCCTGGATAATGAGCTAAAGTCGACAGGAAGTGACCTTGATCGAAGGTGGGCCATAGTGTTTCCCACATCATCGACACGAGATGGAGGAATATAATGTTTGTGAATCAAGATCAGTAGAGAATCAGATGGAGGTTGAGAACTGCAAAAGCCAACTTCTCTTGAACATATCGGCAACACGACACTAGATTTGGCAGTATTTGACATCAAAAGATCTGAGGTCATGGTGACGTGGCAAAGAGCAGATGAGTGGTCAAAAAGGATTACCCAAACCCATGGAGGCAAGAAAAAACGAGATGAGATGTCCCTAACCCAACACAAATGTAGAAAAGTGCCATGTTCAAGAGTGACATACTGCCGACACGACGGTGATACTGGTTCCATTTCCCCCCACCATTTCTGGTGAGTACCCCAATTCTTTTTGAAAACAAGCTTGAAGGGGATAGCATATGCTTGCGATATAAGTTTGTCCTTCGGACAAATCCAACCTACTACATTTAACGAGCCCTAGGAAGGAGGAACTCGAGTATCATCATTACGACGGAGTCTGATGTCATTAGGTTTTAACGAGTCTGAAAAAGGAAGAACTCGGTGTCTTTTCATGTTTAGAGAGTTTGAAAAGACAACGAAAAAGTAAACTCCAATAGTCCCTTTTCGTAGATAGTTCCTCAGATCCGAAAAGGTAGAAAACTATGTCTGAGAAAACCTCCTAGTCGCGATAGGCTAGGGTATTCCTTTTTCGTAAATAATCCTTCCCAGCCCGAAAAAGGGGTAAACGTATACTGGGTAGATGTCATTTCGCAACCAATTTAATGAGATCAAAATGATAAGCGACTCGGAAATCTTTTCATTTTTAGAGAGTTAGGAAAGAGCTAAAAGATGACTCCAGTAGTGAATTTTTCGTGTTTTAACCAAGTCCGAAAAAGTATAAAATACAACTCGTATTGTCGTCCCAGTCGCGTGAAAACCTGTTGCTAGACAAAAAGCAAGCGTAAAAGCCATTTTCGAGAAAATATAGTAAAATATTGGAAAAATAAACTTCAAAACCTAATTTGATTTTGAAAAGTTATATATATGACCAAAATAGTAAAAAAATATTTACTTTTTACTTTTTACCTCTTGTGGAGAGCAACAGTGAGTTTTTCCTTGCGAACTTGCGGTGATGATTGTGGACGATCTGGTGCATCATTCTGAATCCTGTCTTTTCCAGGTAAGAGGCACTTTCATTAGCTATGTTTCAATCCATTTTTTATAGTATTCCATCGTGATTTGGGATTCCAAAGGGGAAAATTTGAAAATCTAGGGCTCGCACAATTGGCGCGAGTATGAGGCACGAACCCATGCCAATCGAGTTCTTTTTGTAAAGGGGTCGCGCCAACCGCGCAACCTAAATTTATGCTCAATTTTCACAAAAAATGAACCAATCAATTGGATTTTTGAATTCCCAAGGGATCTGAAGATGTGCTTATGACCATTTTGGTGCATGTATAAAGCCACAATGGTGATCGAATGGAAAGAAAGGGAGCATAGTGAAGAGGACGAAATGGAAATGGGGAATGAGCAATGCATGAATGCTCTTCGGGATTGCGGTTTAAAGAAATTCTTATTGACACCATGTCTCAGGGCACAACCTGAATTGTTGCAATACTTAATCAGTATCTGGGATGAGAACGAAGAGAAGTTTAGGCTTCGAGATCAAGTGCTGGAACTCGAAGTATCCGATGTTTACTTCATCACTGGATTGTCTCACAGAGGTCCAGTTCCGATCATGACGTGTACCAGGCCTTCTAGCGAAAAAATTTCAATGGTTATGGAAAGAGTGTGCCTAGGGGCACAAACATGATTAGGTAGCGGTAAAGTGGACATTCACATTGTTCCCGATCTAGCACTCAAGGTGGTGCTCCATACCATTACGCGGGCTACGGGATCGCAGGCGCCGCATGAGGCTACCAAAACACAACTCTTCTTAGCCTCAGAATGTATGAACCCGACGTTATTTGACTGGGCTACAACTGTAACCATGAATATCAAACGAAAATTGACAAAGTGTAAAAAGACCAAACTGAAGCAGTTTGGGTATGGGTCTATCTTGGTATCGTTCATCCTCGAACGACTACCTATCTTCCAGGGCCAAGGGGAAATAGTCGCAGATCCACCTTTGAGAGAGCCACGGATGGCTCGATGGGCAGCACTGATGCCCAGAGCAGGAGGGGGCCCGAAAATGTCATGGCGGCCTGAGTTCTTTGGATGGCTTTGGTGACAGTTGATTGTCGTAGAGGACTGGCCCTATGCCGGTACTGACTTCACAGGAAACCCAGACCTTCCACTCCCAGAAGGAGAGGACTGGGATGAGGAGTTGGGTAAGACTCTTTTTGATTTTATGAATTTTATGAATTTTTTTAAGTATACATGTATGTTATAACAATTGATGCTATATGTATGCAGATGTTGGCCCAGAGAGGCCCGCCGGGATGTCGCTGATCGCATGGAGGACCCCTTTCACCTATGACCCTCAAGGTGAGGGGGGTGAGGGGAACGAGCTAGCTCATAACTTAGAGGGAATCACCTATAGGATTCCTGATTATGCTTGCCTAGGAGATGTCCCTATGGCTTATCAGAGGCACACCGTGGGGGTGCCTAGTCGCCTTCATCATTTACTGAGGCGATTGGTGTGGGAAGTAACATAATACCATGAGCACCATGCTGATTAGTCGCCTAGGCTTCTCATTTGCATATTTTTGAGAGACATGTTGTCTCCGGATATTATTAAAACAAACATGTATATTTTTGGATTTTATGTGATGCACACAAACTGCAAAAATATGACATATATATATATATGTATGGATCTTTTCACATATGATGATGTTTTTTACAAGTTGCGTAAATGTCTATCTAATACCATGTTAGCTACTGCATCTGTTAACGCATTCATTCATCTGGGTATATGTTGATATTTAATGTAATCAAAATTTATTTCCAATAAACGAATACGTAGATACAGTTTTAAAATGGATGGGTTCCTAACTGAATAATGACCTTTGAGCTGTAACACTACAAGCTGAGTCCAGATATACAAGTAATGCATGAACACCGAGGTTAACGACCTCGTTCAATAATTCCAAAACGGCACTATATTCCGCAACATTATTTGTAGCAGACCCTAGACAAACACCTTGTAAATTAACTAACTCACCAGCATGATTGTAGATTACCCAGGCTGCCGAGGACAGACTCCTAGTACTGCAGGAGGCACCATCCACGAAACCGACAAAAGGAGTAATAGACAACTACACAATCAGGAAGACCCAATCAGCAGAAAGACGCTTACAAAGCACACCACACCACACATGCACAAAAATGAAATCACTCACTTATGTACACACACCACACAAGAATAACTCAAGCGTAGTACTTCTTCAGGTACAACCCATTTCTAGGCTGCACCAACAGAATACCTTCATAATCGATTAGCTCATAGGCCCCATTTTTTAATACACGTTTAATGATATAGGACCCATGCCACATGGGCTGGAATTTTCCTACCCCAGGTTTATCATGTGCTTGATCATATAAGAGGATGAGGTCCCATTCTATAAAAGAGCGTGGAGAAACCGTTTGATCGAAATGAGCTTTAACCCTCTTTTTCTGTGCCTCGATAACAAAAGAAGCCAAGCGGTGAGTTTCATCCAGTCGTTCCAGATACAGGAGACACTCTTCCTCTTGAGAAGTGTCAGGCAGTAATTCCACAGTGAACTTCAGCGAAGGGATCTCACATTCAACTGGAAGAGTCACTTCCAGACCGTACACCAACTGGAAAGGTGTGAATCCGGTTGCACTTTTTACTGAAGTTCGGTAGGCCCAAAGAGATGATAACAATTGGAGATGCCAGTTGGATTTGTGAATACCAATTGTTCGTTCAAGAATCATGACAAGTACTTTGTTTACGGCCTTAACCTGGCCATTTGCCTAAGGGTAGTATGGCGTTGAGCTGTCATGACGCAAGCCCAACTTTGATGTCAGTTCTGACATCATGTAGTCCCAAAAATGAGTGCCATGATCTGTGACAATGGCTTGAGGAACTCCAAAATGCGTAATCACATGGTTGAAAATGAATTGAGGAGTTGTCTTACCGTCGGCAACTAATGTAGGCATCACCTTGGCCCACTTGGTGAAGTAGTCTACGACAACGATGATATAAGCATGCCCCCCGGCCGAGTGAGGGTTACATTTCATAAAATCAATGCCCCATTTGGCTAAATGGCCTACGGTAATGACAGGATGTAAAGGGAGGGGTGGAACATGCATCTTGCGTTGAAAAATCTGGCACGCATGACATTTCATTACTACAAAAATACAGTCTTTAAATATAGACGGCCAGAAGTAACCCGCACGCAGAATCTTCTGGGCAGTAGCATATCCGGACATGTGATCACCACAGCTGCCACTGTGATAGTCATTCAGGACTTTCTCAGCGTCTTCCAAGGTCAAACATCGATGGAGCACAGAATCGACTTCGACACAATATAAGGTATCTCCAACAATGCGATATGGTTGCAATTGATGCCGAATGCGACGTCGAGCATGCTTCGTCAACTCGGATTGGAAGGTAGATTTTTGAAGGTACACGATGATGTCACCATACCATGGATCATGAGTGCTGATAAGAAAGAGGGTTTCATCCAGGATATGATCCTCAGATTGAGACGGAACAGAGTCAGTAGGGAGAGAGCAGAGAAGATCGGAAAAAACGAGTGACTTCGTCGATTTGGCAGTAGTGAACTCCAAATTGTACTCCTGAAGGATCACAATCCATTTGGAGTACTTGCCCCCCAGAAATTGTTGAGACAATATGTAAGTCAGGGGGTTGCAGTCGGAAATCATGGTTACCGTGCACAATAGGATGTAATGGCGAAACCGCTGAACGACCTGGACCACGTTGAGCGCCAACTTCTCGACGTGGGCATAATGCGTTTCAGTGTCGAGAAGATTTCGAGACAGATAATAAACCACGTGTTCATTTTCGTCGTTGTCATCCTGTACCAGAACCATGGCAATCATACTGACTGCGACAGCCAAATAGAGGATAAAGTTGCAATGATAGTTAGGAGGACGTATTAATGGAGCGTTGACGAGCAACGTTTTAAGTTTATCGAAGGATTGCTTTGCAATCTCATCCCAATGGAAGGGAACGTCCTGTTTTAGAAGTCGCGTAAACAGTTTGGCCACTTCTGCATAGTTTGGGATAAAGCAACGTAAGAAATTTACTTTCCCCTGAAGACTCTAAAGTTGATGCAACGAGGATGGGAATGGGAGGTTAACAATAGCCTCAACCTTGAGGGGGTCAAGGAGAATTCCGTCTGTGGAGACAATGAATCCCAAAAGACGACTAGATTCAATGCAAAAGATGCACTTGTGAGGATTAAACCTAATATGGTAACATCTGCAGCGGAGAAAAATCTAGCGGAGGTGTTCGGGATGGTCTTCGCGCCGAGCTGAATGAGCCGACAGGTCATCCAGATACGGCTGAACAATGTGACGTGTGTCATGAAATGCGTAGGACATTGCACGTTGGAGGGTGGCTCCAACATTTTTCAAGCCGAATGGGAGCTTATTGTAGGAAAATGTGCCCCATGGATAGATGAAGGTGGTCTTATGTTGATTAGAGGGTAAAATATTAATTTGATTATAACTCGAGAAGCCGTCCATAAGGGAATAGATCTCACTTCCCGCGCAATCATCGATGATAAGATCTATAAAGGGAGTGGGATATTTGTCCTTGGGACAAGCGCGATTGATGTCTCTATAGTCAACACAGACTCGAACTGTGCTCTACTTCTTATCTACAGGGACAATATTGGAAACTCATTCTATGAGGGGGATTGGATATATGAAGCCCGTGTTAAGAAATTTCTCAACTTTCGCTTTTATAGTTGTGGCTTTTCGAGGATGCACTGGGTGCAGACGCTGACGCATGGGCTTCGCACCTGGATAGGTGGGAATTTTGTGCACAACTATCCTGGGATTGATCCCAGGCATCTCTTCATAATACCATGTGAAAACATCTTGAAACTCGCGAAAAAGGCTAGTGTATACTTGAATCTCTTCGGGAGAACAAGCAACTCCCATGTGAATGTTCTCGATGACCCCCAGCTTAACAGAGATGTCGATAGGCATTTTTTGGGTGATATTACTCAGATTTTCTTCTGAAAGAAACTCATGAGTCAATATTGGCGTTTGGAGAGGTGGAGAGGGAACCTAAGATGCAAAGCGCTCTAGACAATTAGACATTGCCCCTAGGCTGGACATAAACGAGGAATGATGATGTCCATCACTCCACAACATATTTTCAAGAGACATCGTCTTTACGATGGCTTCATTAGATGAAAAGACTTCCCTCAACGGATCGGGGGAATCTGCATCACCAAGCCAAGGGGATTGAGAATAAACATCTAGAGCCATGCTCAAAGGAGCATTTTCAGGAGGAGGAGGATCTGATGTAGCGACGATCTCACAATAATTAATTTCAACTGGGGTCAAAGGCATCAATTCTCCAAAATAGGTCACCTGTTCAGGAGAAAGGATGATCCACGGGTCATCTAACCTAGAGATCATGCTGACTTGAACGGTGTTCAGTGGTGGCATGGGTAAAATACCCATGAGAACGGGGTCTTTTAAAAGACCAGGTCCTACACTGTCAGAGGGATTGGGAATTTGATCCACGTATGGCACATTGTTCTCAGAGGACGAGGTAAATAAATACAATTGATCGACAGTAATAATATTTCCCTCATGAGGGAACTTTAAAAGCTGAAAGAGGGATTACGGAATGCATAGCATGGCGTGGGTCCAGCTGCGACCAAGTAGAAGATTGTAGTTGAGCTTAGCATCAACAACTTCCACTTCAACGTTGACTATCTTACCTTGTAATGTGATTGGTAAACTCGCGAGAACACCTAAGGGTTTTGATTCCCTACCATCGAATTCCTCGAGGGCATTGGGAGATGAAGTAAGAGCTGGAGAGCCAATGGCCTTCTAGCAGGAAGATGACATAACACAGGTAGAGGCACCTTCGTCCACAATGGCTCTGTGAATGTTGAGGCCATTGATATCGACTTGTATGACAAGGGTGATTTGATGTGGAATTCGGGGGACAAAATTCTCTATATCGAAGGTGAGAAGACTAGAATCGGCAGGGTCAATTCCACCGATTGCGGATAACAGAGCTTTCCGTTGCGATGGGAAACTTTGAAGCACTTCCAATGCAGACATTGTGGAAGGCACCTGTGCCAAATCCTCAACAATTCTGTAATGTTGAGAAGCATGGGCATTTGGATTATAGGAAAATTTTCGAAGAACACCTTTGGAAGGTGGCCGTATGATGGGTTCAACGCTGGGCTTCTCAATTTCTAAAGAACCAGAGGTAGGCAGGGGAGACGGGCCATCAACAACTTCCTTCCTAGCTGCCTGGTGTGGTCCGACATAATCCTTTGAATGAGTGGTAATCGAAACAGGTGCAACACAATTCATCATAAAAACTTGGGACCCAAACGGTGCAGACGGTGAAGGCTGCTCGACCATCTAGGTCTGCTAAGATGGAAAAGGTTCTTTGAGAACTTCCGGAGTCCCCTTAGAGCCTTTAAGAAGTTGACTAACCTCAGATCTTTAGGGACAATCTTTGGTGTAGTGGTCTCCATCACAGATCAGTCAAGGGTACTTCGGTTTTCATTGCAAACCATCATCAGCATGTGGTTTGGAGGATTCTGGTTTCAAGCCATCGGATTTGGACTTGCCTTTTCCCTTCTTCTTCCCTTTGGAGGTCTTTTTCACAGGATTGGCCTGAACGACATTGACCTCTACGGTCTTATCAGAATCTAGAGTGGCGGAAGTAGCAGAATTATTGGAAGAATTCAACTTCTGCTTCCCATTATAAGACTTACAAGAAGTCTGAGAGACGGAACCAATAACACCATCAACCAATGGGGTAGTTGGTGCTTTAGAGGTCCCTGGTCGTGGGGCATCAGTCAAGATATCGTATAACCTGTCGGACTAAGAGTACACCAAATCGAGGTACTGGGCACGAGCGATGGCTTGTTCCTCGGTTACACATGCCCCCATAGCAATATCTTGCGCAATATTGTTAACAAAGGAGGTAGTGAACCAGTGAGTTAGACGCTGATCAGGAATATCAAACTTGATCAGACGACGATGACGTCGCCACTCATGAATATGATCTGAAATATGAGTGGCTTTGTCTTGTTTTATAAATGTCAGGAGGTGCGTCCCGGCTTCATAACGAACCGGTAACTAGAAATGTGTCAGGAAAGCCATAGCTATAGTATTAAAGTCTTGAAAAATACCGCGAGGTAGTTCTATATACCACTTAGCAGCAGCACCGGTAAGGGTGCGCTGGAAAAGACGTAGACAGATCGAGTCATCAACCCAAGAGTTCGAAGAACACCACAGATGGTAGGTCATGACATGTGCTTGGGGGTCTTCTCCAGCTTTACCCTCAAACTTGGGACAGTCACCAGGTACCTTTTTCGAAACCGGAGGCCAATATGGATTATGAAGAATCAGATCATTGGGAAATTTAGATACATCCGACAATTCCAACGTGGTGAGGAAAAGTAACTGAGGGTTAAAAGGCATGCCAGGTCCCCGATAAGGACCTGTACCTGTAGTCCACCCTAGTTGAGCATAATTCTGCCCCCATTGGTTCTTTCCTAGAGGATTCTGACCATAGGGGGTATAAGTCATATAATTAGGTTGATACGGTTGTTGATAACCAGTGTATGGGGGTTGATAACCAGAGTACTGACCCTGATTATACGTGGGCCCCATTTGGGCAGTGTATGGATTTGAATGCGGAGTATAAGTATAGCGTGGTTGTTGAAGGTAAAAACCAGAACCTTGGGGTGGGTTGTAAACCGGTCGAGACTGACCTTGAAGGTAATAGCTGCCTTGGGGTTGAGCGGGTTGCTGGTAAGTGGGGCCCTGCTAAGCCTGATAAGTTGGGTGCACAGGCGAGTTCGGATGTGGCATAGAATAAATTGGTTGTTGAGCAAGGTTAACTGGATGTGCAGGTTGTCCTGGTTGAACAGGTTGACCTGGCTGGGCAGGCTGTCCTAGTTGAACAGGTTGGCCTAGCTGGGCAGGCTGTCCTGGTTGAACAGGTTGGCCTGGCTGAACAGGTTGTCCCAGTTGCACAGGTTGGCCTGGCTGATGAAGGACACCAGGATGTCCTGGTTGAGCAGGTTGGCCTGATGGCGGGAGAGGGCCAGGTTGTGCCTAATAACCAGGTTGACCTTTGACAGGACCATAAGATGGCCCTGGCTGTGCAACATTCGGATTGATGGGAAACTGAGGTTGCTGAGGTTGCACCAAAGCTTGAGAAGGATGGATTTTCCCCCCAGGACCATACAACGGGCCAGGTTGATACCCTGGTTGGCCTGTGGGTCCTTGAGGTTGCCCTGGTTGGACCACAGGGTGAGGCTATAGAGGTTGACCTTGAGGATTGTAGGACTGCCCTTACGGACCGTACAACAACCCCTGCTAGCCTGAAGGTTTTCCCTGTAAGGGTTGTCCTTGCGGGTCATATAGATAACCTGGCTAGGTCGAAGGTTGTACCTGTAAGGGTTGTCCTTGTGGATTAGAAGGTTTCCCAGCCTGGGGAAATAAAAAACCGCTGATGTACTAATAAGCCTCAGGAGTAGGAAAACGAAGGGGGATACCCTGATCATCATATTGATAAGGAAATACATAGATCGGGGCACCATCCGGTACATAATGGGAAAAGTAGGGACGGTTGAGGTCTTGAGAGGGTGGACCAACCTCGGATTTGGACGGCTGTAAAGACAACCGATACTCCTCAGGAGAGATATTCTCAGGAATAGCAGAAGCTATGTAAATGTCTTCAGAAACCGACGAGGTCCTGGTGGACTGAGTAGTGATAGCAGGCGTAGACGCAGCTACGTAGACAATATGCCTAACAGGTACTAATGTAACGAAAGGAGACACCATGAGAGGTGTCGATGGCGACATTCCTAATGAAGGGATAACCGAACTCATTGACAGAGTCGATATTCCCATAGAGACCACAAAAGCCATGACCTGACTTAAGGAGCTATATCCTACTAGAAGTGAAGGACTAGGTGAAGACATGACAGAAGACTCAGGGATGTTTTCTGGAAAAAGCTGGTAATCTTCACTAGATGTAGGAATTTCCTCACTAGGAGAAGGACTGGGTGAGTGCATATTTGACCCAGCCGCAAGATCTTCTAAAAGACGACGAGGACTAGGAGGTATAACAACAACTAAGAAAGGAAATCCTGATGTAAGAGGAGTGAAGTGTTCCCCTACTCCAAATCCAAACCAAGCATTGGACAAGGGCCAATTGAACTCAACTGTTCCTCCAAAGGGAAGTTCAGGTATAATTGGTCCCCCGTCGGGAAACTCGAACACAATAGGCTACTGATGCTCAGCAGAGGACTGAGAGACCTCTGATGAATCGTCTTTGTAAGGACTGCCAGTAGACGAAACTGAGGGTTCTGCCACTGTGATAGTAACGAAAAGAGGAAGAAATTAAAACAAAGACACACAGGCAAAAACCAAGGAAAACAATCAACCAGCCGAAAAATAATCTCTAAATGGGTGTGTGATCGTAGGTGATTAATTTTACCACATTGAAACTGGAAAATTTTACTATTTCATGTTTTAAGAGTCTAGAAACAAGTAAAAGGTGACTCTATCTCTTTCAATTTGGAAACAAGCGTGAAAGGAAAAGCGCTTGATGATATTTTCAAATTTAATGAGTTAGAAAAGATCGAAATGACTTCTCTGGTAATCTAAGCAGATGGGTGTACCAGATATTCGTGAAATTCCATATACACCTTGGTTAAAAAATGAAAGAGAAATCAACCAAGGACTTGACGTATGTGCAGGTAATCTCCCCGAATGCTGTGTCTGGTGTATCATGGGTAAAAGGCAGCAAACTCGGCTTCCTACAGATAAAGGATAGCAACCTAGTGGGGTCTCCCTTTATATACGTGACAGTACGGGGAGCACAAGTCCGTACTAGCGCTGTCTAAAGCCAAAGTGCGAATGACAGCTACTAGGTTTAACGACGTTGGAACACGTCACTAGCCTAGACCTCTAGATATTCCGTTAATGTTTCAATGTTGCCTTAGGTTAATTGAAAATTTTTAGAGTTGATCTCTAAATTATGTTTCAATTTCAAGCCCTATCGAATGTTGTATCTCAAAAATCCTCTAAATGCACACTACATGCCACAATATGTCACTTTGTTCGATGAAGAGCTAACTACGGGAAGGTTGAGAGCTTTTCAAATAAAAAAAAAATGATCACAAAACATCAACTACTCTGTATAATGCATGCTAATGAAACTAAAAAAGTTTCTCTTAGAGTTATGTAACACTAATAATGCGGAAAAGCTTTCGATTTTCACTAATCTAATCAAAATGCAAAGAGATTTGTTTTTGTATTTTTCAATGTTTTAGAGAAAATGAACCAAAGGAAATGAAAAACTAATGAAGAAACTAATTCGAGAAATGACGATGAGAGAGTCGAAACAAGAAAGTTCACTCAATGAAAACACACACAATCAGAACTCAAACTGATGGAGAAATTCCTCAAATCGAAGAAGAATCTCAAAAAGACTCATACAAACCGTGTAATCTAGGCTCGAAATGAGACAAAGAGAAACTCGAATGAAAAAGAGAGCAATCACTCAACTAATGCAATGATACAATGGAATCCAAAAAAACGAATGCAAGGAAGTGAAAACGAAGTTGACTGGAAAAGCGAGAACCAAAAACTCCCATGGGGGGCTCAACAAACTAAAGCAGCTAGAAGCCCTAGGGATAGAATGAAAAACTGATCGTAAAGGGAAAACAACCGGAGAACAGGGACCAAGCATAGTCAACAAAGACTTCAAAGCACTCAAGCAGTCGGAAAAATGACACCAGAACCAAAAATCAAACTTAGAGGGCTCAAAAACAAGCAAACCCTAACACCAAATAGGGTTGGCGCGACTATTTGGTTGTATTCTGCGCCAAAACAATGTTGGCGTGGGGGCCTAACTAGCAAAAAGTGCCACTTGGCACGACTGTCAGGCTATAAACCGCGCCAATCGAGTTTACTATGGGAAGAAATGAAAAAAGAGCAAACAAAGAGTAGATAAGGTCTTTTGGGGGCTGAACAGGGGTTTTACACCAAAAGGAGGCAAACCAGAAGAGAAAGTCAATCAATCACAAGCTTAAAACAACCAAAAGAGACAAGAATAACTCCAACTAAGTTCCCCTGTGGAGTCGCCAGTTTTTGGAGAGGTAAATCCCCTTTGCGGACAAAAGCGATCCCTACTAGCCCAGATCGGGTCTAGCAACAATCAGGTCACGCAGTGACACAGGTTCTTAGTTACAAAACGACAAAAATCATAACGAATTGCCTACCTAAAATCCTACACAGTGGTCATTGAAGAAAGGATGACGCTTTCTGTCCCTTGCTTGGAAAATCACGATTCTTCTGCTCGACATGTTTAAACACCTACACACATGCAAAGGATACAACGATACACAACATAAAATCTAAAACCTGTAACCATACATCAGTCAGAGAGGATGTAATTCATTGTATAAAGAAATAGACACATTAATAGAACCATAATCAAAGTCGCTTATCATTAAAATAACAAAGGAAAGATACAACCCAAAGCTCTGACGCTTGATCTTCCTTCGACGGGGCTGACAGTGGAGCACGTCTCAACAAAGCTTGTCAGAAACGGGATGAAGCTCTCTCTCTTCGGCTTGGCTCTCAAAAGCTGTCTGGCTGTAGTCTCCTTGCTACAAGTTCAGCTAGCTTGCTAAGGGTGAAGGCAAGCTTATATAGATGGTGGAAGGGGAGTTGGGATCCCTACAATCATGGGATTGGCCCTATCTCTAAGGAAGCTTCCATGATAGGTGGAAAACCACTTCCCATACATGGAGATTCGGAGCCAAACCACCCAACTCATTTTGGTGACTCGTTCAGGAGTTTGTTGGAATCAAACTTCTGCCATTTATTTTTTAAAAACATCCCTTATTAAGCTTGGCGTGAGTGAGACACTGGCACATAGCACCATTTGGCGTGCCCTCTATGGTGGATTTCCCCCATTGGCACGAGGGTTGAATTGGCTAGTCGCACCAAGGCAAAAAGATCTGTTTTTAGGGTTTTACAAAAGAAATTTTTTTTATAGGAATTATTTTCCTTGTCAAAGGGGATGCCATGAAAGTGGTTTCAGGTCATGTCACTGCTCACAGGTCACGGGAAATGCCCTCCAATGTGTGGGATGGGGGATTGTAGGGATGGTGACAAAATACTATGTAACCGATGCCCCCTAAAGCATGAGGCCCGAGAGAGAGAGGGGTGAAATGCTTTATGAGAACGTGCCCAACTTAAAACACTGCCATTGGAAGACCTGCATACAAGCACAACTAATATCTTTGATACATGATATATGGTATGGGCACAACTATCCATAATAGAGTATACAATAATCAAAATCCAATGTATGGACGCAGCCATCCAGAAAGGATCAACAAGTAGACTCAGGTATGGTCGCAGCCATCCAATGAAATGAGTCATGTAAATAATTATGATAATCCAAAAAAACCTGCAGCCTGGATTTCATCAGAAAAAACCCAGGGTATTACGCCCCATCTCGAACCAAACAGAGTACAAATCCCAGCATGTGAATAAGTGAGCTGAAGTTAAACACGCAAGGACATCTTTTGATTATCAACCAGTAATGAAATTCATTAACAAACGCAAGAGGAACTACCAATAATGAGGATGGCCCTAAAGGTACTATAGGTACAATCCATGGAGTGTGAATAGTGAGCTGGCGTCGAACACCTGCATAATCATTCAATCGAATGCCAATGATGAAAACTTTGTGTCGAATGCGAAGAACTTGCCATTGAGGCATGCAGGCTCCAAGGTACCTGCAGGGAGTCTCTAGATCAGCTTCCTGGATAATGAGCTGAAGTCGACAGGAAGTGACCTTGATCAAAGGTGGGCCATAGTGTTTCCCACATCATCGACACGAGACAGATGAATATAATGTTTGTGAATCAAGATCAATAGAGAATCAGAGGGAGGTTGAGAACTGCAAAGGCCAACTTCTCTTGAACGTTTCAGCGACACGACACTGGATTTGGCAGTATTTGACATGTCATGACGACGTGGAAAAGAGCGGATGAGTGGTCAAAAAGGATTACCCAAACCCATGGAGGCAAGCAAAAACGAGATGAGATGTCCCCAACCCGACATGAATGCAGATAAGTGCCATGTTCAAGAGTGACATACTGCCGACATGACGGTGATACTGGTTCCATTTTCCCCCACCATTTATGGCGAGTATCCCAATTCTTTTTGAAAACAAGCTTGAAGGGGATAGCATATGCTTGTGATATAATTTTGTCCTTCGAACAAATCCAACCTAATACATTTAACGAGCCCTAGGAAGGAGGAACTCGAGTATCGTCATTACGACAGAGTCCGATGTCATCAGGTTTTAATGAGTCTAACAAAGGAATAACTCATTGTCTTTTCATGTTTAAAGAGTTTTAAAAGGCAGCAAAAAGGTAAACTCCAAGAGTCCTTTTTCGTAGATAGTTCCTCAGATCTGAAAAGGTAGAAAACTGTGTCTTAGAAAACCTCCTAGTAACGATAGGCTAGGGTATTCCTTTTTCGTAAATAATCCATCCCAGCCCGAAAAAGGGATAAACGTATACTAGGTAGATGTCGTTTCGTAGCCAATTTAACAAGATCAAAATGACAAGCGACTCGGAAATCTTTTCATTTTTAGAGAGTCAGAAAAGAGCTGAAAGATGACTCCAGTAGTGACTTTTTCGTGTTTTTACCGAGTCTGAAAAAGTATAAAATATAACTCGTATTGTCGTCCCAGTCACGTGAAAACCTGTTGCTGGACAAAAAGCAAGCGTAAAACCCATTTTTCGACAAAATATAATAAAATATTGGAAAAATAAGCTTAAAAACCTAATTTGATTTTGAAAAGTTATAAATATGACCAAAATAGTAAAAACATATTTACTTTTTACTTTTTACCTCTTGTGGAGAGCAACAATGAGTTTTTCCTTGCAAACTTGTGGTGATGATTGTGGACGATCTGGTGCATCATTCTGAATACCGTCTTTTCCAGGTAAGAGGTGCTTTCATTAGCTATGTTTCAATCCATTTTTTATAGTATTCCATCGTGATTTGGATCCCAAAGGGGAACATTTGGAAATCTAGGGCTCGCACAATTGGCGCAGGTATGAGGCACGAACCCGCGCCAATTGAGTTCTTTTTGCAAATTTTCACAAAAAATGAACCAATCAATTGGATTTTTGAATGCCCAAGGGGTCTGATGATGTGCTTATGACCATTTTGGTGTAGGTATAAAGCCACAATGGTGATCAAATGGAAAGAAAGGGAGCATAGTGAAGAGGACGAAATGGCAATGGGGAACGAGCAATGCATGAATGCTCTCTAGGATTGCGGTTTAAAGAAATTCTTCTTGACACCATGTCTCAAGGCACAACCTGAATTGTTGCAATACTTAATCAGTATATGGGATGAGAACGAAGAGAATTTTAGGCTTCGAGATCAAGTGCTGGAACTCGAAATATCCGATGTTTACTTCATCACTGGATTGTCTCGCAGAGGTCCAGTTCCAATCATGACAAGTACCAGGCCTTCTGGCGAAGAAATTTCAATGGTTATGGAAAGAGTGTGCACAGGGGCACAAACAAGATCAGGTAGTGGTAAAGTGGACATTCACACTGTTCCCGATCTAGCACTCAGGGTGGCGCTCCATACCATTACGCAGGCTACGGGATCGCAGGTGCCACATGAGGCTACCAAAACACAAATCCTCTTAGCCTCGGAATGTATGAACCCGGCGTTATTTGACTGGGCTACAACCGTAACCATGAATATCAAACGACAATTGACGAAGTGTAAAAATACCAAACTGAAGCAGTTTTGGTATGGGTCTATCTTGGTATCGTTCATCCTCGAACGACTACCTATCTTCTAGGGCCAGGGGGCGATAGTCATATATCCACCTTTGAGAGAGCCACAGATGGCTCGATGGGCAGCACTAATTCCTAGAGCAGGAGGGGGCCAAAAAATGTCATGGCAGCCCGATTTCTTTGGATGGCTTCGGCAACAATTGATCGTCATAGAGGACTGGCCCTATGCTGGTACTGACTTCACAAGAGACCTAGAACTTCCACTCCCAGAAGGAGAGGACTGGGATGAGGAGCTGGATAAGACTCTTTTTGATTTTATGAATTTTATGATTTTTTTTTAGTATAAATGTATGTTCTAACAATTTATCCTATATAGATGGAGATGTTGGCCCAGAGAGGCCCGTCGGGATGTCACCGATCGCACAGAGGACCCCTCTCGCCTATGACCCTCAAGGTGAGGGGGGCGAGGGGAACGAGCTAGTTCAGAACTTAGAGATAATTTCCTGTGGGATTCTTGATTATGCTCACCTAGAAGATGTCCCTATGGCTTATCAGAGGCACACCGTGGGGGTGCCTAGTCGCCTTCATCATTTACTGAGGCGATTGGTGAGGGCAGTAACATGCTACCATGAGCACCATGCTGATTAGTTGCCTAGGATTTTGATTTGCATATTTTTGAGAGACATGTTGTCTCCGGCTATTATTAAAACAGACATATATATTTTTTGATTTTAAGTGATGCACACAAATTTCATGGATCTTTTCACATATGATGATGTTTTTTACAAGTTGTGTAAATGTCTATCTAATACCATGTTAGCTACTACATCTGTTAACACATTAATTCGTATGGGTATATATTGATATGTAATGTAATCAAAATTTCTTTCTATTAAACGAATACGTAGATACAGTCTTAAAATGGATGCGTTCCTAACTGAATAATGACCATTGAGCTGTAACACTACAAGCTGTGAGTCCATATATACAAGTAATGCACGAATACCGAGGTTAACGACCTCGTTCAATAATTCCAAAATGACACTATATTCCGCAACATTATTTGTAGCAGACCCTAGACAAATACCTTGTAAATTAACTAACTCACCAGCAGGATTGTAGATTACCCAGGCTTCCGAGGACAGACTCCTGGTACTGCGGGAGGCACCATTCGCGAAACTGACAAAAGGAGTAATAGACATATGCACAATCAAGATGACCCAATCAGCAGAAAGATGCTTACAAAGCACGACACACCACACATGCACAAAAATGAAATCACTCACTTATGTACACACACCACACAATAATAATTCAAGTGTAGTACTTCTTCAGGTACAATCCAATTCTAGGCTGCGCACATAGAATACCGTCATAATCGATTAGCTCATAGGCCCCATTTTTTAATACACGTTTAACGATATAGGGCCCATGCCACATGGGCTGGAATTTTCCGGCCCCAATTTTATCATGTGCTTGATCATATAAGAGGACGAGGTCCCATTCTATAAAAGAGCGTGGAGAAACCGTTTGATCGAAATGAGATTTAACCCGCTTTTTCTGTGCCTTGATAACCAAAGCAGCCAAGCGGTGAGTTTCATCCAGTTGTTCCAGATACAGGAGACGCTCTTCCTCCGGAGAAGTGTTGGGCAGTAATTCCACAGCCAACTTCAACAAAGGGATCTCACATTCAACCGGAAGAGTCGCTTCCAGACCATACACCAACTGGAAAGGTGTGAATCCGGTTGCGCATTTTACTGACGTTCGGTAGGCCCAGAGAGCTGGGAACAATTAGAGATGTCATTTGGATTTGTGAATACCAATTTTTCCTTGAAGCATCATGAAAATTACTTTGTTTACGGCCTCAACCTGACCATTTTCCTGAGGGTAGTATGGTGTTGAGATGTTGTGACGCAATCCCAACTTCGATGTCAGTTCTGCAATCATGTTGTCCCGAAAATGAGTGCCATGATCTGTGACAATGGCTTGAGGAACTCCGAAACGTGTAATCACATGGTTCAAAATGGATTGAGCGGCTGTCTTACCATCGGCAACTAATGTAGGCATCACCTCGGCCCACTTGGTGAAGTGTTCTACGACAACGATGATATAAGCATGCCCCCCGGCCGAGTGAGGGTTACATGTCATAAAATCAATGCCCCATTTGGTGAAAGGACCTACGATAATGACATGATGTAAAGGGAGGGGAGATGCACGCATCTTGCATTGAAAAATCTGGCACGCATGACATTTCCTTACTACAACAATACAGTCTTTAAATATAGACGGCCAGAAGTAACCCACATGCAGAATCTTCTGGGAAGTAGCATATCCAGACGTGTGACTACCACAGGTGCCACTATGACAGTCATTCAGGACTTTCTCAGCCTCTTCCAAGGTTAAACATCGGTGGAGCACAGAATTGACTCTGACACGATATAAGGTATCTCCAACAATGCGATATGGTTGCAATTGATGCCAAATGCGACGTCAAGCATCCTTCATCAAATCGGACCAGAAGGTAATGTTTGAAGGTACATGATGATGTCATCATACCATGGATCTGAGTGCTGATAAGAAAGAGGGTTTCATCCAGGATATGATCCTCGTATTGAGACGAAACGGAGTCGGTAGGGAGAGAGCAGATAAGATCAGAAAAAACCAATGACATCATCTATTTGGCAGTAGTGAAATCCAAATTGAACTCCTGAAGGATCACAATCCATTTGTAGTACTTTCCCCCCAGCAATTTTCGACATAAGATGTAAGTCATGGGGTTGCAGTCAGAAATCATGATTACCGTGCGCAACAGGATGTAATGGCGAAACCGCTGAACGACCTGAACCACGACGAGTGCCAACTTCTCGACGTGGGCATAACGCGTTTCAGTGTTAAGAAGATTTTGAGACAGATAATAAACCACGTGTTCATTTCCATCATTGTCATCCTATACCAGAACCATGGCAATCGTGCTGAATGCGGCAGCCAGCTAGAGGGTAAAGTCGCGATGATAGTTAGGAGGACGTATTAACAGAGCGTTGACGAGAAAATTTTAAGTTTATCGAAGGATTGCTGAGCAATCTCGTCCCAATGGAAGGGAACGTCCTGTTTTAGAAGTCGCGTAAAACCTTTGGCCACTTTTGCATAGTTCGGGACAAAGCGACGTAAGAAATTCGCTTTCCCCTGAAGACTTTGAATTTGATCCAACAAGGATGGGGATGGGAGGTTAACAATAGCCTCAACCTTGAGGGGGTCAAGGCGAATTCCGTCTTTGGAGACAATGAATCCCAAAAGAAGACCAGAGTCAACGCAGAAGATGAACTTGTGAGGATTAAGCCTAATATGGTAACGTGTGTAGCAGAGAAAAATCTGGCGGAGGTGTTTGGGATGGTCTTCGCGCCGAGCTGAATGAGCCGGTAGGTCATCCAGATACGGCTGAACAATGTGACGTATGTCATGAAAGGCATAGGACATTGCGCGCTGGAAGGTGGCTCCAACGTTTTTCAAGCCGAACGGGAGCTTCTTGTAGGGAAATGTGCCCCACGGACAGATGAAGGCGGCCTTATGTTGATCAGAGGGTAAAATATTAATTTGATTATAACCCGAGAAGCTTTCCATAAGGGAATAGATCTCACTTCCCGTGCAATCATCGATGATCTAATCTATAAAGAGAGTGGGATAGTTGTCCTTGGGACAAGCACGATTGATGTCTCTATAGTCAACACATACTCGAATTGTGCCCTACTTCTTATCTATAGGGACAATATTGGAAACCCATTCTATGAGGGGGATTGAATATATGAAGCCCGAGTTAAGAAGTTTCTCAACTTTTGCTTTTATAGCTGTGGCTTTTCGAGGATGCACTAGCCGTAGACGTTGACGCACGGGCTTCGCACCTAGATAGGTGGGAATTTTGTGCACGACTATACTAGGATCGATCCTAGGCATCTCTTCATAAGACCATGCGAAAACATCTCAAAACTCGTGAAAAAGGCTAGTGTATACTTGAATCTCTTCGGGAGAACAAGTAACTCCCACGTGAATGTTCTTGACGACCCATAGTTTAACAGAGATGTCAATAGGCATTGTTTGGGTGATATTACTCATATTTCCTTCCGAAAGAACCTCATGAGTCAATATTGGTGTTTGGAGAGGTGGAGAGGGAACCTGAGATGCAAAGCGCTCTAGAAAATTAGACATTGCCCCCAGGCCAGGAATAAACAAGGAACGATGATGTCCATCGCTCCACGACCGATCTTCAAGAGACATCTTCTCAACGATGGCTTTGTCATATGGAAATAATTCTCTTAACGGATTGGGCGAATCTGCATCGCCAAGCCAAGCAGGGAAAATTTTAAGGATGGACGTTTCTCTTAAAGTTTAAAAACATGGCGAATCTTTGTAGTCCCAAATATATAAACTATATAATTTTTGATGTTATTTTTGTAAAAATATTTAGTTTTATAATAATTTTATATTAGTATATATAAATTTTGGTGATTTTTAGGCTAAAATATTTTTATACTATAAAATTTGGGCAAATCAATTTAAAAAAAAATGGAAATTAGCAAATCTTTTGTTTTGGAAAAAGCATGGAAAATTAGCCCACCTACGAATATTAGCCCCTAAAATTTTCCATCGAGCCAAGGGGTTTGAGAATAAACATATAGAGCCATGTTCAAAGGAGAATTTTCAGGAGGAGGAGGATCTGATGCAATGATGATCTCGCAATAATTAATTTCAACTGGGGTCAAAGGCATCGATTCTCCAAAAGAGGTCACCTCTTCAGGAGAAGGGATGATCCACGGGTCATCTGACCTAGAGATCATGTTGACTTGAATGGTGTTCGGTGGTGGCATGGTAAAAATACCCATGAGAATGGGGTCTTTGAAAAGACCAGTTCCTACACTGTCGGGGGGATTGGGAATTTGATCCACGTATGGCACGTTGTTCTCGAAGGACGAGGTAAAGAAAGACAATTGATAGACAGTAATAATATTGCCCTCATGAGGAAACTTTAAAAGCCAAAAGAGGGTTGACGGAATGCATAGCATGGCGTGGGTCCATCTGCGACCAAGTAGAAGATTGTAGTTGGGCTTAGCATCAACAACTTCCACTTCAACGTTGACTGTATTACCTTGTAATGTGATCGGTAAACTCACAAGAACACCTAAGGGTTTTGATTCCCTACCATCGAATGCCTCAAGGGCATTGGGATATGAAGTAAGAGCTGGAGAGCCAATGGCCTTCCAGCCGACAGATGACATAACATAGGTAGAGGCACCTTCGTCCACAACGGCTTTGTGAATGTTGAGGCCATTGATACCGACTTGTATGACAAGGGTGCTTTGATGTGGAATTCGAGGGAAAAAATTCTCTAGATCGAAGGTGAGAAGACTAGAATCGGCAGGATCAATTCCACCAATTGCGGATAATAGATATTTTTGTTGTGATGGTCAACTTTGAAGCACTTCCAACGCAGACATTGCTGAAGGCGCCTATGCCAAATCCTCAACAATGTTGTAATGATGAGCAGCACGGGCATTTGGATTATAGGAAGATTTTCGAAGAACACCTTTGGAAGGTGGCCGTATGACAGGTTCAGAACTGGGCTTCTCAATTTCTAAAGAACCAGAGGTAGGCGGGGGAGGCGGGCCATCAACGACTTCCTTACCAGCTGCCTGGCATGGTCTGGCATAATCCTTCGAGCGAGTGGCAATCGAAACAGGTGCAGCACCATTCATCATAAAAATTTGGGACCCAAACAGTGCAGATGGTGAAGGCTGCTCGACCATATGGGTCTACTGAGATGGAAAAGGTTCTTTGAGAACTGACGGAGTCCCCTTAGAACCTTTAAGAAGTTTACTAACCTCGGATCGTCGGGGACAATCCTTGGTGTAGTTGTCTTCGTCACAAATCAGGCAAGGGTACTTCGGTTTTCATTATGAACCATCATCAGCACATGGTTTGGAGGATTCTGGTTTTGGACCATCGGATTTGTACTTTCCTTTGCCCTTCTTCTTCCCTTTGGAGGTCTTTTCCGCAGGATTGGCCTGAACGACATTGACATCCACAGTCTTACTAGAATCTGGAGTGGAGGGAGGAGCAGAATTATTGGAAGAATTCGACTTCTGCTTCCCATTAGAAGACTTACGAGAAGTATGAGAGACAGAACCAATAACATCGTCAACCAATGGCTTGTTCCTCGGTTACACATGCCACCATAGCAATATCTTGAGAGATATTGTTAACAAAGGAGGTAGCGAACCAGTGAGTTAGAAGCTAATCAGGAATATCAAACTTGATCAGACAACGACGACGTCACCACTCATGAATATGATCTGAAATATGAGTGCCTTTGTCCTGTTTTAGATATGTCAGGTGGTGCGTCCCGGCTTTGTAACGAACCGCTAACTAGAAATGTGTCAGGAAAGCCATAGCTAGAGTATTAAAGTCTTAAAAAATACCGCGAGGTAGTTCTATATACCAGTTAGCAGCAGCGCCGGTAAGGGTGCACTGGAAAAGACATAGACGGATCGAGTCATCAACCCAAGAGTTCGAAGAACACCACATATGGTAGGTCATGACATGTGCTTGGGGGTCTTCTCCAGCTTTACCCTCAAACTTGGGATAGTCACCAGGTACCTTGGTCGGAACCGGAGGCCAATATGGATTATGAAGAATCAGATCACTAGTCAATTTAGATACATTCGGCAATTCCAACGTGGGGAGGAAAGGTAACTGAGGGTTAAAAGGCATACCAGGTCCTCGATAAGTACCTGTACCTGTACTCCACCCTGGTTGAGCATAATTC
Source organism: Pinus albicaulis (assembly GCA_034641835.2). Classification (NCBI taxonomy): domain Eukaryota; kingdom Viridiplantae; phylum Streptophyta; class Pinopsida; order Pinales; family Pinaceae; genus Pinus; species Pinus albicaulis. Next base: position 1,044,663,209 of record CM076582.1, on the reverse strand, counting down.
TACCCCCATTGGTTCTGTCCTGGAGGATTCTCACCATAGGGGGTATAAGCCATATAATTGGGTTGATACGGTTACTGATAACCAATGTATGGGGGTTGATAACCAGGGTAATAACCCTGATTATACGTGGGCCCTATTTGAGCAGTGTATGGATTTGACTACGGAGTATAAGTAGAGGATGGTTGTTGAAGGTAAAAACCAGAACCTTGGGGCGGGTTGTAAACTGGTCGAGACTGACCTTGAAGTTAATAGCTGCCTTAGGGTCGAGCTGGTTGCTGGTAAGTGGGGCCCTGCTGAGCCTAATAAGTTGGGCGCACAGGGGGGTTCGGTTGTGGCATAGAATAAATCGGCTATTGAGCAGGGTTAACTAGATGTGCAGGTTGTCCTGGTTGAACCAGTTGACCTGGCTGGGCAGGATGTCCTAGTTGAACAGGTTGGCCTGGCTGGGCAGGCTGTCCTGGTTGAGCAGGTTGGCTTGGCTAAATAGGTTGTCCCGGTTGAACAGGTTGGCCTAGCTGATGAAGGACACTAGGCTTTCCTGGCTGAGCAGGTTGGCCTGATGGTGGGAGAGGGCCAGGTTGTACCTAATAACCAGGTTGACCTGTGATAGGACCATAAGATGGCCCTGGCTGTGCAACATTCAGGCTGATGGGAAACTGAAGTTTTTGAGGTTGCATCAAAGGTTGAGAAGGATGGATTTTCCCCCCAGGACCGTATAACAGGCCGGGTTGATACCTTGGTTGGCATGTGGGTCCTTGAGGTTGCCTTGGTTGGACCACAGGGTGAGGCTATAGAGGTTGACCTTAAGGATTGTAGGACTGCCCTTACGGACCGTACAAAAACCCTACTGGCCCAAAGGTTGTCCCTGTAAGGGTTGTCCCTGCGGGTCATATATATAACCTGGCTGGGTCAAAGGTTGTACCTGGAAGGGTTATCCTTGTATATTAGAAGGTTGCCCAGCCTAGGAAGATAAAAAACCGTTGATGTACTGATAAGCCTCAGGAGCAAGAAAACAAAGGGTGTTGCCCTGCTCATCATATTGATAAGGAAATACATAGATCGGGGCACCATCTGGTCCATAATGGGAAAAGTAAGGACGGTTTAGGTCTTGAGAGGATGGACTAACCTCGGAGTTGGACGGCTGTAAAGACAACTGATACTCCTCAGGAGAGATATTCTCTGGAATAGCAGAATCTATGTAAATTTCTTCAGGAACCGACGAGGTCCTAGTGGACTGAGTAGTGAGAGCGGGCGTATACATAGCTACGAAGACAGTAGGCCTAACAGGTACTGATGTAACGAAAGGATATGCCGTGAGAGGTGTCGATGGCAACATTTCTAACGAAGGGATAACCTGCCTCATGGACGGATTCGATATTCCCATAGAGGCCACAACGGCCATGACCTGAATTAAGGACCTATATCCCGCTAGAAGCAAAGGACCAGGTGAAGACATGACAGAAGACTCGGGGATGTTTTCTGGAAAAAGCTGGTAATCTTCACTAGATGTAGGAATTTCCTCACTGGGAGAAGGACTGGGTGAGTCTATATCTAACCCTATCACAAGATCTTCTAAAATACGACGAGGACTAGGAGGTATAACAACAGCTAAGAAAGGTGATCCTGATGTAAGAGGAGGGAAGTGTTCCCCTACTCCAAATCCAAACCAAGCATTGGACAAGGGCCAATTGAACTCAACTGGTCCTCCAAAGGGAAGTTTAGATATAACCGGTCCCCCGCTGGGAAACTCAGACACAATAAGCTGTTGATGCTTAGCAGAGGACTGAGAGACCTCTGATGAATTATCTGTGTAAGGACTACCAGTAGACGAAACTGAGGGTTCCGCCACTGTGACAGTAATGAAAAGAGGAAGAAATTAAAACAAATACACACGGGAAAAAACCAAGGCAAACAATCAACCGGCCGAAAAACAATATTTAAATGGGCGTGTAATCGTAGGTGATTAATTTTACCACATTGAAACTGGAAAAATTTTCTGTTTCATGTTTTAATTGTCTAGAAACAAGTAAAAGGTGACTCTATCTCTTTCAATTTGGAAACAAGCATGAAAGGACAAGCACTTGATGATCTTTTCAAATTTAATGAGTCAGAAAAGATCGAAATGACTGCTCTGGTAATCTAGGTAGATGGGTATACCATATATCCGTGAACTGCCATATACACCTTAGTTAAAAAATGAAAGAGAAATCAACCAAGGACTTGACGTACGTGCAGGTAATCTCCCCGAATGATGTGTCTGGTGTATCACGGGTAAAAGGTGACAGAATCGGCTTTCTACAGATAAAGGATAGCAACCTAGTGGGGTCTCACTTTATATACGAGACGGTACGGGGAGCACAAGTTCGTACTAGCACTGTCTAAAGTCAAAGGGCGAACGACAGCTACTAGGTTTAACAACGCCAGAACACGTCACTAGCCTAGACCTCTAGATATTTCGTTAATGTTTCAATGTTGCCTTAGGTTAATTGAAAAATTATAGAGTTGATCTTTAAATTATGTTTCAATTTTAGGAGCTATCGAATGTTTTATGTCAAAAATCCTCTAAGTGCAGACTACATGCCACAATATGTCACTTTTTTCGATGAAGAGATAACTACGGGAAGGTTGAGAGCTTTTCAAATAACAACAAAATGATCAAAAAACATCCACTAATGTCTCTAATGCATGCTAATGAAACTAAAAACTTTTCTCTTAGAGTTATGTAACACTAATAATGTGGAAAAGATTTCGATTTTCACTAATCTAATCAAAATGCAAAGAGATTTGTTTTTGTATTTTTCAATGTTTTAGAGCAAATGCACCAAATGAAATGAAAAAATAATGAAGAAACCAATTCGAGAAATGACGGTGAGAGAGTCGAAACAAGCAAGTTCACTCAATGCAAACACACACAATCAGAACTCAAATTGATGGAGAAATTCCTCAAATCGAAGAAGAATCTCAAAAAGACTCATACAAACCGTGTAATCTAGGCTCGAAATGAGACAAAGAAAAACTCGAATGAAAAAGAGAGAAATCACTCAACTAACACAATGATACAATGGAATCCAAAAAAACGAATGCAAGGAAGCGAAAACGAAGTTGACTGGAAAAGCGAGAACTAAAAACTCCCACGGGAAGCTCAACACACTATAGCACCTAGAAGCCCTAGGGCTAGAATGAAAAAATGATGGTAAAGGGCAAAAAACTGGAGGACAGGGACCAAGCACAGTCAACAAAGACTTCAAAGCACTCAAGCAGTCAGAAAAATGACACCAAAACCAAAAATCAAACTCAGAGGGCTAAAATCAAGCAAACCCTAACACCAAACAGGGTTGGCGCGACTGTTTGGCTGTATTCTGCGCCAAAATAGTGTTGGCGTGGGGGCCTAACTAGCAACAAGCACTAGTTGGCATGACTATCAGGCTATAAACCGCGCCAATTTAGTTTACTATGGGAAGAAATGAAAAAAGAGCAAACAGAGAGTAGATCAGGTCTTCTGGGGGCTGAACAGGGGTTTTACACCAAAAGGAGGAAAACTAGAAGAGCAAGTCAATCAATCACAAGCCAAAAACAACCAAAAGAGACAATACTAACTCCAAATAAGTTCCCCAACGGAGTTTCCAGTTTTTTGGAGAGGTAAATCCCCTCTACGGACAGAGGCGATCCCTACTAGCCCAGATCGAGTCTAGCAACAATCAGGTCACGCATTGACGTAGGTTCTTAGTTACAAAACAACAAAAATCATAACGAATTGCCTACCTCAAATCCTACGCAATTCGTTGAAGAAAGGATGACGCTTTCCGTCCCTCACTTGGCAAATCAAAATTATTCTACTTGACACGTCTGAACACCTGCACACATGCAAAGGATACAGCGATACACAACATAAAATATAAAAATGGTAACCATACATCAGTCAGAGAGGATGTAATTCATTGCATAAAGAAATAGACACATGAATAGAACCATAATCAAAGTCGCTTATCATTAAAATAACAAAGGAAAGATAGAACCCAAAGCTCTGATGCTTGATCTTCCTTCGGCGGGACTGACAGCGGAGCATGTCTCAACAAAGCTTGTCGGAAACGCGATGAAGCTCTCTCTCTTCGGCTTGGCTCTCAAAAATTTTCTGGCTATAGTCTCCTTGCTACAAATTAAACTAGCTTGCTCAGGGTGAAGGCAAGCTTATATAGATGGTGGAAGGGCAGTTGGGATCCCTACAATCATGGGATTGGCCCTATCTCTAAGGAAGCTTCCATGATAGGTGGAAAACCACTTCCCATACATGGAGATCCGGAGCCAAACCACCCAACTCATTTTGGTGACTCGTTCAGGAGTTTTTTGGAATCAAACTTCTACCATTTATTTTTTTAAAACATCCCTTATTAAGCTTGGCGCAAGTGAGACACTGGGACAGAGTGCCAATTAGCATGCCCTCTATGGTGGATTTCCCCCATTGGTGCGAGGGCTGAACTGGCTAGTCGCGCCAAGGCCAAAAGATATTTTTTTAGGGTTTTACAAAAGAAACTTTCTTTAGAGGAATGATTTTCCTTGTCAAAGGGGATGCCATGAAAGTGGTTTCAGGTCATTTTACTGCTCACAGGTCACGGGAAAGGCCCTCCAATGTGTGGGATGGGGGATTGTAGGGACGGTGACAAAATACTGTGTAACAGTTGTGCACCTGTCAAGTGACCAACATCGGGATCAACTGAAGAACATGCCTAGACTTGGTCCCATAATTGTGCGAGTTCCATTGTAAAAGCGACACCTGGGAGGGGGCAGATCTGGTTGTTCGTGACGATGGTCAGGGTTGTAACCATAGCTAGCTAGCCCGCTTGAGTCTACCTTGCTTGATCCACGCTCGCTTGACTCTGCCTCACTTTGTCCATTCTTACTTGAAGGGTGTCTGCTTTTATCCAGAGAGCCTATAGCTCTGATTGAAAAAATTCTACCACGACCTTGTTCTAGGCTTCTAAAGCAGCCCATCGATCGTCGGACGCAATAGTGATGGCGACAGGAATCTTCTCAAGGTCATCCTCTGTCAATATAACCTATGTGTCTGCGTCAGGCTTAATAGCCTTACGCTTCTTTCTAGACCCCTTAGGCGGTTCGTTGGTGTGTTTGAGACCATGCAAGGACAACGTGTCTACGCCATCGAGCCCGCCAAGGTTTTGATCTGGCAGGGACTCTGGTTCTGTATGCACAGTAGTGATCCCAAGGATGGTGGGGGTCGTGCGCTGCGTTGAAGTAGGTGTTATCACCAAATTGAGTCCTGTTGGGCTACTTAAATGGTCAACTTGGAGTAACTATTTCAAACCAACTTGTAACTAGAAATTAGCCTTTCCAGTCTAAGAGGGCTCTCTCAAAAGGATAAAGGATATTCAATGAATAACTTGAAAGCAGAAGGCTAACTCTGAGTTGGATTGAATGTGATGTTTTTGTATAGGTGAAAGGTGTAAACCAGTAACTACCATTGGGCATGGAGTCAATATGAAAACTAAATCACAATTGAACTTATATCATGGAAGCTGAGGCAATTGTATTCTTATTAAACCACACATGAAGGATAGAACAACCAACTATATGTATACAAGAAGTTGGAGCATGTCACCATGAATTCCAAGTGATTATACATAAGAAAACTAATAAAACATGATAAAACAACAGACTAGATGTATAAAGGAAGTTGGAATATAATCATGAATTCCAAGTGATTATACAACTAGAGCAGTGGAGAGAAAATAAAAGACTGATAGAAGAAACATACATAAGAATATAGAGAATAATCTCAGGTCTGAAATATGCTGCTGCAACTGTATATTACTGATAGATAGAGATTACAATGGTGGTAGTGTCAAGTAAGCATCTGCTAACCTTTTGATATTCAATTTTCTATCTATAAATAAACTTTCTTTACACTACATAGGATTCTAAATCATTGAACCTTCAAACTGAAAGCTAATCATAACTGACACATCTATAAAAAAGACATCTATCCATTAATATTTAATATCCTAATAGGACTCTAGTTATATTTATTACAACTACTAACTAAAGGAGTGAATCATTACATCAAAGTAGTTAGGTAGCTCAAATGGCACTATCCATTATCAAAAGAATAAATTCCCTTATTGAAATACAAAACAATCATCCTGTTTTTAAGGAAATGAAGACATGGCTATGGAATTTGCTGACCGTTGAGCTGAATCGATCCCTTTTTCCTGTGTTGCGATGTTGCTAATGTGCTGATATAGTGAGGCAGTTTAGGATGTGGACCTCAATTCAGTGATATGCTGACAGATGAGCTGAGAGCTAGCATATCTACTGTATGGATGGAGTGTTGAACGTTTTTGTAGCCCGACATCAAGCTTTATTTTGTTTTTTCACCCGAAATATTATTGTTGTGTTAAAACCATTTTATAAAAAAAATAGCATGAAAACCAATATACCCAGACTTGAAATATTTCAAATTTCAATTCTGAACAGGCATCGCATCCACACACTTTGAAACTTTATATTTTAAGTTATAAAGAATACGATCGGCGGTGCGATGCGAAGGGGAGGTGATGTGGAGGGTCGGTGACGTGGAGGATCATGGGACCGAACATCATTGCATATCGCAACTCGTAGCATTAAGTTATAAGTGTTGGGGATGCAAAATTTAAACATGACGAAGTGCGACGCATGGGGGAGGAGATGATTGATGTGGCAGGGAAGAAGTGGGATCGGACCATAGCGCAAATCGCAGCTTTTAATTTTTAGTTATAAGCTGTGGGGGTTAACTTTTAAAATCTATGAAGTGCGGGAAAGAGGGACCCACTAGCTATGTGGCAGATTTTTATGAATTGCCAAAGGTTTAAAATGACAAGTGCTTATGGAGTTTATATGATAATAACGATATATCAAAGTATTGCAACGGCTGTAAAGCGAGGGCAGAACTGCTGAGGTGGGGCCAACTTACCACATCACAAATTTAAATAAATAGACTGTGGCCGCTCACAAGGTAACTTAAATTATATGCAATGTGATATCGCAAATCAGCCATCGCATTGTTTACAGTTTAGTTCCTTATGCGAAAACACATAAAAGCTGCGAAATGCGATGAGGGCCCCACTTTGATCGCGATCGGGGAATGAAAATCAATTAAATGGTGAAGGGGGAAGGGTAAAGTGAAAAGGTAAAAAAAAGTAAGGTTTCAGTGTATTTCAAAGGAAAATGAAATGGAAAAGGGAAGCATGGCGAGGAATGGGTCCCACATCATATCGCATCGGCAATTTATAAGTTTAGCATTTGATTGTTGTAACAAAAATTTGTGATGGCGAAATGTGATTAGTCACAAGGGGTCGCACCAATGGTTTGAGAGGTTCTTATTATATATATATATATATATATATATATATATATATCTATATATATATATATATATATATATATATATATGATATGTATTATATATAATGGTAAGTTATATATAGAACGATTGTTCGATGGGTGGCGGAGATTATAACATAAAGTCTGAGACTTTATAATAAATGGGTTTATAAAGTAATAAGCTCTGAAAGGTTATATATGTGGGTTTTGGGCTTAGGTTAAACATGATTTTGAAAATTTTGAGTGTGATAACAATAGGAATCTCAAATCTGTCATTGCGGTGGGCAGAGTTGTATCTTTAGATGTTGCGTTGTGGCCGAATGTGCCCGCAGTGCCTAGGCCGGTAGTCTGGGCTGCGATCTTCCACTCAGCTGGCCAAGTGGTAATTACCTATTCAATCTCTACTTCGGTGATCATATACGGCAGGTTATACCAGGCGAGATATTTGTGGGCCTGAATCTGCACATTATGCATGGTCACTTGAAATGTCATGATATGCTGGTATTTGTTGTAGACCGTTAGGGACAAGTGTGGCTGGGAATGGATTGCTGCGGCTACGGTTCGATCATAGAATACCTAAAAGGTCTTATTCTCCTCAACCCGCTTGGGATCCTTTGAATCCAGAGGTTATAAAATCGTGCTCCTTCACACATGCCTGGCTTGAGAAGGGGGAATACTGATTCTTCAGGAGTTTCCCATGCAACTAAGGAAATTAGCAGTATCAACTAGGAGTAGTAGAAATCTTTTCCCTGATCCTGGGCCTTGCGCACATTGTCGAGAAATTTGTCAACAAGGTACTATGACCAATTGAAACAGAATCCCTTCTCGCATCTACCGACGAGTTGAATTACGTGGGCGAGGGCAGCCATCGCCTGACATTTGCGCATCAATTTGCATGCAAGAAGCAGGGTACCCATGAGCGAAGTTCGATCACTGATCGTATCAATATGAAATCCTTGTTTGTTGTGTGTGACATGGTATCTTTCTTGGACATCTTTAGCAATATAGTGCTCAAAATTCTTGCCAGTACCTTCCTTAGGATCTGGCCCCTACATGGGGAGGCCAGTTATGCGGTGAATTAAAGCAGCATCAATCGGTATGCAACCCTTGAGCCATAAACATCCATCGTGGACGAGTGCCAGCAGCTCATGAACGACCAAGTCGGTGATGTTGTATCGACCAAAGTGGGGGATGCACAGTAGATTTAAGATCCCCGACCTGACCAATCCTTTTACCCACACCATTGGCTCAACCTTTAGTACGTCGTCGTCCAGTATCCATTTCAGGTATAGCTCTAGAGCTAGTGAAGGGAAGGTGTCCTGGTTTCCGAGATCATGATCATAAAATTTTATTAGGGGGAGGTCGTTGAACATATCTCCTTGTAGGGGCACCTCCTCTGGGACTAGAGGCATTTGCAGGCAAGTGCAGACGGCATCAACATTCTTCGAGACACGCATTTTTATCTTGAGTGGCTTAATTTAAGGTGGTAGCCAGGTCAGTGGAGTCAGATGCATGCCTTCCTCTGTGAATATCTTAGGGCTCTTGTATAAATCAAGAAATCATCCCTTAGGCACTTTCTGGGGGGAACTCACCATTCGGGGAGACATACGAGGTTTCCCTCCAACCCAATTTTCCTGTTTCAACTTCCCTTTTCCCTTTTGCTTTTTCGGGGTAGAGATGACCTCCTCTGCTTCAGGGGTTACTTCAAATAATTTATCAGATCCCATTTCCCCGGAAGCGGTGACAGGAAGAGACTCATTGGGGTTTGTAGTAGTCATTCTTGCTCGAAAGATGAATTCGGCGTTGCTACTGTCAGAAGGAGTAGCTCACTCAGACATGCAGATGGCAATTATACATACTAAACGATGTTCACCACGATGGCTAAGTTGCAAAAGTTTCAGACAGCAAACCAACCCCTTATGACCAACAGTCCTCTCCTTATAGCCCATGAGGGTGGAAAACGGCCTGATTAGCCTTAATGGCACTCCATCACTACAAAAACGGTAAAAATTCCTCGTAAATTGCCACATTAATTGCCCTTCTCCTCTTCCGTTGAATGATAAACTCAGTTTTCCACACAAGTGTCTCGTGTCAACAGATAGTTTTATTTTCCTCGTGCAACCCTTTCGCCTGCATCGCACCCACTCACACCGCCTGTCCTGCACATCGTTTATGCACATCCATCACTCCTGCCTCTGTTTCTATGGCTTGATGTGCACAACATCCATTACACAACTACTCTGGCCATATAGTCATTTGATCAGCACCGAGGAGTCCATATATGGTTTCAGACGAATCCCATTAACGTATCTTGGCAGAATATCTCCGCGCAATGTAGATCTGATCGCACCTCCTCTGGTAATTTCCTTTACTATATACGGACCCATCGAGTGCTTATGGAACTTCCCCGGGTGTCGTGCAAATTGGCTATCGTAAAGTAGTACCAATTCATCCTCCATAAAGACCTTCTGTCAAATGTGAAAATCATGCCATGCGTTTTAACGAGCATTCTAATCCTACTGGTGGAATTGGGAAATGAACCGTTCTTCTTCTAGGGCCACCAGATGCGTCAGGAATTCCTCCATGATGTTTAGGTCTGCCATATTTGTGAAAGCCGAGATGCACACGCTGGGAACGATGTATTCCATAGGAATGATGGCCTCCTTCCAGTAGACCATTCTGAAGGGTGTTTTTCCCGTGATTGTCTTACATGTAGTTCTATAGGCCCAAAGTACAGAGGGGATGTGTACATCCCAGTCGTTGCAGTCCGCATTGTAGACCTTAGTAAGCGCATGTTCCAAAATTTTATTGAAGGCTTCTACAGTCCCATTCGCCTGCAGATGATGTTGGTTGTGGAGCCTGATTATCATCTTTATTTTGTATCACAACGTTGGACCCCTGTTATTAATAGGGCAACAACGCCGCCCATAATTAAATGCTACCTGGGGGGTCCGGGCAGGGGCAACACCTTCGAAGCTAGAAACAGATGTAAAATTTCCTTGTAAAAGTATTTTAATTTCCAGTCAATCTGGGCCATTCATTAGGAGGATGATCTGACGGTATAAGTTATGTTTAATTTATGGTTTTTTATCCTAGAAGGAAACCCCTCGTTTTGTATGAGGATATTGTATTGCGGCTGTGTATTGCATGTGTATTCGCAGAGCAAGAAATAGATAGGGACACTGCGAGAGAAAATAGAGGATATTACAACAGATCTGCTGTAGGTTGTGTCTCTTCATTTTGTTGGATAATAGAAAGGAAGGACTGGCTATTCGGGGGGGACGTATCCCAAACTGGGTGAACTACGTATAGCTATGTCTCTCTGGTTTTATGTGTTTTGTGTGCTTGTGTTTTCTGCAAATTTTATGCATTGCATTTCTCTGTAATATATAATTTTCTAACAGATGATATGGGGTACTCTTTGCATCGTGAATCTGGAACTCCTTAGTCAGAGCCATAATAGTTTCATTAACAAAATGCGTACCTCTGTCGCTCATCAGTATCTTTGGACACCCAAACATGGTTAAAATATTTTCAAAAATGAAGTTTGCAGTAGTATCCATAGTACAATCCTTGACAGCTTTTACTTTCGCCCATCTGGTGACCATATATTACTAAAATATCACAAAACTGGACCAAAAATGCGGTTAAGGAACCTCGTTCCAACATTGTGTCCATCTAATTTATCTTCTTCGTCGAACATGAAGTCCATCGGTGACTTTGGTAGATACCCAAAACATGTTTCAAATGGTGATCGATTAGTTGAAGAATGTAAGGCTTGATTGTAAGCATGCTACAAATAAGGTAAAGATTCACCCCACAACTTAGGATGCTTATTGCAATAGCCTTAAAGAATATGTATCACTATCCTGGTCACCACTTTTGTCTGTCTGTCAGTCTGTGGATGAAAATTTGGGCTCTTCTTCAGCTTTGTGTCCATGAGTCCCCACAAAGTGGATCAAAACTCTCCTACAAAGCGAGTGTCTCGATTAGAAATAATGGAAGTAGGTCACCTGATACGAACCCATACCTTTTGAAAGAAATTTTTTTCTATATGTTCTACAGTCACTTTCTTTTTGCATGGAACAAGAATGCACATATTGCTGAAACGATCAACCATGACATACATGTAATCATGCCCTCTCCTAGACATAGGGAGTCCTGCAACAAAATCCATGGAAATATTGTCCCATGGTTGCAAAGGAAATGGAAGTGGCATATACAAACCAATCTTTTGGTTTCTTGGCTTGCTTGTCAAACACATCACACATCCTTTAATGTACTTCACAATTGTTTCATACATGTGAGGCCAATAACAATACCTTTGAATTTGTGCCATAGTCTTGCTTACGCCGAAATGTCCTGAAATGCGAGAAGAATGTGCTTCTCAAATAACATGCGCCCTTTCTATCTGTGGTATGCATAACTTACCCAAATGATATAACAACCTTTCATGAACATGAAAATTGAATTCTCTTACCTAAGTACCATGAGTTAGTGATTCATAAATGCCTTTGAAATCACCATCAATACTATATTGTTCTAAATAACTTTCAATTTTTAAAGAAATATTTTGTAGCACTACTGAAGCATTCAAAGATGGTCTAGACAGCATATCAAGTACTTTGTTTGTTACACTTTTCTTGTACTTAATTACTAAGTGAAAATGTTGAAGAAATCCCATCCATTTATAATGGAAAGATTGTTGCAACTTTGTCTATGACTGAAGGTATTGAAGCGGCTGATGATTTGTGTGAATCACTATTTCCTTACCCATTAAGTAGTGTTTCCATTTCCCTACAATTTCAACCAAAGAAAATTTTTTTTTATCATATTTCAGATAATTTATAATTGCCCTAGGAAAATTTTCTGAATGAAAAAAAATAAGTTTTCCGTTTTGAAGTAAAACAACACCCATTACATAACCACTAGCATCTATTTCAATTTCAAATGGCTGTTGAATATCTGGTAAAGCTAAGATGGGTGTTGTGACAATTTTCTGCTTAAGTGAATCAAAATCTTTTTATTGTTTCCCTCCCCAATGAAAGGAAGCTTTAGATCTGGTTAAAGCATGTAACGGTGATGCAATCAAAGAAAACCGAGAAATAAATTTCCTCCAATATTGAACTGCACCTAGAAAACTCCTAACTTCAGTCACATTCTGTGGTCTTTGCCACTTAACAATCACATCTATTTTAGATAGATCTATCCTCAAATGACCACCTCCAACTATGTAACCAACATAGATCAGTGAATTTTTCCAAAACTCACATTTGGACAGTTCAAGGTACAATTTTTTCCTTTTCAACACTTCGAAGACCTGTTTAACATGCTTAACACGCTCTTCCATACTGGAACTGAAAATCAGGATATCATCTAAGTATATTATGACAAACTTATCAATGTATGTACATAATACATCATTCATAACCCGCATGAAATTTTTTGGAGCATTACACAAACCAAAAGGCATCACTAACCATTCAAATAGTCCCTGCCTAGTTTTAAATGCAGTTTTCCAGATGTCATTTTCTGCAATGAAAACTTGATGATACCCACTACGCAAATCAAACTTAGTGAAATAGACAACATTTTTCAATTGATCAAGTAAATCATCTATCCTGGGAAGAGGATACCTTTTCTTTATTTTTATTTTATTTAAGGCCCTAAAGTTGACACACATTCTCCATGTCTCATATTTCTTAGAAACTAAAATTATGGGTGAACCACATGGAAATGAACTGGGTCGAATGAAACATTTTTCAACCGGATCTTGGATTTTTTTCTTTATTTCTTCATTCTCTATAACTGACATGCGATAAATTCCGACATTAGGAAGAGGGGCATCATAAATCAATTGTATCTCATGTTTTATTTCTCGTTTAGGAGGCAGATTTTTTGGTTCCTTAAATAGACTTTGAAAAGAATCTACCACTTTAACCAAACTATCTTTAAACTGGGATTCACAACCTAAAAAGAATCATGTTGATCCTTATGTTGTTCTTTTACAACCATGATTACATATCTCTTAATTTAACTTATTAGTCTCTTCATTTGATCAGCGATAACTAAATCCAAGTGAGTTTTTATTTTACGTGCCCGGACAATGTATTCAATTCCATATTTCTTAGGGTGATATTTATGCTCTTTCCTATGAAACATTGTATCACGATCATAGAGATAATGACTTCCCAACACTATTCCACATATGTCTAATGGTATCACATCTAAATCCAATTCATCAATGTAATTAGTTGTGATGGAAATTTTAAATGACACTTCTTTGTGACATTAATCTGAGTCTTTTATTTTAGCCAACCTAATGGGTATGGTCTTGGATGATTATGTGCCTCCAAACCCAATTTCTTAACTAATTCTTCAAATATTAAATTTTCTTGTGATCCACTGTAAAAAAAAGTGTCTATTTTTGTGTGCTTAGAAGTTACCCTTATGTGAAATAATTCAACTCTTTTATTCTCATCCATATGATTAACGTTTGAAGAGGATGAAAAATTACTTAAACTTGAACTATTGTAATAAATTTTACCTATCGAAACCATTGCGGTTATTTTCCTTTCATAACCTGAATCGGAGCCCAATTCTTATTGGATTGATTCATTAGCCTTCTTTTCACCTTTCTACTTCTAGAACTTCTTCGGTATGAATTCCGAGTGAAGTTTCCAACATTTGGCTTCATCATGTCTGATCCTCTGGTAGTGAGTTCAATTAGGTCTTTCACTTTCCTTCTAAGTTGTCACTGTTTTCTTTCCCTTCGAACTGCTCTTCCTTTGTTGTCTTTGGAATCTGTGATTTCGAATTGTTTGGATGCTTTCTGTGAAAAATTGAATGGACTGCCACCTGATTCAATATGTATGGCTTGAACACACACTTCATCAAAGTCATTAGGATTAAACATCAATAACGTATGTTGTAAGCAGGAATGTAAAATGCTAATGTAATCTAATAAAGTTTCACGTGTATCCAATGGAATACCAAGCGCTAAATCTTTCTTCCTGAACTCTTGAGTAAACTCCTAAATATTTTTCCATTTACCTTGCCTCAAATGTTGCTAATCAATAACAGCTTGTTGCATGTATTCCAAAGGATAGAATTGTTTTCTTAGAGATTTTAAGAACTTAGAACATGAGGAAAAGACTTTACCTTTTCGCTTTAAATCTATTTGTGCTTTAATTTCCCACTAGATTAAAGTTTTTCCCCCCATTCTAAGTGTAGCTAGCTAAATTTTTTTTCTTTCATCATAAATGTCTTGAATTCTACAATACACTTCTAACAGCTTAATCTAGTTATCTAGTTTCTTTGGGTTCATTTCGCCATCATAAACAGGTAGTTCAAATTTTACATCGAGTTTCAAAAGAGATTTCTGAGGTTTTCTATTTCAGAATCTAAACTAGAAGAAGAAGAAGATGATGATGATGATGAAGATGATGGAGGAGAAGGAGGTTTATCAACTTTTCCTTTCCCCTTGTCCTTCTTCGATGCCTTCAACGAAGAAGTTGCATCTTTCGCCTTCTTATCTTTGTAGATTTCTCCCAACGTCTACTTCATGTTCAAGAACATTTGTTGAATCTATTTTTTTCCCATTACCTTCACTTCAGTAGTTTCACCTGCATCGTTTCCTCCCATTGTCGATTGATGAGTGACTTTCTACTTTCCAACTTCTGAGTCTATCTCTTCAAGCGTTACTTCTCCACGTCGTAATCTGGACCTGGTTAACATTCACTAGAAAAAATACTATAACACAACCTGCTCTGATACCAAAATATATGATTTGAAATAGATCTGATCTAATAAGAAAGTAGAACTGACTATTTTCCAACAATGAATTGATTATTAACTCGATCGATTAATGTGGAATACTAAAGGAAAGAAAATAATTTATCCACTTAAACCGAAACTTTAGAAGCATATTAAACATGAAATTACAGAAAATAATAGAGGTAAGAGACAAAAAACATTGACTACGAAGTTCGTCCCTGGTGGACTACGTCTTCGGGTCCGCTTTCAAGATGGGCATATGTTTTATTAAGGATTGATTCGAAGAAGTATTTACATAGCAAAAACACCAGACTAATCATGCTTGCAACCACTTCTAGTCACTGAAAATAGAATTCTCTCTCTCCTAGCTTTTCAAGGCCTATATCGGTTCCCAATTCTTCCTCTGGACGGCCAAGCAATGCTGAAAACAAAACAACCTCTCTCTCTCACAATCTCAATACAAAATCACTCTCCTATCCTTCATCATGTGAAAATTCCAAGGTTAAATAATTTATGGTCTCGAACTTCTTTGAGGCCAAGTTAGGCATATGGTTGAATAATTAATGTGATTAGGTGGAAAAATTCTTCTCAGTGCAATTAGGGTGAAGCACCTTAGGGAGTGGTTGCATGGTCGTTGAAATACAACTTGCAAACTTAATCCAAAAACCCAAAATACACCTTAAGATATAATTTTAGACATTTATAGTCAACAACCGATACAGAATTCCCTGACAGTTTCATGTGATCAGGTGGTCTAACCACAGACCGCCACCTGGTGGTCTGGCCCGATGGTTTCGGCTTGCTGGCAAACAAACTACTCACATTCCAATTGAGGAACAACTGCAGTCTCCTGGCAGTTGCAGTTTGCGAACTATCTCAATACCTGTTCCTGCTACGGTTAAGCTCCACCTGCTCACATGCACTGAACTCTGACGTGGTGACACTATGATTTAATCCAACGGTTAGCTATGATGGGTTTTAGACTTTAGATTTATTACAAGGTCTGAAACCATTACATTACAAAGGTGTTTAAATACATTGCAATAGTTTTAGTGCTAGGTATTAGTGTTAGGACGTAGACTTAGGACCTTTTTATAATTTCTTCACCTTGGTTTAGGCCTTAGGAACTTAGGAGTTCCTCTTAGGCTTAGGTTTTAATACATTTCCATGCACCACTTAGGTTTACACCAAGGTTGGGACTTAGGATTTAGTCCACCATTACATTGTCACTTTTCCACCTCATACAAACACACACCATGACATCACCATGCCACCATGAAATCAAACTGAAACATGACGAAGTAACCCTCATCGGGAAAACTAGAAACACTGAAGATGAAATGGAAATCAGACAAACTAGATCTGACTAGACCTCACTGTCGATCTACACTGAAGCAAGATCCTCTTGGATCACTATTCAAAGGATTTAAAGTCCCAAGACAATTTTTATATGATCCTAGGAAACATATCTCACATATATGTTTATGTGATATACATATGTGGTGACCTAATTGTTGATGGTCATAAGTACTATGGTTTGTAATTAAGCCCTTGTCAAAGTTTGATATTCTAGGATGATATTAAAGTTTTGTAGCTAAACCTTAGTAGAAGTTGAATTCTCTAGTATGTGATATGAAAATCAGGAATATATTAAATTGTATTATGAATGTTGAGGATTAGGATTTACATAAAACCCTAGTAGAACCTATTCATTTTGTTGATATATCTATGATTGATGTTGGTTTTTGAAGCTCATGAAATCTAGGGTTTGTATGAAATCCTAGTAGGAAGTCTAATATATGAATTTAGAAATTTTTAGATGCATTGTTTCACTTGTTTCTAGGGTTTGATATATGAAAGAACTTGCCATATAGTTGATAGTGGTATCAAAGCCCTAGATATAATGATATTGTTATCATGGTTGAGCTATTAATGAGATTTAAGGTTTGTATCAAATCCTGGGCAAAAAGTTTGAAATATAGAAGTATGTGTTTCTTACTGATTGTCTTTAATTATGTCTAAAAGTATAAATGCCTCCATCATTATATGATTTTGATATGATTAAATTCATGCTTCTATAAATTGGGTTGTACTTTCTATCTAAGCTGTGACTGTACATAATATTCAAGATGGTGAAGATGCTCATAAGTAAAATTGATTTTCATAACTCTCAGGGATGAAAGCCATGAAATATTCTCCAATGCCATAAGAATAAGTTGATCTCCCTAAGTTGAGAGGGATCCTAGATAGAAGAAATCCCCTTAAGTTAAGAGGGATGGAATGTCATGTTCATGATGGATACCTTGAAATAAATTGGAGAATCCATTTTGAAGGGTTGTTGAAATAAGGAAAGAAGGATCTTATTGAAGAATATGTTGCTTAATGTGAAGTAGGAAAGAAAATTGTACGATTAAAGGAATCTTCTATCAAGATTCACTGGGATAAAAAGTGAAAATAAACATAAATTTGGGAGCCCGAAGGGTTGTATTTATATACATTTTAAATTTTGTTACTGATTGGGGTTGTGTTTGTACATGTAACTCTCTCGAAGGTTTTACATACTTTTTGTTTTCGATCAGTTTGATCCATTGGATCAAGAAGAATTTTCTACTGATTGGAATAATCGGGAGTGTTTAAGCTTTGTAGGTGACACATTTCCTGGAAGTACATCTATGTGTTGATGTATGATAGGGATGGTGGCATTGTTCTAAGAACTCTAACCTCAGATACACACATGGATCCCTGTGTTGATGGTTAGCAAGTATGCCTGATGGTACCTAGAGAAGTTGAAAGCTTTAGTTCATCTTAGTTCCACCTTGGATAGATTTCCTTGGCCAACAATCTAGTCCATGGCATTATGGTGCAGAAACTCTTCATAGTTCATATAGTTTTAGATCTTCCTTATACTTGTTATGAATACCTCCCCATTTAAGAGGGAGTGTTGAAAAATGTAACTAGCTTAAGTCTTCATAATCATATTTGAGTCACAATGAAATGTAATTATGAAAAAGAATGAAAAGAAAATTTTATTATTATTACAATGATTGATTAAAGCATGGGTTTCATGCTTGGGTCATCATGTTTTAGGTCAAATTTCCCATTGAGGAATTCTAGTATTTATTCTTAGTCAATAGAGTTATTTTACATTTAAACAGACCCTTCTTGGGATTTTGAATCATGTAAAAATGATTATTTTTTAGTCAAAAATTAATTATGTCACCTCCACACCAAGTTGGCCTCGAGGGGATCAAATCGGCCTCAAGCTAGGAAATTTGACCTCACTAGAAGCCTATATATTGAAGTAGTTTGAATTCATTTGGAGCACACTCACTTACACTGGTTCAATATCTATAAAGGATCTTGAAAAAGTGTGAAGTAAGGAAGAAGGCCAAGAAGGAGTGCAAAGTTGGGAAGGAAGGAAGAAAAGGTAAATATCGATGTTTTGGACTCTCTCTCTCTCTCTCATGTGGGTTTTTCTGGAAGATCGAAGCCTCTTTGTTAATTTGAAGTTACTCTTGCTGCCAGTTACTTCTAGTTACTTTCAAGTCGAGGTTACTGCTGCTATGTCAAAGTTGCTACTACCAGTTGTTGCTACATATAGTGAAAGTGTTGCATCAAGATTGAAATCCTTGCATAGATATCAAAGTTACTAGATCGAAGGTACTGCTTCATCAAATTACTACTACTGCTACTGTTGCAATTAGGTAAAATTTAGTACTAGAAGAGAAAACTTTTGAAGAAGAAGTAAAGGGTTGACTTGGTGTGGAGGAAGTCTGTGTCTAAGTCAAGAGTCTTGGATTATCTCAGGAAAGCTATTGAAGAAAGAGTTGTTCATTGGTTTTTCCCCTAGATTTTGGTTTTCCCCTAATTGTCTGTCTACATATGGTGTCCTTGATATTTGTGCTACTTCATTGGTAATTTCTTAATGAATTAAGATAAAAGAAGAACACAAGAAATTTAATAAGATCATAAAAATATCACATGTAATTATCAAGTATAAGAAAATCTTTCTGCCCTTTTTATTTTCTAACACGGGTCACATTTGCACACATTTCACTTGTTAGACTTAGGGAATGTGCACAAAGTGGTGTTTTGTTGTATATTCATTGTCGATCAAGCTTGTATAATTTTTCTTGATGAGTTAATATGTGTTGCACATGGTTTTATGTCTAGAACTAATCTTTCTCACCACTTGACCAATCATCAAGACTTAGACAAATTTTGGTTTCAAAATGATCTCATTAAGGATAAGAGTGCATGAGCACACTCTGAATCCTTTATGGGAGACCCTTCGTTGTTCATATTTGTGCCCTAGACCCTCCTTGACAGTTGGGCGCACTCCCAAAGCACCAATCCCCTTTTTTGTTCCAAACGGCACCCTTCAAAAACTAAGCCTCCTTTTGAGTGCACTCCTTCAAACTAAAGGAATGCATCATCCTTGGGAGCACTCATATGACCTGAAGGAATGTGCCCTCCTTGGGAGCACTCCTTTAACCCGAGGGAATGTACCTTCCTTACGATCACTCTTTGACCTTAAGGAATACAGCCTCCTTGAGTGCATGAGTGCATATCAAAGGCCTTAAGCTCCACCCTTCAGCCTTCCATAATGTGTCATGTGTCCACTTGACCATTTGAGTGTTTGAACACACTTTGAAGGAATGAATCATCATCCTTTAGCCTTTGGAATTATGCCATGTGCCCTACTTGGCCTCTTGAGTGCATGATCTCACTTCGAAGGCATGAAGCTTCATCCTTCAACCTTTAGACTTACACCATGTGCCCTCGTGGTTTCCTTTGAGCGCCCTCCTTTGACCTGAAGAGATCCACTTTCCTTGAGATAACTCCTTGACTCGAAGAAACACACCCTCCTTGAGAGCACTCTGTCGACCCAAAGATATGCACCCTCTTTGAGAGCAATCCTTTGACTCGAAGAGATGTACTCTCCTTGAGAGCACTCCTTTGACTCAAAGAGATGTGCCCTCCTTGAGAGAACTCATTTGACCTGAAGGAATGCACCCTCTTTCTCTCCCTCATGTGCACATCGAAATTGGGAAGTATGAAGCCTTCCCCTTCGTCCTTCGGACTTACACCATGTGCCTTTCCTTGACTATTTCCCTCTATTGAACACATGAGTGTATTTTGAAGCCATGAAGCCTTTCCCCATGCGCCGTGAAGCCTCTTTGGCCCTCTTGAGAAAATTGAAAAGAAATAAATAGGAAATATGCATAAAAAATGGTAGATTAGGATATTTTCAAGTTTATAGTTACTCGTAATGGGTGATTGTAGAAACAAGTATTCCAGGGACCTCATGGAAAGAACACATGAGGAAGTTGAGGAAAAGAGGATAAAGAAATGAAGCATGAAAAGAACCAATAACACACTTGATACTTGATTATAAAAGCACCCCAAAAAATCAAAGAATGAAGACCCTTTGGAGGGTGAAAGTGCCATGATCATGAGATAAACAAAGAGAAATGAAAAAGTGGAAGTCATGTCACTACTGGAGAAAATCCATGTCATCGATCACTATCAGTCCCGGTCATGAAATATAGTGACACGTCAAGTATCATCATATGTTGATGTGAAGTTCATGATGTAGTATTTTAATTGTTGTAAAAGACAAATAAGTGGAATTCCAAGAGTCATATGTGGAACATGAAGAGTCACATACTCATATATGGAAAAATATTGTATAGAATTCCAAAAGTCATTTAGAAGTTCAAGAATTATTTAGAAGTCCAAAGGACACACTAGGAGTCCAAGAGTCATGAGGGTAATCCAAGAGTCATGAGGATATGAAAGCCCATTCCTCTTGTTATAAAAGAAACCTCATAACTCAAGAAAAAATATTTTTAAGGCTTAAGCTTTGGAGAGCTAGTCTTGGCTTCTCTACTTGGCATAGGAGAGAAAAATATTCTTTGGAGAAGAAAGAAGTGACTTAATGTTCCACTATTGGAACTAGTGTTTTCCATTGTAATTAATGTAATTATATATTTCACCTTATAATTTAATCTCTATGAGCCAAAAAAATTTCATGCATGTATCGCAAATGTTTTAGGACTATTCTTGGGATGTTTACAGTATCTGTGTTCATATGTACTAGAGAAATTTAACTATTTTGGTGGCTTTGGTACTTATCTTGTTGAATGTGTGACATTGTTTCCTTAATATCATTGTGTGAACTATTTCACTAAAGAATATTTTCATGTTCTCGTGCACCTCTTCTAGGATAGTATTATTACTTCCCCCTTAGAGACTCACTAAGATGAAACTTTGTATTATGGTGGTCGAGCCGATAGTCCAGATGGGGCTCCTAATCCAAACATTGTGAGGTCTAATTTGGACTTCACATCGGAGAGACCCCCTGTATGTTGGCGATATCCAACATCGTCGACATTCTGGCACTAGAAGGAGGTCCAAATGACAAGTTGTTCCCATTGAGTATATTTTGAATCTCTTATCCTTCATGGGTCATCCTCAAATCATACTCCTAAGATGTTTTTTTAACCTATCCCCTGGTAAAATTTTAATCCATGATGAGCCTCTCTATTACCTGTCTCAATTGAAGTTTGATGGTGAGGATGGAACATCCATAAATGAGAACATATTTAATTTCTTAAATTTTGTTAATATTATTAAATTGATGATTAATATTTTGTTTATGTGACTTTATTCCTAGCTCTTGAAGGTCATGTTAATCAATGGTGTCATACCTTACGATATGATTTCGTCCATTATTTTGATCATTTCCTCAAGGATCTTCAACAATATTTTGATAGGTATGATTACCAAGATGTTTATAAAGGTATCAATCAACTTAGAATCATCCTAATGAATCAATTGCAGATTTTTATAATAGATTGCTTCACTCATGTTATTAGTTTCCTAAAGAAGATATAGATTGGTATGTCTTCAAGTAGAAGACTGAAAATTTGGTTCAGGTTTCTTTAAATTAGTGTGAATCTAAACCCCCAGTTGTTCTTGTTTCCTTAACTTTTGTAAAATATGAGGCACCTCCTATTTCAAAGGAGGAACCTGCTATTCCTTTCGTTCCTTATCATCCTCATTTTCGAGAAACAATTTGGTTGCCTCCCTGTGATAATGTTGAAGTTGGGAAATCTAGAAATAAAATTACTAATCCATCTCCTCATGCGTATTCTAGTTTTAATTATTTAGATCCAATGGAGGAAATCCTAAAATGGCTCATGAATCCTATGGTGAAGACTAATCCTTCCATTCCTCAATATGGTATTAACATTCATAACTCTATTCTTCAATATTATTTGGATTATCGTAATCCTCTTTCATATATTTCTAATGATCCCTTTCCCCATTGATTTTCTTTATCAACCTCCTCCAAATTAAAACATTGATCGGGTGTAAGCTAGTCACTCTTCATGGGCGGAGGTGTAGGAAGGTGAGGATTATTTTGATATTTCGTCTCTCTTCTGAAATCCTCTGTGTCAATATCATGTTCTTCCATCCTTGGTTGATTTTGAATCTCAGTAATGAATCAAATGAAGTTGACTTTCTTGATCATTTTGAAGCCTTGGATAACCTTCATTATGTTGACTCTGATCCCATTCTTGTATGTAATGATGGTTTCCCATGTGCACCTTTAGATATTTATGTCTCTCAAGAAAAATATATTTTGAAAGATTTAGATCTTGAATCTAATTCGATTAGATAAGATGTTCACATTGAAACTTCCACTTCACCTCAATATCCCTTGCATTCTACCTTTGGTAATATAGACACTCTATGCTCTATAGTTTCATCATCTAATGAGTTTGTTTTTGAATTGACACAGGGAAGTGAGATAATCAATGATGAAGAAGAAGGTAAGCAATTTATCAAGTATCCTTTCCATTCCTTATCATTTACAATTTTTCATAAATAGAATTCTTCTATCAAGGTTACTCATGAGATTTCTTCTATTTATCCATCTTTAGATGTGTGATTAGAAACATTATGATTAAATAAGTGACGTAGATGGTTTCCATTTGGATAATGGTGATATTTATTGAAATTATTGATGGTATTTGTCCATACACCATGCATGATATGATCAAATCTTTGATATCTCATTCCAAAATCTTGGAAAGTTCTAGGACTTATCAGGAAGTCAAGGAAATTCAACTTTCGTTGATGGTTATGTCAAGTTCTAGCGACTATAGTAAGATCCTTGAGCTAAGTCTAATTTTTATTTTCTCGCACAATTATTTTCTTTGCATGGTTTCACTAGATGTAAATCCCTTCTTCAAAGATGTTTGTTATTTTGAATATGGATATTTCAATTTTCAAGGTCTCATTTAGGTTTGGATTGAATATTTTGTTTCAATTAGCTAATCTTCATGCAAATCTCTTATATCAAACTAAAGTTTGGAATGTATATCTTTCATGAATGATCGAAGCTATGAAGTTGATCATTCTAAAGATTATATTTTGCCAAAGGATTCATACCTATCACATTCTTTTGAAAGTAATAAAATCCTAATCCTTCTTGTGAATATTCTGATATTGATTATTTTATTCATGGAATATCCTCTTCACTGTTAGTGAATTCTTGTGTTATTTTTTGAATAAAGTTCAACTTTTTAGTTACATCTCGACTGGTTTCATGTGTTTTCAATATTAGCGTTCCATTTTAATGATGATGATATCAATTCGTGTTTCATCTAGTCCCAAGTAGATGTTTTGTCACATTTAACATGTGAGGAAGATGATTCTTCCATTCAAATAATTTGTCAAGCTACTCAAAATGGTCTATCTTAGTTGTCTCCTAATCAAGAATATTGTGCCTTAATCAACCCATCTGATCATGTCTCTTTCTTTTAAAACTATCACTTAATTGATCATTTTCTCACCAGTGTATCTAATGACGGTCATTTTACATCATATGATCTTCACGGTTTATCCTCTCAATATTTAGATACTTGTCACATAGTTGAGGTAGTTCATCCTCCGTTGATGGTTATGTTAGGCCCTCATAATTTTGATAAGTTTTTTGAATATGATAAGATTCATTTTCCCTCACAAGATTATCATCCCAATTCCACACTATTAATTGAAAATTATTTCCCCCAAGGATTTTAGGATTTCCAAGAGGATGTTTTTGAATTTCATGATCAAATCTGTAATTAGTTGGAGGCATCTTACTTAGAAATACCATTTTCTAGAAAAAAAATTCTATTTCTCTTGATGTTTTCAAAGGAAGAAAATATAAGTGCAGGTGCTTTCACAGGGAGTTTTAGAGGTTTGTATGATTTATTTTCTTATCGAAAAGGTGAGGTGGTAGGTGTCGAGCGATATAAATGCAAGATTTATATACCAACATTTAGTATGCCAATCCAATTTTCATAACTTAGAGGCGCAACACAGTAAATTCCAGAAGAAGACCTCATGGATCTGTGAAATAGAAATTAAGCTCTTGTAAAAAATTCAAAGGTATCACTCAGGAAACAAGAATTTTCAAAGTAACAAAAACACTTAGTGAACCTACTCCTAGATCCTATTCTGGGTTGAGTGACTCCTGCAGAAAGTATGCCTTAGTTGTCCAGGGGACAAGGTAATGTAGGTTTCATTCAAACTGAAAATTCATTTTGGAAATAACAAGGGAAATTATGTTTCAAAGTCTCTCAAAATATTACTTGCTATGTTGCAAATAAGGAAAACATGCAATAAAACTGAGAATTATAAGACAAATTAATTCCCAAATAATTCAAAGCTTATCCTAATCTGAGAAAATCATTGAATGCTTTCTTTACCAATGTAGAGGTATTACTACTTAGAATGAATCTAGATTATATGTGCATTGTTTCTCTGAAAATAATGCAGTATTCAACTGTGATGAAGCATACAAGAATTGAAGACATCAATCATAACCTTTGACCAGAGGTATTCTCAAAGAGTTTCGTGGACACTTTACTTTGTCAATGAAACCAGGATAAAATATCTCCTGATGCTAATCCTGGCATCTA
This sequence comes from Pinus albicaulis, assembly GCA_034641835.2. Taxonomy (NCBI): domain Eukaryota; kingdom Viridiplantae; phylum Streptophyta; class Pinopsida; order Pinales; family Pinaceae; genus Pinus; species Pinus albicaulis. The sequence continues at coordinate 1,044,638,079 of CM076582.1, read as the reverse complement.
AATCATAAGAATGAATATCGTTCTCTCAAAACCCCATAATCAGTTTCACATCTAAAATAATGATTTAAAGTGTTAATGAGTGCTCAAATTATATATATCATAATTCTCAATGATCATACCCCAATTCCTAATAAGCAATTGTTATCTTCATCACTTAATCCTTATGTAACTGAAAGTAGATCTCATTATGTAACAAATAAGATTTAGAGTAAATAATGCACTCATATTTTAATATAAATGAGAGATGCATAGAGAAAACACTCAATATCTATAATCTATCTTCTCTATCTCAATTTACATATATAATCTTAATATGTTGAATATCCATACACAGTGATGCATTCCAATAAAGTAACCATACCATTTCACCCATCGGTCAAACTTCTGCAATTTAACAGCAAAGCATAAAGGAGAACTATCAAATAAGATTGCAGACTTCTAACAGATCATGATCTTACACTTATGCATTGACCAAACAAATATTCAGGAACTCCTAAGAGATATGGGTCAACAGACTAGCTAGTGGGCCCAAAACACCTAACTCTTTTCCCTGGTAAAATTTAAATCACAATCTCAGAATAATTAAAAACAATAAACATGAATCAAATGTTAGTTTGTACTAATTTGAATTCTTGTTACATCAACGTAATATAATGCAGAGCTTGGATCCAGTGGTCTCCTCTAAGGATCATCCCATAGAAAACACGATCTTAACTTAAATCCCTTTCTTGCCTATCACAATATCTATCAATCCGCCTCTACAATACAAGGTCTTCCTATTTATAATAGCAATGTATCCTAATTACCTAGATCGAAGGTTAAACAACGCATACAATTTTAGAGTTTTAAACCAATTCCTGAACCAAAATAAGAAGTTTACTTCTTTACTGGATTTCCATTAATCCTAAGGTTCCATATAAACATAGTGACCAATACCAAATCATGAAATCCTTGTCATAGTATCCATGGGAATAACGCACTATTGATAAACCTTGTGTCTTATAAAAAGAGTTTGACTGAATGCTTGACCCTCGCTCTATGTGTTGTCTTGAAGACTTGGGTGCAATTAATGAAACACAACACCATCTTGAGCCTCTGCTTCACAAAACCCATATGCTTGTTTATTGTAATGGTATTTGGATATATGGAAATCATGGAGATGGGAACATGAATTATATTTCATGAACAAGAACTATATTGTTGGAGTAGGAATTGTGCTATTGGAATAGGAACTGTACACCTTTCACAAGGATAACCTCTTATTAGTGATATTTTCACACAAATCTCTTCAAATAATTAGAACAAAAGAAATTCATAGAATAATAACATGTTACCTCTTAAATCCTCTATAATAGTCCAAAAATGTACATAAAAGGGTGATAATAACTACAAAAACCAGGTGAATGCATAAGATATCCTTGGCAAAATATGTAAAAATATAGACAAAATGGAGGCTCAACACTCCCCCACACTGATCTCCTTGCATGTCCTCTTGCAAGCCATAGAGACCAAAATTTTCAAAAATTCAAGGTTGTGGCCTAGAGCCCTGTTGTATTGACCGAAATATTCAAGTTCCTTCCTCCCCTGTTCCTGGCCATTTTAATCTCCCTTTTTAAAATCATGTTATGAACATTATATTATTTAGCTAGTTTGATCCAGTTCTCGGAAAGCTTCTACAATTTTTTGTTATTAACACTTATTTGGTTGTTTTTACGCTGCATTTTAGTATTGAGTTCCCTCAAATCTGTATTCTCTTCTTCAAGAATAGTGAGCTCTTGTATCTTCCTTTTCAACCTTTTTATTGTCCTGTATTTATTCCTTAAGATATGGCCATCAATGAAATATCTTGGTTTCTGTTGATTGGTCGAATAAATATCAATGATTTATGCTATGGGGGGATCAAATGGAAAATAAAACCCTGAATTTACCTCTTCCATAGGAGTTTCAAATTGATTTTTTTCTTCTATAAGAATTTTAATTTGATCTATATTTGTAGCAGGATTGTTAACCTAATTAGCTACTATATTCTTGATTTGAGACATGAATTTCGTAGTAAATTCTTCAAACCACCGAAGTTTATCTCCCCCTTTATCAGTGACATCCACATTATCCATCACAGCCTCTTCTCCCTCTTGTTTTGGTTCCAAATCGACTGTTTTAGGCTCCATGTTCTTGGAAGGAGGTCGGTTGGTTTTCAACATACTTCATGTAATCCTTCATCCAACGACAGGAGTTTTAGGTTCAAATGATGGGGTTGTAAGGGTTCCAAGGGTTTCCATTTTCCTCTTCCTTGACTTTTTAGGGTACGAGGAGAATAATTTATCCACTTGATTTCCCTTTGGAGTATGCTCTGACTCACACATTGCAACATGAATTTGGGTGTTTGGCTTTTCGATGACTGTTATAAACCCATTCCACTCAATAAAACCATCCCAACTATCATTTATTTCACCTATTTCATCCACAATCAGTATTTTAATAATTCTGTAATGATAAATGCTAGCCCTAAGGTTTTTAACAGCTTTACAAACCTATTGTGACATATTGTGTAAATGATTTAGAAAAAAATAGGGGACATTGATATTTCGTGCTCCAGTAAAATGTAGTAAAAACCCAATGTGATACACAAAATTTGTTGCATACCTGCCTTCATAGGTCAAGTATTTCTGAAGGATGAATATAGGGCCGCACCATTCATATTTAATCTAGGAACGTGATATTCCTTTCGCCCAATTAACTTCCTAGTGTCCTACTTTGAGAAATTGCATGCTCAGTTGTTTATTTATGCTTTTATTATTGAACCATTTAATCCCTTCCAAGGGTAAGCCAGTCGCTCAAGCGATAGTCTTCTCATTCATAGTCATAACCAAATCTCCAATTCGAGTTATTTTTCCTTCAAACCTTCGTGAAAACTAAAACACAACCTCATATTCGAACCCCTAGAACTTAGCCAGGAATTCATGCCATCCCTCCTTAACTAATTTCTACTTGCATGAATTATATTCTAGATTTTTCTTGAGCTCCTCTATGGATGATGGTGTTGGGCCATGCTTGTCGGTCATGTTCCAACTTGGTCCATTTTGGGTCAAAAGACTCCACAACTCAAGGAGTGGAGAGTGTTTTTCAGTGAAGATAAATTAGCCGTGTGGAGTTTAGGGGCTTTCGGGCGGGTCAAAGCCCCTCTTTTTGTAAAGATATCAAGTTTATTTTGATTAGTTTTGAGTCCACCCATGGTTTTTGTATGATGTAAAGGCTATATAAAAAAATGTAATATTGAGTCTAATTCAATAGTCTTATACTTGTGATGAGCATGAACTGTTGAATATCTATCTTTCTATGTTTTGGGCCAAGGGAAAGCTTCACAGATGTGTGCGCAGAGGCCTTGAAGACTGCATCTTTGTGCGCAAACCACCTGTAGTTGTGTGCACAGGTTGGAGAAAGTACATGTATCGAAGAGACTTATCCTAATAAAAGAAGAAAGGGTTTTGGAAGCATTTTTATGTTTATCTATATATTTTCTTATTATCTGCAATTGCAAAGTTATTTTTATGCTTTATGTTGTGTTCTGATGATAAAGGCGTATTGCACATAATTATTTATTGATGAATGAAGTATAATTTGTTAGAGTAGATAAATGCATCCGCGTAGTTCCAAATAAGCATAAGTAGAATTTTAGCAATAGATCCACATCCTATTGTCCATCTGGATGCAGAAACTTGGTTCTGACTTCCCCCAATATTGCCTCGGGTGAGACTATGATTTGCACAGCAGGTCATTACTGAAATGGCCGGTAATAAAAGGTTTTGTTGGTGCGAAACTAACTATGAACCTGGGTCAAAGCCCCTTTGAGCCAAAATATCGCTCATGGTGATCATACTTCACTTTATTCATGGCTTAAGAATTTAAAATATGATATGAAATTCAGGGTGAACAGGATGATTAGTGATGGGATAAAAAACAAATTCAACATGCTCTAATGACAAATTTAAATAGCATATGGAATCAAACGGTCTAAAAAAAAAATGGGCAAGTCAACTCGTCCTTTTCTCAAGAAACATGACTACTCATGATAAGCGTTGGAAAACATGTCAAATTCAGTTTGATGGAACTAGTACGTGAGGTCAGAATGCAATAATCATAGAGGATGACAATTTTGTGGTTACAAGAATAAGTTCTATCATGAAAAAAATTGCAGAAAATCCTCATTCAACCTCCAATCATCACATAATTACCTTATTCAATTAAAGGTTGGATCAATGTGCACGCAAAGTATCATGAGCATTCGTCACACATTCCAAGGATGTAGAAAAAATCATGATTACAAGGTCAGGACACTCCTTACATGGACACTTGGTATCAAAATTTCAAAAACATCAAAATATCTACTCATAGATCAAATATACCATTGTCTTTCCATTCAAAGTATAAGGCATGGAGTACCTTTCCATGACATATGACAGGAGAATCAATGCGAAACCATGGAATATAGCAGGGAGTGAGGGATGCTTAAAGATTAATGGAAACACTTGAAAAAATATCACGCGTAAGGAGATATTAAGGTACCTAATACATCAAGAATCATTTAAAGTATTCATCAAGTCTGCAACATCATCATCATAGTGTGAACTAAACCATGCTATAGTCCTTATGGAAGCATCGAATGCAAGAATGATAAAATTATCAGGGGTGTGAATCTCCGATGTGAAATGAAGGCCAACGATATTTCTGACATATTTTATTTTTAAAAAATCAATTCAAGGTATCCAAAATCAAGTGCAAATTATATCATCAGGAAAGCGGTAATTGTGCAAACAATTATGTCATAAAAAACTTATAGATCAGGTTTCCTTGCATTATGAACAATGCATACCTATTGATTTGTCATAAATAAACTTCCTGATTTGTCATAGATCTGTTTTATAATTCCATTTTTTGTTCCCTGAAATCATAGACTTATTAACATCAATGATTAAAAAAGATCTCTGGTGGAAGAGTGAAATTTCAAGAAGACTACCACAATGTTCCTTCACCTACTATAGAAATATTGCACCCAAACCATGTAGTGCTTATTAGAGGCAACTGAAATCAAAACACATTGTGAGTCATCATCAATAAGTAATTCATCACTCTAAATACCTTTTTATGGATAAAAGTGAGTTATGATGCCAAAAAAGAAGAACATAAAATAGAACAAGATGACACCTTCTTGGATGGATCAACAAAATATTTATTGGGCACTCTAAATGTTCTTGTCACCCAGGTGTAAGACTAAATTTCTCCTTATTCCGACACAAAGAATTAACTTCACTTAGGGTACCACATCCATTAAAATTTTCCTTATTTTTGAAGAATAGAACTCCAAATCATTATGCCCAAAATATCTTAAAACCATTCTCCAAGAGATAAGATGATGAGTTTTACGTAAAGGAAAAGACGACCAAGTAAATCATAGTGTGAAATTAACTTTAATACCACGGACATGGTGAATGTTTCCCGCAGGCGTCTATTGCCTCGACAGGGGTGTCTTTTAACCCAAAGAAATGCTTGTGTCCCACCTACTATATATAGATTCAGAGTTATCTATTTGGTTTAGAAATTAAATGAAGGCCATTATCCTGGTTGGTATCCAGCTAATGGTAGTTCCATCCACAAGAAATAACAAGAATGAACAGGTCGAATCATGATGAGATCTCCTATCCTCCAACTTTTCAACTAAAATCCATTACCCTAGCTTGGTGACTAGTAGCAGTAATGTCATTCATGTTAGGTCCTATGATCATGGTAGGTCTCTCAAAGTGAGACCTCTTATCCTTCAATCAATCCTTCTATGTAAAATCTGATTATGATTATCTTTAAAGGTTACTTAATAAGTGGGGAGGAAAATCTACTCCTTAAGAGTACATGATGGCGTGAAAAGTTTTTAATGACTAATATTTACTTGTTAGTCCCTTGGACAAAAAATTTAAACCCTTAGTTGTCAAAACAAACTCCTTTATCAAGGATTCCACCCATTTCATTAATGAAATTAAAAACATTAAGCTTGGTCCTAATGACATTTTAGTTAGCTTTGATGTTACTACTCTTTACACTAATATCCCTATTAATGAAGCTATGAAAGTCATGAGTAAAATAACTGACCCAGACAATTGAAAAGTCATTGAAATATGCCTAAGATCCAAATTTTTTCACTTTAAAGATGACATCTATGAAAAAACTTGTGGTGTTTCTATGGGATCTCCTTTATCCCACATCATTGCCAACTTATTGATGGAAGACTTTGAAACCAAAGCTCTGGATTCTACCCCCTTTAAACCTAAATGGTGGAAAATATTTGTGGATGACACCTTTTTCAGTTGGCCCCATGGGAAAGAGTCTTTAGAAAGTTTCAAACATCACCCAAATGGTTTATCTACATCTATCAAGTTCACCATGGAAATCGATATTAACACCACCCTTCCTTTTTTAGACGTTCTCCTTTCTCGAAACCCTGATGGATCCTTGTCCCGCCAAGTTTATAGAAAAAAGATTCACAATGAGAAATATCTTCATGCCACCTCTCACCACCATCCAGCCCAAAAACTTGGAATCATAAACACCTTAGCAACGATATCCATAAGGATTTATAAAAATGATCACTTGGAATCTAAAAAAGACCATCTTATGGAAGTATTTTTAAGGAATGGATATAATAATAAACAAGGCATCAAAGCTTTCCGCAATGCCAACAATCCAAAGAAAAACAATACCAATAACTATAAAAACAATGTTAACATTGTTTCGAAGGTTAACCTACCATACATCTTAGGGATCTCGCATAGAATTTCCAATTATTTAAATAAAAACAACAACTACACCACCTTCAAACCCATAAACACCATCTGCAGCTAAATATGTTAAAGATCCCCTTCACCCTAAAGTAAAAATAGGCATTTATCTCATCCCTTGCTCATGTGGCAAGCCATACATTGGGGAACTGGGTGCTCCATAAAAACCAGGATCCAAGAACACGTTGCTGACATAAAACATAATCGGGTTAAAAACTATGCCCTAGCTGATCATTCAAACCACACCAAACATCACATCTCCATTGAAAACTCCTACATCCTAGCTAAGATTGACCATTATTATCACAGAAAATTCAGAGAAGCCTTAGAAATCAATAAGCATCCTAATAACCTCAACAGAGATGAAGGTTGGAAAATTAGTGAAAATTGGATTCCATTAATTTCATTGATAAACCCCTCTCAACTCTAAAAAATTCTTTTTTATGACTTTATAATTAATAATTTTCCTTCATTAATTACTAAAAAAAATTCATCCTTATATTATTGCAACCTAATTTCCCCTTTTTAGCTTTAAAACCACCCTTTTTTGGCTTTAAAACTGCCCTTTTTTCCTTAAAAATATTAAATCTCGTTAATCAATATCTTAACTTTATCATTTAATTAAAATAATTTCTATCTTCAATATTAAGCCACATATCATTCCTTTCTAATAATAATTATCATTAAGAATTTTATAAATTAAAATTAACCAATAACAATTACACTCATTAGCATTAACCCATAACCTTAATCCATTCCTAAATTAAATTATTCCTCTAATAATTATATTAATATTCATCAAGTATAAATAACTCAATATTAAATTATCTCATTAATACTCTCATAGGAAACATTTATTATAAACAAACTAAATTCAAATTAACCCTTTAAATTATAAACAATATTTATTAATCCATAATTAACTTTCTAATTGGTAACATCTAGCATAAATAACTTATTAATGAATTAACTAATTAAATATTCCAATGGAAATATTTATTATAAATTAATTAAATGTAAATTTACCCTTTAATTCACAATCTACATTTATTATTCTATAATCAATAACAATTGTAAATAAAAATAAAAATACAAAACACTATTTAATCTTTATATCATTAAAGAAAATTTTCTAATTTATTCCTATATAATAAATTTTAAAAATATTTGGAGATATATTTAATGAAATAATAAAAATAATATAAAAATAAAAAATAAAAAATCTCAAATTAATAAAAAACAACTCTTTAATTCTGTCGGCTAATTTTTTTCTCTTATCCCTTCCCTATTTATACACTTCTCCTGAGATCAGTTTCTCTCACTTTTCTATCTTGATAATGAACCTCATTAGTCAGGTTCGAAACGTTGATATTAAAATTCCTTTAATGCGATGGATCCGGAAGCAAAACCTAAACTAAATAATACATATCAGATAATTAATAAAATATTCCTCGAGTTAATGATGTTATGGTTCTCATGAGATCTCATTATGGTTTTATAGGAGTGATTCGCCATAGGATGCTTTTCAATAATACCTTCTAAGAGAAAATTGAAAAAAATATTTCTCAAATAATGACTCATTAGAGTGACTAAACCAGAAAATTAATCATTGTCACTTTTGAAAAATCATGAGGTATTAGAGTGAATCATACTCAACAAGACTTACCACAGATGCATGTGTTAACAACCAATGGGAATCAAAATCAATTTCAGTAGCTATGCTTTGGGATTTGTAGCCCTAATAGCATTGTTGTAATGTCTTTATTCATGATCAGGAATGCATTGATTTATTCATTTATTCCTTCTATCCTACCCTTTATTAAGAAATGGAAGACTTCCTTTTAAGTATAGGAGTAATTCTAATGCAACCATGTGCGTAAAAAAAGGACAATCCTCCTCATGTTCAAACTTGAAAAGTATATTCGAGAAATACCAGAACATGAGGAACCAACTGCATTAACTAATATGATGTCATGAATTGACGAATAATAAAGGAGGATTGGGTGTCGAAAATCATCTGAAATCAATATTCAATGGGATCCACATATTATATGTCATTTGATTCATAGGTAACATTCGATGCATCTTCCTTTATTATGTCATGAAAATATTCCAAGTTTCTCTGATTGTCTCCTAAAATGCAAGTTGGATCAGATGATAAATATGGTGGATGATATTTAATATCTACTTCTGATGATATATCCTCATCAAACATGATCCATAGTTCTTCAGTTTCCCCAAGACTATCTTCTGGATCTTCATGAGTCTTTAATACCAAAGGAATAGATCTATTTCTAATTACTGCAAGAATATGTTATTCCTGAGAAGTAGAGACCCCAACTGCTGCTAGGATTTGAGATATTTCTTGGAGTAGTATCAAAATACTTGGATTTTTTCCTGCTAGCTAGTAGATCTTTTTATCACATCGATTAGATTAGGGGGGTGTTCTTACAGCACCAAAAAACTAGAAAATCACACTAACTCAAAAAAAATGATTTGCAGTTTAAAGGAAACAAACTAGGCATGTGAGCTCCCTAGCAATGTTGTCCAATATGTTTCAACAAGAAAGAGAATAACACTAAAAATATCATTTGTAGTGAAGGAAACAAACCAAGAATCACATAAAAAAACTCATTTGTTGTAAAGGAAAACAAACCAGGCATCAAAAACTCATTTGCAAAGAAAAGGGAAAAAGATGCAGCATAACAAATCACCAAGGTCATATCCTTCAAGCACCTCCCCGACAACAACGCCAAAATTTCGAGTGGTATATGTTAGGGTCCCATGATTTGGCTAATTGGCAAGCCAAATGACAGTGTAACATCAAACCAATCTTTGGAGCCCAAGGACCTAGCCTTCCTAGACTCAGAGAGGGCTCTCTCTATATGTGTAAGGGATATCTGTGTGTTTGCTTATTATGTTCTGATTTTAGGCTAGTTATGAAGTAGGTTTTTTGGTTTTGGTTTTTAGGTTGTCAGGGATGAAACTTATCAAAGATATAAGATAGGTAAAAATATGCCAGATCAACTAGGCTATGGGGTCGAAAAGGTCAAGAAAGCTATTAGATGGTGATACAAGGCTATTGAAGGGCCGATTTGATTCGAGGTAGAAAAGATCTTTGGGAAAAATGGAATAAAATGGACATCAAGTTTGGGAACAACAAAGGATTTCAAGAATAACTAGTTTAATAGCTAACATAAACATGGTAGGGTAAACCATTAATCATGAGAAATGTAACTATAAGCTAATCAATACATAGAAATAAACATTCAAGCCATGCATAGAGATATATCGCTCTCTAACTTTGGTAAATGGCTATCAGACTTTGGGGAAATACACTTAAGACAGACAAACAACTTAAATCACTATGTTGGAACGCCTAAACACAACACTTCAATTTATTGGGCCCTTTGAAAACAAGATTGCATAGTCTTAGGCAAAGGGCAAGATCAGAACAAGACCTCCTTGGTTCAACAAATGACAATCTAATCAGTCAAAGAGAAATTTCATGGATGGAGCTATGGCTAGCCATGAGTAAGCAGGGCATGCCGTAAATCATACTTAGCATGCATAAAACCATGAATGAAATAAGCAACAATATCCTTAAGTTATTAAAGAGCAATCAAGAATTCTTTAATGTGACTAAGGATGAAGAAAACATGGAAGCTATGAAGAAACAAGAAATTTGAGGTGCCTCCAATGGCACGTCTCAAATTTTTTCTCTACTGTTCTATAGAAAGCAAGAAACATGGATTCATGAATAAAAACTAGGAAACAAAACAAAGAGAGAGACACTATACCATTCTACCAAGTCATGGAATCCAACAACAATCCTCTTTCATCATCCAAGAACATCCAAGAGACTATCCAAAAGCATGAGACACGTATTTCTTCTAAAGCTTATATGACCATATATTGCTTCTATCATCAAGTTCAGCCTGGTTTACAATGAAAGCCTTTGGAATATATAGGCTCAAGTGAGGAAAACCACTTAGTTCGATTGCACTCTCATTGGCCTATTAAAAATATCTAAACTTGTCCTTGAGGCTTTGCGAAGCCCAAGGCACAAAATATCTCATAAAATATCTAAAAAATGATAAAAGAGGGAAATAAATTGACTTTTCATAACTTCTCATGTGCAAAAATAGCTAAACGCACATGAGGAAAAAATAGTTTTTAAAGGTTCAATTTTTACAAAAATACTCAAAAATGACATCAGCAAAAGGTCCCCTGACTTGCTGGCAACTTTTTGCAGCCTTCCTGATGTCGACACGAGGCTCATGATAGCTCGTTGGAAAGCTCCGAGTGTCTACTTTTTGGAGCAACTAGAATTTTCCCAATCTGATGCCTAGAAGTCCTCCAAAAATAGGCCTGTGTGTAAAAAACCAGAAAATAAGGTTTGCTAATAGACCGGGCATAGTGTAGAAAAAGCGGGCATTTTTCACCATTTCGAGGGAGAAAATGATCTTCAATTGTCCTGAAAAACGCTGAGTGTTTTCTCCTGAAATTATGGCATCCAATGATACCATTCTCCTCGTTTGATGACTCCCCAAACTGAAATGGCGAAGCCCATGAGTTTTGGCCAAAAACCCAAAAATGCCAAAAAACCAAAATATGTCGAAAAACGCCCAAAATTGGTGAGCATGACCCTCAAGGGTTCTCAGAAACATGTTTTGAAGCGGAGGCCAAAATCTGAAGTCCTGAAGTGTCTTTCCTCGCTTTCCATGTCGGGCGCTTCCCTTTAGCCTCCTTGAGCTTTTCTTGAGCAGCCTTCAACTTGCGTCAGGCAAACTGATTTAACTTTTTACAATGCCTTGTCATTCTCCTTTGAAGGTCTAAATCTCTGTTTTCATTCTCCAATTTCTTCTCCAAGTGGTCATTGACTCTCTCAAGCCACGCCTCCTTATTGTTCTCTATCTCCTGTTCAAACAATGCAGTAAGAGGGGTAGATTGGAGAAGGGCTTTTTCCTCTTCTTTTTGCTTCTCAAGGGCCTTTTTAAGCCCCATGGTTCTAGGCTTCTTTCGCCTAGGCTGATCTTCTCTTTCACTTTCATCGAACTCGCCCATGAGTTCTTCCAACCTTGCTTGGGCTTTGGAGGCCTCCTTCTTGTACTTAGTCGCCCGTGTCTCATAAACAGCCATATGGACACTCATTTTCCTATTTTGGATTTGCAAAAATTGATTGAAATTCCTAGCTCTATGAAGATCATCCTTCAAAGCATCAATTTGGCCTTCTCTATGGATTAAGAGGTTTTCTAGAATCCGGGCCTCATTATCACTATCATCACTTTGGACTTGGATGATGTCGAATGCACTCTCTTGTTCATGACTTCCTTCTACCTTGCCCTTCCCTTTGCTTTGGGTGGCTATTCTAGTGCTCTTCCTCCTGGGCAAATCAATCATGGGCTTCTTTGGTAATTTCCCTTTACTTCAGAGGGCCCTTGTCACATTTGGAGTGACAACCTTAGGCACTCTCTTCTTTGCTGTCCGGGGCTTTGCCTTTTTAGGAGAAGAGGGCATGGCCCCTTTACCTTTTTCACCTTGTTTCTCTTCTTTTTTAGTTTGTTGTTCTTCTTGAGGAGGCTGTTGTTCTTGTGGAGGCTGCCCTTGCTCATCACTTTCATGTTGCTCCTATTCGGCACTATCATGCTACCCCTGTTCAGTCTTTTTTGGATGCCCCTGTTCATCATGATGTAGCTTTTGTGTGTCCTATTTTGACTGTCCTTGCTCATCACTTTCATGCTACCCTTGTTGCTCTGTCTCACCCTCACTGTCATGCTGCTGTTCAACATTTCCTTCCTCCTCCCCTTGCTGCTGTTCATCATCACTGTTATGTTGTTGTGTGTCATCATAAGGCTGTTGTTCACCCTCATCATGATTCTGATGTTCACCCTCATCATTGTCATGCTGTTGTTCAGCACTTTCTTCCTCCTGCTCATGTCCTTCTTCCTCTTGTTGGTCACTTTCTTCTCCTTCTTCATGTTACTCTGCTTGTTCTGTAGTAAACTTGAGTTTTTTAGGAATAGTTCTGCTAGAAGAAGGTGAGGGATGATGAGTAGGAGGTGTAGGGGATGTATGGACCGGAGGGACAGTGGAGAAATCTGGATGAGTGATGAAAACATCCCAAGAGACCTCTCTTTTTTCAAGCTGATGAAGGATGATGATTTTGATAAGAGAGTGATGGAAGAGACAGGCTATTTTTTGTGAAGGAGGCTTCTTCTGGACAGTGGAGGCCATTTTCTCAATGCTCTTGTGTAAGAAGAAAGGAAGATTTAGCAATCTGGCCCTAGTGAAATGCATGAGCAGTCGAATGTGATATGCATATATTCGGGAGAATCTTCCCTCACAAGTGAAGTACTTCATGATAATCTTCATGAGAGGGGTGTAGCTGGATAAAAGATTCTCTGTGCTCACGCTTTAAGAAGGGCTTGTAATCATCTGAGTCCAAATGGCTTTGTTTAAACCATTTCTCACCAATATAGGGAATTTTAGTGGCCTTGGAGATGGATCTCGGGGAGAACTTGAAGTCAAGGCCTGCTAATTGGAAATGCTTATCTTGAAACCTCAAAGCGCAAAGGTGTGTCAAAGGAGAAAAACTCTTCACCTCTTGCACCCTTTGACAAAAATCTAAACATCCCACCTCATGGAAATTGAACAATACTGATGGGTGGGCATTCACTTCTTCAGTGGAAATAGGTTCATATCTCTTATGCAATCCACTCCTACTATCCTTCCTGGGAGGCATCTTGTTATAGATGCTCTCTGCAAGACTAAACTGCCTCAAAAAGGATTCCTTGAAATGTGTTCTCAAACAAAACTCTGTCTTCTTTGTAAATCACTATTTTGATCGAGGTAAATTTGCCTCAAAGCTGTGTAAAATGTTTTCTTTGCTATTAGGTCCCTGCTCCTCTCAGAACACTGCTCTTTCCCCTTTGTATGCCAATCAACAAGTAAATTTAATAATAAGCACACAGTCAACAAAATATACACAGTTAAGTGATTTCGGTGTTTGTGTAAGGTCACATGGCTCTAGGTGTTTTGAGGACAACAGGATAGCCTTGTATTTTAGACAAGGGCAAAACAAAACTCCTCCCAATCAAAACACCCTCCTTGTCTTCACTGTTTTCTCACACAGATTTTGACAAACACCTCCAAATGGCAATGACAGCTTTACCCACTAAGGTTTGTTTATGGTCAAAAAGGCAGCCCTGACTTTGCTCTTCACCACACCGAGGAAAAATTTGAACAATGACCAAGTAATATATGGATGATTACCGTGGTTGAAATTAGGACCACTGTTTCATTTTTCAAATACTGAGTTTCTGCTTTAAAACAGTGCCTCCATCTTTTATCATTGTTTTGAGGGCAGTTTAATGGGCTTTTTACATCAATAACAACTCACCATTCTTACTGTTTCACCTCTAGCAAACATAACCACAGCAAGTCTCGAGTTTTAAACAAAAACACATCTCTCTTTAAACAACTCAAAACTGTGATTCACACTGTGAGTTTCATCACTTTTTCCACCACTTAACAGTTTTGAATATACCAAGGAGGAACATAAATACCTTGATAATTCGATGGCAGGCCTTGCTTGAGGTTTGGGGCAGCTTCCAGACTTGTTTGAGGGCGTTTGGACCATTTAAAGTGTGCGCGGCACGTTTGCTCTGAAAAACGCCGCGCAAAAGGAGGTTTTCGAGTCACTATCGGGCTGACGTGACCGGCGCCTAAAGGCGCACCGCGCACCGCTACAGGCGTGCCGCGCAGCAGTGGAGTGCTTTGTAAAAAATCTGCCTGAATGCGCCGCGCGTTCTTCAAGCTCAAAAATCAATGAATTAGCTCGAAATTTCCTTCTCTAGTCTCGTGGACAGAAAGAGGGGAGCGATGCCTTGTGCTTTGAGAAGTTTAAAAGGGCTTGCAACGGTCCCTCTATCCTTTTGTATTTGAACAAGATCAAAAACCCTTCGTTGTGTTCAAATATGGTTTTGAAAACGTTGAAAAAGCCTTTGGTTTAAAACCAAAATATGAAACTCACATCTTTTTTGAAAACGTAACTAAGACTTCTTTTTGTTCTAACAAAAACATAGAGGCAATGATCATTTCTTTATAAGCCTTACCTCCTTTTCGAAATGAAACAACCTTTTTGAGAATTTTAAAACTTTGACTGTTTCTCATCTAAGGAATGAAAAAATGTCCTCCTTTTTTATATCTGCACTGTGGAAGGAAAAACTGTTTTGAGCCACGTGAAGGATTGTAGAGGTGCCTTTTGAATGCAACTATATTTTTGCTAGGGAGAAAAGCTTAACTGTAATTTCAAAATCCCTTTCCACCTCTTGTCTTTGCATGGCTCATCTGCTGTTACTTTTGATCAGTTGAAAAAGGTTTTTATGGAAAAGAAAGAGAAGCACCTCTGAATATCATCATCATCCATTTGTTTTTGTCATTGAAAAAGGACACCTGTAGAAGACACTTTGTGTTATATGAGGTTTTCTTTGACAGTTTGAAGGAGGTAGTTTCTCCCTTTTGCAACCTAAACTGACATTTTTTGCTCCGGATGCTTTGGATATGGTCATGTCCATTGTGAAAACTAAATGAGATGGCAGGTGCTGCTTGAGTTTCTTTTTTGACTGTGGGTAAAAATAAGGGAAGCTGCCCCTTTGTTCTTCTGTGAAGGAGGTTTGCAAGAAACCTGGGCTTCACTGTCATCTGTCCATCAAGAGGGCACTTTTTCTGAAAACTTCTTCTCTACTCAAAATGTAATCAGCAATGCACCTTTGACCTATTTTCATAAGGAAACTGCCTTCATTTGTAACAGTGGCATGCAGGTATTGCTTTTGAGTGTTTGTTCCAGAACCTTTTGAAAAAAATTATCACCCTTTGGCTTGTGTCTAACCTAGCTAATTTCAACTATTCTTCCACTCTGTTTTGTTTAAAGGAACAGAGACTAAATGTTAAGCCTGCTCATCAAGGAGATGAGTTTTTTTAAGGAATTTATACTCCTTAGCCAGGATTTTTGATAGTTATAGTACTCATGCTTTCCTTTTTTTTTGACATGATTGCCCTGTTCAAAAGCTTTCAACTATCTTCTGCTGCTCTTACCATTTGTCACTTAATCAGTCCAAACCTTAAAATGAGTCACTGCTCTGGCCCTCTGCTTATGAATGAAGGAGGCCTATTTTGACAAATGCTTGATGTCCTTTCAACCTCTATTTTAATCAAAAGAAGGATGTTTGATGAACCTACTGATAGTGGTTTCCCTTACATCTGTTGGCAGAAGTTAGTTAGAAGCTAAGACTGATGGATTCCTTTGGCCATCTGTTCAATAATATTTCTACATTGACGATCAACTCATTAGCTTCATATTGTAACTCAATAGCAATGGAGCTCCACTGCTTTGTCTTTGCCTTAAACATCATTTTACTTCAGAAAACCTTAGCTGCTGTCTTATTGTAACCTAAGTTTGTCCTTACAGTTAGTGAAAAGCTTAAAAATAGACTTTGTCCATTTTCCCTCTGCTTATAGATGAAGGAGGCGCTCTTAACCCTCTTCTTGTGAAATGAAGGAGGTTCTTCAGTCTTTAAATCCTCTGCTTATATATGAAGGATGTTTTTCAGTCATGTCATATCATCAGCCCTTTGACAGTGTTATTTTTCCTTTCACTGTCCTTTCAGGCTTTGATTGTGATCGCAAGAGAATAATGAAAAAAATCTCTGCTCTGTGGCTGCATCCCAGGCTCAAGATCACATTGGGAAGCAGCTGTCTTCCCATGTGGAGCCAAATATTGTCTTCTGAGATGCTGGTATTCCTCTGTCCTTGAAAGATCCATTAAAACACTGTAAAAACACCTAGAATCAGTTGACTTATGGTCCATGTATTGTTGAGACTTGAGGGTGTATTAGTGGCGCGACCTATGGCTGTAACCAACTTTATTTGCAGAATGGGAAGGTCTGTTATGACTGGTCTATAGCAGATGGAGGTTCTTTGGCTTTAGGATAGTTTGCCAAGGGAGAAATTCCTAAAGCACCACTTCCTAACTTAGGGGAGACTTTTTGGACAGATTTTGATTGTTTCTTTAGAGCTGATGGGCATACTAGTATGGTTGAGGCTAAGTAGGATTTGATAATGAGGTTTCATCTCGTCATGGGCGGACTGAAAGGTAAGAGGGAAAAAAGGTTTATGGGTGTTTTCCAACTGGAAATTTTGACAAATTTTTAGATCAGCTGCTAGAAAACTTGGCTGTTACAACTAGTCATCACCAACAAGTGAAAAATACTGATGACTAACAGTATAAATGCAAGATTTAAATACCAACATTTAATATGTCAATCTAGGTTGCATAAAATTAGAGGCGCAAAACAGTAAATGCAAAAAGAAAACTTCATGGATATGTGAAATAGAAATCAATCTCTTGCAAACAATTCAAAGGTATCACTCAGGAAACAAGACTTTTAAAAGTAAGGAAAACACATAGTGAACATACTCCTGTCTCCGATTCTAGGTTGAGTGACTCTTGCAGAAAGTACGCCTTAGTTGTCCAGGGGACAAGGGAATGTAGGTTTCATTCACACTGACAATTCAATCTGGAAATAAAAAAGACATTTATGTTTCAAAGTCTCTCAAAGGATTACTTGTTATGTTTCAAAGAAGGAAATCATGCAATAAAACTAAGAATTATAAGACAAATGCATTCCCAACTAATTCAAAGCTTATCCTTATATGAGAAAATCATTGAACACTTTATCTTCCAATGCAAAGGTATTGCCACTTATAAGGAATCTAGATTATATGTGAATTGTTTCTCTGAAAATAATGTAGTATTCAACTGTGATGAAGAATACAAGAATTTAATACATCAATCATAACATTTGACCAGAGGTATTCTCAAAGAGTTCTGTGGACACTTTAATCTGTCAATGAAACAAGGATAAAATATATCCTCATGTTGATCCTGGCATATGAATCATATGAATGAATACCATTCTCTCTAAACCCCAGGATCATATTCACATCTGAAATAATTATTTAAAGTGTTCATGAGTGCTCAAATTATATATATCAAAAATCTCGATGATCATACCCCTGCTTCCTAATAAGCAATTGTTATCTTCATCACCAAATCCTTATGTAACTGAAATTAGATCTTCTTATGTAAAAAATAAGAGTTAGAGTAAATAACACACTGAGATTTTAATATAAATGAGAGATGCAAGAAGAAAACACTCAATATATATACTATGTCTTCTATATCTCAGTTTACATGTAGAATCTTAATATGCTAAATATCCATACATAGTGATGCATTTCAAGAAAGTAACAATATAATTTCACTCATCAATCAAACTTGTGCAATTTAACACCAAAGCATAAAGGAGAACTATGAAATAAGATTAAAAACTTCTAATAGATCATGATCTCACACTTATGCATTGATCAAACAAAGACTCACGAAATCCTAAGAGATATGGGGTGACAGACTCGCTGGTGGGACCAAACCACCCAACTCGTTGCCATGGTAAAACTTAAGTCACAATCCTAGAAGACTTAAAAATAATAAACATGAGTGAGATGCAAGTTTGAATTAATTTGAAGTCTTTTTACATTAGTGTAAGATAACACAGAGTTTGGCTCTATTGGTCCCCTTTGGGTATCATCCCACTGGAAACACGATCTTAACTTAACTCCCTTTATTTCCTATCAAAATATCTATCAATCCCCATCTACAGTACAAGGTCTTACTATTTATAACAACAATGTTTCTTAAATATCTAGATCGAAGGTTAAACAACGCATATAATTTTAGAGTTTTAAACTGATTCCTGAACCAAAATAAGGAGTTTACTTATTTGACTGGATTTCCATCAATCCTGATGACCCATATAAACATAGTGACCGACACCAAATCATGAAATCCTCATCATAGTATCCATGGAAATAACACATTGTTGATAAACCTTGTGACTTATAGAAAACAGTCTCCCAAATTCTTGACCCTCACTCTATCTGTTGTCTTGAAGACCTGGGTGTAATTAAGGAAACACAAAACCATCTTGAGCCTCTGCTTCACAAAACCCATATGCTCATTTCTTGTCATGGTAGCTAGATATATGAAAATCATGGAGATGGTAACAAGAACTATATTGCATGAACAATAACTATATTGTTGGAGCAGGAACTGTGCTGCTGGAACAAGAAATGTACACTTGTCACAAGGATAACCTGTTATTAGTGATATTTTCACACAAATATATTCAAATAATTAGAACAAAGGAAATTCATATAATGATAACATGTTACCACTTAATGCCTCTATAATAGTCCAACAATGTACAAAAAAGGATGCTAATGAATACAAAAACCAAGTGAACGCATAAGAGATCCTTGGAAAAAGATGTAAAAATCTAGAAAAATATGGAGGCTCAATAGTAGGTTGGGTAAATTTAGGTAGCATGACACATATTTATTTCTTTAAGAAATTCCTTTTATCTGTTGTGCAAGATATTAAAGCTTTTATATTTTTTTATGCATATTATTATATATTTGTTTTCATTGATCATATATTTGTGATTGCAAGTCAGGATAAATTATGTTGGTTTCATTGGAAATATCATTACACTTAGACCTGACCTTCTAGTTGGTTAGGTTAGGAGTAGGCTTAGTTGAATTTAGTTTCCTTTGCATTGCATCCACCTTCTTTCTTGCTCTCCATCTAGTCTCTACATTTGTTTTGTTTTTGTATGATTTTTTGGCTTCAGTCTCCATTTTCTTTTTTTCTTGTTTTTTCTTTTGGTTTTTATTCCTTTCTTTTGTTTTTTATTAATGATACCTTGTATGAAAAATTTCATGGCTTAAAAGGGACTTTGTCGTGAAATAAAAGAGAAGTGTGACAACCACAATTCTTGGCTTTCTATTGCTCTCCTTCTTTGTTTGGGAAAATTTCATAGGTTGAGATAAGTCTTGATGGAAAATATGCTTCATCCAAGAGGAGAACCTCGAGGGAACCTATTAGATCCTCTCCTATGCTAGTGTATAAACTACTCAACTTGGTGTATATCTACATGTGCGTTAATGCTTGTCCAATCTAGTAGAGAAAGGATAAGACAAATAAATATTAGAGGTCTTAAAATACTTCTATGAAGGAGAAAACTCCTTTGCTCTCAATAATTCAGGATCCCTCTTCCACCCATTGAAAATAATAAGTGTTGATGCACAGTCTATTAAATAAATAAATACAGGTTGAAAGAACAGAAAGCTTCCTACGCAGGGAGGTGAAGCAAGTGACTTCGCTAGGGGTATTGACCAGGCTTACTGGTAGCGAAGAAACATTTGTGCTCCTGAAGTGATTATGTTGGGGTATTATCTAGTACTACTGGTATGAGAAACACTGGAGATGAAAAATAATACTCTAAAAATCATAAAATTGTCATGCACATTCCCCTTTCCTGTATCGAAAAAATTGTGATATAATGTATCTTCTGTATGTGTTTCGACAAAGTAGATAAAAGTAAGATGTTATGTATAAAACTAGGTCATAAGGGGGAACTTGGGGAGATCAATACTTCCTAAAGTCTTGACCCTTAACTAAAATCTATTCTCAGACAAAGGAGATGAAGCCCATGCAATGTGTCGCCAAGTGTTATTGTTGCTACAACACCCTCAAAAATTTCACTACATCCGAATTTTGGAGCCTACTTCATTTCCATATCAAGTGTCACCTTGGTTGTTAATTTCATTTTGTATTTTTTCATATATCTTAAGTGTTATTGAATGTTCTCAAGTGTCTTCACATTGACTAGAACATCTCTAAATTCATTTCATGGTCATAACACCATTTTTGTCTTAAAATGACATTGTCGAGTTGCATTCGCACACACTTCACTTGTTAGACTTGGGGAATGTGCATAAAGTGGAATTGTAATATTCCCAAATGGGGAATGCAGCAATATATGAACACAAAACTGGAAATAGCAGTGTAAATCAACTCATTAACATTGGAGACCAATATGGAGTCATAACATCATGTATTAGATCAGAAAATCAATACCAAATAGTGAGTCA
This sequence comes from Pinus albicaulis, assembly GCA_034641835.2. Lineage (NCBI taxonomy): Eukaryota > Viridiplantae > Streptophyta > Pinopsida > Pinales > Pinaceae > Pinus > Pinus albicaulis. The sequence continues at coordinate 1,044,617,200 of CM076582.1, read as the reverse complement.
CAAATCATATATAATGAAGGAACAAGCCTCCCATAAGAAATCACTCCCAAAAATGAGTTGTTGTCACAATAAAAAATGTTGGAGAGAAAATATAGTGCAATCATATTGGGTATAACTACATCTAGAGATGATACAATGATTTAATAATACTGATATAGGCCCCAATAGAATCTAAACATACAGATCTGGGCACTAGATCATCTTTCCAAGACAACCCAAGAGGGTTTCCCGAAAATGCACACAATGTGCCAATGTAAGCTGCAACCCTAAGGCTGAAGATATGCTGCAACCACTGAAATAAGAAGATATGGCTAAAGCTGATGTAGATAAATACACATCTACTCCAATAGATCCTCTGAATGAAAAAATGGCTCCTCCACTGAAGAAATCACCTCTCAGAAGAACCATTGCAACTACCCCTGCAACTCCTTCCTAAAATAACGCAGATCTAGACTGAAACTATGCTATAGTGGATAAATTATCCTTGGCCTGGTGCAAAATGTGTCATAAATCCCAAGGGGCTTCTTTACAGGCCTCCCAATGGATGGAAACCTTCATCCACTGAAAAAATAGCTTTGAAGACACCCGATCTAATTCTCCACTGCTGCACCCTGCAACACAGCACAATATCCTGCAGAAATTGTGCTGATGAAGAATTCTGTAGCTTGGCCTAAAAACCTGAATGTGGAAATGAAATTCAATACTCTTCCAAGAGACCTCTCAAGGAAATATGTGATATTCCCTCTCGGAAACACCCGACGCTAAACAGCACAACAATCTCAACTAAATATCTGAAGAATGCAAGAAGTCTAAACAGACCACATACAAAATAATAATCCAAAAAAATAACCCCATATGGCTTCCATCCTCTTCCTTATATATATTATGAGCTTCCTTACCCTTGGCCCCACTCAATTAGGTCATTTCCTCCATGCAATTCATCTCCCTCAAAAACTGCGTTATTCCTCATTTAATGTCCACTCCTCCATAACAGTGTTGTTGACTTGGTCAAAGTTGACATGTTCAACATGATTCAACCCTTGTTCATACTCAAAGGTGCTTTATTTAGTTGCTTAGAGGGTCTCTTTTCACACTTGAAGTGTTTTGACCATGCTATCATCCAAATGAAATGAGCCATTCTAGCTAGCTCATCAAAGAAATCCTCAACCCCCGGTTCATGCAATTTGTTGGGGATGTATGGTGAGATTAGATTTTCCACCCATGTTGTTTCTCTCTCCATTTATGATATGTATGGGGTTTCTGTTGATCTTGGGCTAAAATATTATGATCTCCAATAATGTCCCAAGTTACCCCATCAATCAAAACATCCATGAAGTTCCTTTCCCAAGAACTCAAGTTCTCCAAATGGCTCCTCCCACATGAAGACAAGAGATGTAGTGTGGCAATCATGGTTTTCCCATTGTTTCTCCTGAAACATGCAACATCTGAATTATGGAGAATCATACTCCCAATGGGCCCCTCCAACTCTTGTATCATCCTCCCAACAAAGCTTCCCATAAGAATAATAACATCATCAATATATGGAAGCAAAAACAAATAAAAAAAAGTTTCCATATGACAACCGGGAGGTAAAAAATAGTCCCACTTGTGGAATCAGCACAGTGCATCCCTTTCTTGCCTAAAAAAAAAGTACAAAAAGTGTCTTTTCAGCCACTTTTTTGCTTCCACAATCATCCTACAAGATGAGATCATAAAAGTATAGTTTGGTGCCAATGGTGCACACCAAGAATCATGTGGCTTCTCCCACAAACCACCAATAGAATGGCCAACATAAACGATGCAAATGGCCTCAAGTACATCACAATACAATATTCAAGAAGGAATGATCCTACTTGGTACAATATGTTGCTCACAAAAAGTAAAAGAGTACAAATCATAATGCATAAATGTACATCCTCTATTATGTACCTTGGTCATTGAGCTGAAATGGCTCAACTGAAGGTTCTCCCTCACTCTAAATGAGTAGGGAAGTGGTTATGAAAACCTCTCCATCATCATCTGGGCTATGCATCTCTCCATACGCTGATATACATCCTGCTAGATGCCCTCCCAAGTGAACTTCTTCATCAAGGAATGATATGCATCAGAGTGCATGGAAAGAAAGTCGACATGTGCTGCATGTAACAGCCTCTCCTTGAGCACAGAATCTCTAGTCAAGAAGACTCTACCATAATAATATATGACCCCATCATCCACCATGTATCTATCATCTCCCTTCGGGTCATCAAGAATCATGCAAGCACTAAGATCCTTGGAGTACTCTACCAAAAGTTGAGACCTCCAATATGGATCAATCCTCCTAAGAGGAAACACTAAAGATCTGAAATGTGAAGCTCCCCACATGTTGTTGTCTTTCCCTGTGACATCCCTCATTCCAAATTCATCCTCCAAAGTTCTTCCATGCCCATCATACAACTGCTCATGCTCAAGTAGAAGTGGTGATCTTTGGAAGTTGGCCTCCCATGAGAAGCTACCATCCAAAAAGAACCTCCTGATCTTGGCCAATGTAAGCATGAGTGGCCTCCATCTACTCTAATATATGGAGGATTCCTTCCTCAAGGTAAGTACCTTTTGTTTCTCCAAATCCATGCAGTGGTCTCCTTGCACCATGGTGGTGCCATCCTCCACCACTGCAGCAACTTCTGTCAACGCGGAATATGTAGTGAAAGTGGGTAATGCTGAAAATGGGAGGATGTCTCCCTCCTCCTTGAGTCTACCCAAGACTCTCAGCATTGTTTCAAGTCCTCCTAAGGTCCTCACCCCTCTGGGACCAATGAGTGGTTCAACCAATTGTGAAGCATATCTCATCATCTCCTGATCTAGTGGTCTCCTAGGTGGAATGCCTCCATGTGATGAGACATAAATATCAAGAATAGACTGCATATATGAATGGAAAATCAGTCTACCTCTTATGTGCATCAACCTTCTGAAATAGATATGGGTGTGTGCTCTTAATCATATGATGTTGGCCATCCTCCCTACCTTCTCCTTTCATCTTCCAGGTCTCACAATATATCAATAATGGCACATGATGTTCATGGATTGTGCCTTGATCTCCACATATGAGATCCTTTGGAACTCCTTGTGAACATACAATAATTTCCTTTGTTGAAGTAATTTCTCCATCTTCCTCTGCATGAGGTGCTAGATATGCTCTGGATATGACAACATTTTTGCCTCCAGCCTTCTCTTCCTCTTCAATATGAATGGGAAACTTTTCAATAAGAGGATCCTATTTTGAAAAAGGGATCTCCATGCCCTCTTTTCCAGGAGTATGAGATACAGATCTTGCCTCTAGCAAGGTATTATGCAAGATGTTAGCCTCTTTAAAAATTTTCTGAAGTGGAGTTAGGTTTATAGATCCTTCCAACCCATGCAAAGGTTTTTTTTTTTTTGGTTTGTTTAGCTCCACCAAAGGTGTTTCAGAATGTTTTTCATCAAACCTTTCCACTATTCTCCTAGTGAAATTTTCATAAGTAGAGGTATTTGCATTTTTTAATGAAAAAGATTCAAACATCCACCAAGCATAGGCCTTACCTTCAAAATGCGGTGCTGCAACTTTGATGGCTTCATTCTATGAAACTTGGTGTTGCTGCAAATAGGTGTCTAGCTCCTCCACCCAAGCTCTAGTTGGACATTTAGGTGAACCATCAAAAGTAGATAGAAAGAATATACCCACATCATGTTGCTTTCTCCTTGTGCTTCTTCCCTCCTTGATCTTGAAAAACCCTTGGAAGTTAAGGTGATCTTTTAACCTCTTAAATTGAGATTCATACTCTTGCAAATAATCACCAAGAGTCTCCCTCTTTGGCACATATTCTTCCTCCCTCTCTCTTATGGTAAATCTGGGCAAAAGACTGCGTTGTGAATCATAGTGTGTGGCTGAATGTTCACACCCATCTTGAAAAAATCTAGGGCTTGCTTCATATTCAAACCCCCTTGGAGATTCCTTGCACATCACCCTTCTCATCTTCTTGATATCTCCCTTGATGCTCTGCATAATTTGAAAGAGAAGCTTTGAGAGCTCCTCTTCCTCTCTTCCTCCAAATAATGGATTCTTTTCTTTGTTTTTTTTGTACATCTCCTCTTCTTGTGAGAAGCTTCTCCTTATGGTGACATATTGGCTGAATGCACAAGCTGAGCCAAGATTATGCTCTGATACCACTGTAATATTCCCAAATGGGGAATGCAACAATATATGAACACAAAACTAGAAATAGCAGTGTAAATCAACTCATTAACATTGGAGACCAATATGGAGTCATAACATCATGTATTAGATCAACAAATCAATAGAGAATAATGAGGCACAAATCGTATACATTGAAGGAACAATCCTCCCATAAGCAATCACTCCCAAAAATGAGTTGTTGTCACAATACAAAATGCCGAAGAGAAACTACAACGCAGTCATTTTGGGTATAACTATAGCTGGAGATGATACAATGATGTAATAATACTGATATAGGCCCCAATATAATCTAAACATACAGATTTGGGCACTAGATCATCTTTCCAAGACAACCCAAGAGGGTTTCCAGAAAATGCACACAATGTGCCAATGTAAGTTGCAGCCCTAGGGCTGAAGATATGCTGCAATCACTGAAATAAGAATATATGGATGAAGTTGATGCAGAGAACTACATATCTTCTCCAATAGATCCTCCGGATGAAAGAATGTCTCCTCCACTGAAGAAATCACCTCTCAGAACAACCACTGCAACTACCCCTGCAACTCCTCCCTAAAATAATGTAGATCTGGACTAAAATTGTGTTGTAGGGGATAAATTCTCCTTGGACTGGTGCGAAATGTGTCAATAAATCCCAAGGGGCTTCTTTACAGGCCTCTCAATGGATGGAAACCTTCCTCCACTGAAAATCTAGCTCTTAAGACACCCAATCTAATTCTCCACTGCTGCACCCTGCAACACAGCACAATATCATGTAGAAACTGTGCTAATGAAGAAAGTTGTAGCTTGGCTTGAAAACCTGAATGTGGAAATGAAATTCAATGCTCTTCCAAGAGGCCTATCAAGGAAATATGTGGGATTCCCGCTCGGGAACACCCGGTGCTAAACAACACAGCAATCTCAACTAAACAACTGAAGAATTCAAGAAGTCTAAACAGACCACATACAAAATAATAATCCAAAAACATAACTCCATATGGCTGCCATCCTCTTCCTTATATATATTATGAGATTCCTTGCCCTTGGCCCCACTCAGTTAGGTCATTCCCTCCATGCAATCCATCTCCCTCCAAAACTGTGTTATTCCTCATTTAATGTCCACTCCTCCATAACAACGTTGTTGACTTGGTCAAAGTTGACCTGTTCAACATGATCCAACCCTTGTTCATACTCAAAGGTGCTTTATTTAGTTGCTTAGTGGGTCTCCTTTCACACTTGAAGTGTTTTTATTGCTGCTAAGAAGATTTATGGGCCTCCGCACCCATTTATTCACCTACCTAGTGACAAAATGATCCATAATATTCCATGTAGCTAAAAGCTAAATTTTAGGAATATTATAGGAATTTTGATGTATATTCATCGTTGATCATTATTTTTAATTTTTCTCGATGTTTGAGTATATTTCGCACATTTTCCAATGTCTATAACTCATCTTTCTCACCCCTTGACCAATCATCTAGACTTAGACAAATTTCAGTTGAAAAATGAGCTCATTAAGGATAAGAGCACATGAGTGCACTTTGAAGCCTTGATCAGATGCCCTTCATTGTTCAAAATTACACCCTGTGCCCTACTTTAAAGTTGGGTGCACTTGCAAAGCACCAATCCCCTTCCTTGTTCTGAACTGCACCCTTCAAAAACCAAGCCTTCCTTTTAGTGCACTCCTTTGACCTAAAGGAATACACCATCCTTGGGAGCACTCCTTCGACCTGAAGGAATGCACCCTTCTTGGGAACACTCCTTTGACCCTCATGAATGCGCCCTCCCTGGGAGCACTCCTTCAACCTAAATGAATTCACCCTCCTTGGGAGAACTCCTTGACCCAAAGGAATGCACCTTCCTTGAGCAAATGAGTGCACCTTGAAGGCCTTAAGCTCCACCCTTCAACCTTCAAAAATTTGCCATGTTTCCTCTTGACCCATTTAATGCATGAGTGCACTTCAAAGGCACGAAGCATCATCCTCCAACCTTCAGACTTGCACCATGCACCCTCTTTGGTCTCGTGAGTGCATGAGCTCACTTTGAAGGCACAAAGCCTCATCCTTTAGCCTTCGTAATTGTGTCAAGCACCCTCATTGGTTTCCTTTGAGTGCACTCCTTCGACCCAAAGAGATGTTTCCTCCTTGAGACCACTCCTTCGACCCGAAGAGACGCACCCTCCTTGAGTGCACTCCTTTGACCTCAATATATGTGCCCTATTTGAGAGTATTCCTTCGACCCAAAGAGATGTGCCCTCCTTGAGAACGCTCCTTCGACTCGAAGAGATGCACCCTCCTCGAGATAACTCCTTCGACACGAAGGAATTTTCCCTATTTCTCTCCCTTGAGTGAACATCACACTTTGGAATCCCTATGCCTTCCCCTTCTTCCTTCAAACTTGCACCATGCACCCTGCCTTCACTTTCTCCCTCTCTTGAGTGCATGAGTGCATGCCAAAGCGATGAAGCATTTTCCCTTCAGCCCTTCAGCCTTTCAAAGTGAACCCAAAATCCCCTTTGACCCTTTTCAGTGAAAAAAAAGGCATAAAAATAAAATATGCATAAATCATTGTATATTATGAGATTTTTAGGATGATAGTTACTCATCATGGATGATTGCAAAAATAGGTATTCCAAGGACCTCTTTTCAAGCACACACGAGGAAGATCAGGCAAAGAGGATTAAAAAAGGAAGCATGAAAAGAACCACGAACAAACTTGAAACTTGATGATCAAAGAACCCTAAAGAATCCCAAATTGAAGACCCTTTGAAGGGTGAAATCACCACAATTAGTAGATAAAAGAAGAGCAAAGACAGAGTGGAAGCCATGTCATTACTAGAGAAAATCCATGTCATCGATCACTATCAGTCCCAGTCATCAAATATAGAGACATGTCAAGTATCAACATATGATGATGTGGAGGTCATGATGTAGTATTGTAATCATTTTAAAAGAAAAATAAGTGGAAGTCCAAGAGTCATATGTGGAACACATAGTCATGTATGTACAAAGATTGAATAGAAGTCCAAAATTCATTTAGAAGTTCAAGAATTATTTAGAATTCCAAATGACACACTGGGAGTCCAAGAGTCATGAGGATATGAAAGATCATTCCTATTGTTATAAAAGAAACATCATATCTCAATAAAAATTATTTTGTAGGCTTAAGCTTTGGAGAGGTAGTCTTGGATTCTCTACTTGGAATAGGAGAAAAAAATATTCTTTGGAGAAGCAAGAAGTGAATTAATGTTCCATTACTGGAACTAGTGTTTGCCATTCTAATTGATGTACTTGTATATTTCACCTTATAATTGAAGATCTATGAGCCAACACATTTTCATGCACGTATCTCAAATTATTTAGGGCCTTTGTATGTTTACGGTATATGCTTTGTTCATATATGCTGGAGAAATTGAAATATTTTGGTGTCTTCGATACTCATGTTGTTGAATGTGTGTTGTATTTTCCAAGATATCATTGTGTGAACTATTTCTCTAACAGATATTTTCATGCTCTCGTGCACCTATTTTAGGATAGTACTATTACTTTCCTTTTCGATACTCACTTTTTGTCTCCCCTCATGAAGGTTTCCGTTTACATCCTGTAATTGGTGCTTCACAATGTCATGTTACTTGCTTATTCAAGGTTTATGTATATAATATCTTATGCTATCCATTGAAACCAAGATGAACCTTTGTGTTATGGTGTTCAGGTTGATACTCTGGATGGTGCTACTACTCCAAATGGTGTGAAGTCTAATTGGCACTTCACATTGGGGAGACCCCCCTGTATGTTGGTAGTATCCAACACCCTTAACATGATATTAATCAACATCCCAAAAGTAGTTAGCTAAAAATTACAAGTTTGGTTTCAATTAATCTACATAATGTCACAAATTAGGATTTGCATGGACCCATGTGACCATTCCTTAGAAAATTGAGTGAATTTTTATAATTCATCTGCTCATTGAGAAATGGTGTAAGGACAAATGAATATCTTGTGAGGAATGAAGTAAAAAAATTGATTGGCTTCCTTTTATCTCCACACACTTTATGGAGGGAACTTGGAGCCATGAAACATACTTTTGATAAACCCCCCAAGAATTAGGATCACACATAGGAATCTAGACTCAATCAATGAACCAAAAACCATAACAGCCTTGGAATTCCTTATAAAAAGCATCCTTGGGGTAGGCATTTCAATGAGAGAAGCACTGCAAGTTTTTGCTACTAGAATCAATTTGTGATTCATAACAATTCTCAAATATTGATTGAATTTTCTTTACAAATAGTGATCATTCACCATTAGATCTACTTACTAATTCTTGAGGAGAGAGCTTACAAAAGGAGGAAGGACGACCTTCCATTGGAGGATAGTAGAGGGTTCCCCTAGCCCAACATTCTCCTTTCTGTCACTTTGTTTACTATTGTCTTCATGCATTCTTAATAAAAGAATCATTCACTTCCCATTTTACATTTTGTTTCTTGTTCTTGTGTATTTCTCATTTAATTTTTTATTAATGTTTGAATGAAAATTATTTATTTATATTGTGTTTCTCTCTAATTCTAACCACTCTATGGATTTGTGTAGATAGGAATTAGAGAGAAACAAAATATAAATAAATAATGTTACATTTAGTCATTAGAGAGAAACAAAATAGAAAGTAATAGAAAGTAATTTTAATCTTTTCAATCATTAAAATTTATATTTCTATTTTGTTTCCATTCCTTGGCCAATTCCTTCCTCACATTTTTTAGCTAATGGTTTGTCATGATACAAGATTCAAATTACTTTTAGAGTTTTGGAAAACGTCTTTAAGCCATTTTTCAAACCACATTCATGAATGATATAGATGCTATAGTGTTATAAATATTGAAGTTCCCCTTGAATTTCTCTTAGATTTATTCCTTTGATCACTCTTTCTAGTAGTAGAAAAATATGTTGCAACCACTCTACCATAGAATGAGGAAGAAGATATTATCAAGGTTCAACGATTTGAGCTAATTTGGACATAGTCAAGATACCTTTATATAGTTATCCTAGGTGATTGTCGCCCTCAAACTTTAAACCAAGAAAATATAGTGTAATAAAACATAGATAATGCAACTATTGGGTCCATATACTAACATAACCCACACTCAAGGAACCATGCACCGTTTGGAAATCATGCTCATGGAAATCCATATGGGCCACCCCCTGCATTTCCAAATATGGGTGTGGCGCCATCTACATCTACACCCATGGTAGGAGTGATATAGATTATAGAATTATATTTTTTTTCTTCCATCCCAATTATTTTGGGGGGGCAGGGTTTATCATAGAAATCAACTTATAGAAGTGATTTTAACAATGAGACCGAGTTTAAACCTTCTAAGGCTAGTTTGAGGCCTTAAATAAAATTTTTGTGGGTAAAAATTTAAAACTTAATTGTCACATCCCTATCACTATTTTACACTTTATTATCCAATTTCCAACATTGTAAGAATCATGTCAATCATATTTCATGTGCAAAATTTATTCCTCTCTAAAGTAGACCTATCATGATTAACCACCATAATTCAAGAGGATGCCACACCAACCCCTATTTTTCATGGAAAATTGGCTAGCCACGTGGGACCTATGAAGAATACTCTATAAGGGTTGAGTTGTAACTCATATTGAGGGTTGAATGGGTCAAATTTTCCACCCAGTTAGCTATTGGGTTGTGTTATAACTGAAGCATGAGGAGGCCCAGGGGGGTTGATCTATTCTAGTGCATTTTTTTCCATAGTTGAGAAGAGTATATAAGAGTGGATATAGAGAGGAAACGTATTCTATATCACCTTGTGGGCCATATGTATCACTAATTTTTATTTTTACCATTTCCATTTGAATAAAGAGAGAGCAGAGTAGACTCACCTTCTAGCTAGGTTTTATCCTAAAAGGGTTTCCTAGTTCATATCTTGGTGTGTGGTTTGTGAGTGGTTGCTTTATTTATTCTCGATTTTCCTCATTTTATATATTTCATGCATAAGAAAAAATTGTGATTTAATAAATCCAGAAAACCTAAGGAAAGTTAAGCCTCATAATATATATTTCTTATTTTAGTATATATTTATTAGGTCTATTGTGATGAGTTTTTCAGTGGAATATCCATGGAAGTTTACAAATCAAGGAGGGTATTATCAAAACATTCCTGCTATAATCAACACCCATTCCATGCAAGGTTCCATTTACAATACCTCATGGAATTTTGATAGGGTGCTCGCATCCAGAGGGAATACAGTAATCCCTTGCAGGGAACCTTTACTACCCCTTCTAGTGCCCACCTCAACCTAACCATGCAAACCAACATCATCAACAGTATGCAGGTGTCAAATTTGTCCAACCTTCCTTTTAACAACAAGCCTTTAAGCACCTCAATATGAGAAAACCCCCTTCCCAACAAAATAATGAGATGAATAAAGGAATGAATAAGCAAAAAGGAAACTAGGGGTTGGGGTGAAACCATCAAGAGTAGAATATGCAAGGGGGGGAACTCTAAACAATAGAATCCATAGGGTGGGGAAACCATTAAAATTGTAATCAACCTCCTAACCAAGGTAACAACAACCCACATAATCAAGGTATGAACAATGGCATCCAAACCAATTTTCCGTGTGCACTATGCAGGGAGTATAGTCACTATACACACCAATACCTCAATATCACCATTGGTACCTCTCAACCAAGGTAATAATAACCCAAAAAAGCAAGGTAATAACAATGGTATCCAAACCAATTTTCCTTGCACACTATGCAGAGAGTACAGCCACTATACATATCACTACCTCGAGCTCACCAAATTCAAACATATAAAAGAGGATATGGGTAATCATGGCCCTAGTTCCCAGTATGGAACCGCTCAATAACCTACCATGTTCTTCCCACTTCACCACTTCTTTGGTAGCAAGAGGTATGTTCTTCCCACTTCACCACTTCTTTGGTAGGAACAAGAAAGAGGTATGTTATTCCCACTTCACCATTTCTTTGGTAGGAAAACCATAATATTACACTAACTAGGATATCTATATGAAATATATGTATGTCCTCATCTAAATAGTCCATTGAAATTATGGCATGCCTCCTGATCCTAATTCTGCTTCATTTTATGCCATTTCCTCTGCTTTCACTACACCCTTAATGATCCTGCATACCACTATAGACACAATTTTTAGATTAACCAAGGGACTTCTAAGGCAAAAAACTCATAATTATCACAAAAAATGACTCATTATTATAGTATAATGGATGATTTTTCTCAATCACCTACTACCATGTTAACACTATAGGTAATACAAACATGGCCCACTCAACAAAAGACATTACTTTAAACATTAGGAGAAATTAACCCTTCCAACTGATGTCTAATCACATTTTATTTGAATAATTCTGAACTAAAACTACCATCATTAGTTGTCTTTCTGATACCTATCACTATCATTAATTTACCACAAATCATTCTATTATAAATGAGGGTGCATCAAAATGCATCATATCCAAAAATATGTTGCAAAAACTCAATTCCCTTGAAATCATCACCTTGTTTATCACTTCGAGGGAATATGATGGTCACCCTTCACAACCTGTCATCCTTAATTAGAACATACCTGTGTAACTTGTCTTAATGGGATTCCTCTTAATGGGTATTGAGGTCCTAGATGCCCCTTTCATTACAATGTCTTGCTTGGAAAAACCTATATGTATGCCATGAAGGCTATATCCTCTTTAGTCTTTTGCACAATGAGATTTACCTATAATGGAAAGATTTTCATTATTAACAAACTTATGCATTATCAGCCTACATCCTCACGAACAATAGATAATATGGTACCACTTTTTGGATCACAACATGAGATTTTCCCTTCATTTATGATATTACGATCAATAATATTCAATGATTCTACTCTCTTGGTACATACTCTATATAAGCCCACTTGTGCCTAAATCTAGGTCTACTCCTACCTACGGTGACCAATACATCCACAGAGCCATCTTCAAAAAATCCACTTCCTAAGGTTAATCTTAGCATGAAATTTATAAGTGGTTCACCCTACATTCTGTACTCTTTCACTCATACCTTGTACCTAACACCTAACTTCACATCACGTCAATTAATTTCCACAATGACCCTCCCTAATATGTTTTTTGATTCCCCTGTATAGTACTTATCACCCCTACAACACCCCACATGCCAATAGAAATGATTAACTATTATGCATAACTGGTCCCAATGTCCAAGAAGTAGCCTGGAGGTAAGTAGAAAAATAAATTTGATGCTAAAGCAACATGCACTCCTAGGGTGATTCCCTCATGTGACCTTTGTAACACTCAGGACCACCCTACCAACTTATTCCCTACCTTACCAAAGCTAAATAACCTCCCTTTACTCTTGACTCCACAAACTAATGGAACTCCATGAATCCACAACAAATATTTTTGTGTCAACCATCCATGTGTTATTTTTCCCAAACATGACCACTTCACCTACCATTACCTCGATCTCCCTTGATATCTTGATGCATTGGTCACATTGCATTAATCAACCATAGTTAATACAATGGTCGTACCAACCCTAGAAATATATTTATAACCTTCTACTATATTTTATGTGTCTACTTTAATGAATCAATAGGATTCTTGTTTGTGTGCATTATGCATTTATTATAATAAGTTCACTTACTTTGTCCTATTATGATTACACATCGTACCCAAAGGATGGACTGGTTTCAATGGATTCCTCACCTTGAGATTATTAATCCCCTAATTAATTAGATACCTAACTCTCCAAGCATCCCAATTTTCTCCTTTGTTGAAAGGAATAGATCAAAACCTTACTTAAATACAACCATCAAAGGTATACTTTCTCATTCATAAGGACCAAGGAAATAATTTCCACCTCCCTTAAACACTAATGACCAACATAATTGTGAGAACATCTACTTCATTTCCTCATCCACCGAGGAAATATCATCAATCATCTGCTCATCATTTATCAGTGTTAAAATAGATTCATCATTCATGATGTTATCATCATAGAGGATAGTATCAAGTTATTTATTTTGCACTATTTCCTCAACTATTGACCTTATGGAATTGTTCATGATGGAACACACTTCTTCTACATCCATTACTTCCACGTGCCTACATCTACTTCATCTCTCTTTTAAGGAACTACCACCATTTTCTAGTCTTCAACTCAGATGAAGACATTCTCAAAGTCATGGAAATTATGAGGTATCCTTGGGACACCATGCACTATCATTCCCACGTCTTACCACAAGTCATGTTCCAGTCATCCAATATGTTTTATGTTTTTATAATTGATACAAAGGAATCCATCCCTTCCAGGCATGTTTATTGGTTCAAGAGCCCTATTTTAGTGCTAGAAGCATTTGAAGAAGGTAGCATGGCCAGTACCTCACTAGATATCAAAGTCGATATATCAACTAAACTAGGCATAGTGGAAGTGCTATCACTAGAGGAAATTTTTTCCCTGAAATAAGTAGTCACTTATGAGTCCCTCTTCCAACAATACAAATATATTTTCACTTGGTAATATGCCAAAATACACGGCTTGGACTTTACCATCATGGAACACCATATTGACACATGACCTAATTGTTTGCTTTTACACTAGAAGCAATGCCCACTAAACCCATACGAATCCATGGGTATCAAAGAAATATTGATAAGTTACAAAAATATAAGTTCATATATCTATCGCTTACACCTCATGGACCTCTAACCCCATCCCTATTGTGAAAAATTAGGCCACTATCCTCATTTATACTAACTTTAGTGATTTGAGAAAAGCATGTCCCAAGCACAATTTCCCTACACTTTCATGATTGATGAATTTATTTATACATTCATAGGATATGAGGCCTTGTCCTTTATGGATGGTTTCTTAGGCTACAGTTAGATCTAATTTTTTCATACAAATAAATATAATACAACTTTCACCACATCATGGGGCACTTTTTCTTACAATATTTTGTCCTTTCTACTCAAGAACCTCATAGCTCATTTATAACAATTGTACTTTGATGACCTCATAGCTCATTCTAAACAATTGTGTGAACATCTCAAGAATATTCTCACAATTTTTTAAAGATGTAGACAATACAAGGGTCACTTGAACCTGCTCAACTGCATATTATGTGTCTTCACTGGATGCATCCTTGGATTAATTTTATAAGAGAAATATATTATGGTCAACCCCCTAAAGGTATAAACCATTGAGAGATCCCACCACCCAAAAAAAAAAATCTCTTAGTAGAGTCTCCAAGGCAAGGCCAACTTTCTTTGATGCTTCATTCCTAACTATGCTACCTTTGCTCATGGTTTTTTATGCATTCTTCATCAATATACCCCCCTAAAATTTAATGAATAGACACACTAGTATTTTACTGCCTTAAAATATGCACTATTCAAAAATATACCCATTAGTCTCATTAATTTCATAAAGGAATACACCCTATATTTATCTACATACAATGTCGCTAATGTTGGGGTGTTAGTTCAAGAGGGGGAAGATAAATGTGAGCATGTCATTTACTTTGTGAGAAAAAAATTGTTGTGTCCATCCCTTAACTACTATCAAAATGAGAATCTTTCCCTTGCATTAGTGCATTCAGTCCAAAAATTGCATGACTATATCCCATCATGCATTATGAAAGTAGTAACAAGTTCAACCCACATGCGTTACTTACTAAATAAAAAATCGTCGAATCAAATTTTTTCTCGATGGAATTTAATATTTTAGGAACTTGACCTTGAGTTTTCATATCCCAAGAGTAAAAAGGCCCTTATACCCACCGAAATCAATACATACTTACCATTTAAAACCAACAATTTCCCAATTGATGATAGTTTCCTAAACAAGCACGTGGTCATCATATAGTTTTATGTTCCTTAATATGGTGACATTATCATATACTCACGTACTGAAAAATTTAATCCCCACCTCTCAAGTACTATCACCAACATATAGGCCACCAAGTTCCATGATACCTCCTCATTGGAAAAAAATTTATACCGATGGGGACTAGACACCATCTTGTGTTGATGTCTCACTTTTGAATAAATGGAACATGTCCTAAATGAGTGCCATAGTAGAGAAAATGGGGGGAATGTCTTAGGGATTTCACCCTCCCAAAAAATTCTCTATGTGGGTTATTTTTGGCCCACATTCTTCTGTGTTTGCATTCAAGCTATCAAAAGGTGCATCAAATTCTAAAAATTTACACATAACACATGAGAACTTCTTGCTCCCTTACATCATGTCATTGTAGTAGGCCCCTTTTTAAAATGGGGCATTGACTTAATGACCCACAAATTTTAATCTAACAATAGACACAAATATATCATTTTCACCATCAACTACTTCTCCAAGTGGATGAAAACAATTCTCACCTTCAACTACACTATCAATATTACATCCACTTTTCAGCAATCACGTCATCACACAATTTGAAATCCCAAAATGGGCTTGTCTCATAACATGTAAATCACTTTGAGAATGACATCTTTCAAGAGATCTCGTCACTATTTGGTTTTACCCATGATTTTGCTTCACCATACTACCCCAAGTCCAATGGTCAAGTTGAAGCTATCAACAAAGTCCTTCAGAAGATGTTACATCGCATGGTGAACAAATATATGACCAATTGGAACCCCATGAATTGTATTTCTAATATCTCCCCTCACTTAAATTCACATATTGATCATCCAATAGCATACCACGTCAATTTTTTTATGGTGTCAGTTAATGGACTCAAAAATTTTGTTGTTTGGTTTGGGCCATTTAATCCCTCAATCAAACCATATTTCATTCAATTGGAGTCTGCATTAAGCCATCTACAAATAACCTAACCAAGTACTATATCTTCATAGGTTTTGTTAGTCATCAGTATTTTTCACCTGTTGTTGATGACTAGATTCCTTAGCTAAGTTTTCTAGAAGCTAATCTCAAATTGTTAATTTGTCATCTAGAAAACACCCCAAACAATTTTTTTGTCCTCCTACCCCTTCCTGTCAGTCTATGATGAGAACAATCTCCAATTTTCAAGTCCTATCTTGTTTCAGCAAAATATCCATGTCTAGAGTTGTCTTAGCTTGGTTTATCTGTTATCATTTACCCTTGTTTCTCATGCCATTCACTATGAAAAGGTTGAGAAACTGTCGGAAACTCTATCCCTGGTCATCTCGTCATTTGAAAATCTGATCATACCTAAGAAAACACTCAGAATCTGTCAAAATTGTCCCTAAGTTAGATAATGGTGTTTAGGGAGTTTTTCCTTGGCTAAGATATCCTAGGCCAAAAGCCTCTGTCTAGTACCAGTCAACCATGAATTAGTTCCTATTCTGCAAAACAAGCATTGTTCTATCCATAGGTCACACACCACTAAGAGGTCGCTTTGTCTCATGTCAGAAGAAGTTCAACAAAGATCCAAATCAAGAAAAGAGAAGGTTTGTCACTGTCTAAAGAAATATGCTTAGATTAGGAAAAATCTCCATGAAATACCAAAAGAGATCTCCAAGGTCCCAAAGCATCTGTTTTTACATCTCTTCAGGGGTGTAAATGAATGATGATTAGTGTGCACATAAGAGCAAAAAGACAAGTTCAAACAGGTCTCTCATGTTGAAAAGGTTTGCCATCACTGACCAGATGAAGAGTTGTAAAGTAAAGAGCAGCAAGTGTACATGTTATAAATCTAAAGGCTGCCTAAGGAGCAGAGATCATTCCTCATCAATGAAGAAAATGAAGTAAAATGAGATGCTGATCAGCAGTGCTCCATGATCTCATCCAAAAATTAGTGCTGCATAATCTTCCGAAAGGCTTCATCATATAGGGCATAAGAAGACAACTTCTTCTTATGCTACCTTGAACCTAGGATGTGAACATTAATCAAAGGCAATTTCAAGGTACCCTGAAAACACAGTCAAGGGAAAGTTAGTTCAAAGGTATCCAAAAGTGAGCATCATCCTTATACCAACCACTTCATTCACTCCCTAAAGACTTCACAGTGATATGATACCAAGCAAAGACATATATTGCAGAGCAATGACACAGTGTTGAAGTAAATGAAATTTCATGTGTATAAATATAACCTCCTTCATGAAAAGTAGATGGTTAGAAGCATAATGACAGAGCCTCCTTCAAAAAGTATAGGGTTAGGAAAACATTGTTGTGGCCTTCTTCATAAACAAGCATAGGGCCAACATGTTTTTAAGTGATTTCAGAAGTTGTTTTGCGCCACCTCCTCCAAAAAGATGAACAGAAGATGCATAGCAAGGTCTAAAATTGTGTTTGAAAAAGGTTTTCTATTGTTAAGACCATTTGAGAAACAGTGGTGAAAACAAATGAAAATTCATGGGTTGAAGGCCTTTGTTACATCATAAGGAAAGCAGTGACATGATGGTGTTAAGAAGCCTCTGTTTTTTCTGTTTATAAAAGCCTCTTCAAAGTATAATTTGAGGTTGGAGATTTTAACTAAGAGCAGCCTCATCTGAATGGCCAAGGAGGTAGAACAAGCTTGGTTTTAAAATGGCTTCTGCAAACTCACATGAAGAGACAGTCCACCTAGATGATTTATGTAAAAATGCATTCTTGTTTTTTAGACAGTTTCATTATGATTTATCAATGCTAATTCCCTCCAAGTGATGAATAAAGAGCAAGCGCCAAAGGTTTCTTTCCAGCTCATTTAAAAGACAGTGGGCACATTATTAAGTTGCATGGATTATCTTCAAGACAAATAGAAGTTCTGCACACAGTCAAGAGAAACTGTTAATACAAAGTGCTTAACAATAACAGTGGCCTCCTTCACAAAAGTAGAGGGTCAGCTCTCCAAATGATTAACAGTCCATATAGATCAAATTATTCAAAGGGTAAAGTAGGCATATAGGAAATTAAGTCTTGTTAAATGCAAGGAATTTGTTTTTTAAGATATTATGAATCAGAGGATCAATTCAAGTCTCAAGTTTGAAGTGGCCACCTTCAAAAGGACAAAAAGGCACACTATCTGATAAAGACAAACTCTTTGTGTTCTAAGGTGATCTTCTTGGGAAATAGGCAAAAGGTCAAGTCATGGTTGATGACTTCCTTCAAGAACAAGTGGAAAAGGTCAAAACATGTTTTAAACACCTCCTTCACTTCAAAAAAATAGAGGATGCATTATGGTGTTGAGAAGCTTCAGTAGTGGTTTTTTATGGTGACCTCCCTTGTAGACAAACATAATCAAATCATAGTTTGATAACCTCCTTTGTGACAAACAAGGTGTTAACAACAATCATCAAGGTTAGAAAGGTTTTGAAGAGAAATTTGCAGCGACTTTAGAGTGAAGACATCAGCCCTTTTTCAAAGTTCTTTCTCAACAATCAAGGGAAGAAAAACTATGTTCAAATACAAAATCACAGTTTCATTTTGTTTTTCAACAAATGATAAGGTAAACAGAGGATTTGCATTCTGGTTTGGAAAGGCTGCAACAATGGTTTTTGTAATTACCTCCCTTGTTGACAAATCAAAGAAAAACACAGTTTTTATATCCCCTTTCATAACAAGCAGAGTTTTACGGTGACCTATTTGCAAACCGACCGAGACCAACACGGTTAAAGGGCCTATTCACCTCATAAAACAGTGGACATATGATGGTGTCAAAGGGACTGTTTGTAATGTTTTTATGAATATTTTTCAAATTCATAACCTTGGTAAATGATAAGAGATCCCACAGGGCAACAATTTAGGTTGAAAGGGCCTCCATAGGAGCATTATGGAGAAAGACAGCTTAGAAAAGATAAAATAGTTGTTAAAAGGGCAACCTCATAACACAATTGAACATAGCCACTATTCGAAAAGTTCAACTAGAGCACAAAAAGAGAGAAGTTTAAAATTGATAGAAGAAGTTTAGGAGAAACCCTTATGAGTATAAAGGGCACGAAGCCAACGATCATTATCACTTTGAAAACCAAGTCACTAAAAGAGAAACAGTTTTGAGCGATTTTGAAGTCATTTGCAACCGATTTGAATGCACGGCGTGCCTGTAGGCGCCTACTGAACAAAATTGCTAATGGCGCGGCGCGCCTATGCAGTTGCGCGGCACGCCTGTGCCCGTCGTTCAACGGGCGCCCAGGTCTGACCCGACAACATCAAAGCGGCGTGTTTTCCCGTTTAGATCCCACCCGGCCCAGCAACCAAGATTGAACGCAGCACGTTTGTCCGTTCAAATCCCACCCGGCCCATCAACCAACTCTGAACGCAAGTTTTCCCGCCTGGGCCAATGCTACAAGAAGCTCTCAAAGGTGCCAAGATCAAACTTTACACCACAAGCTCGTCTCCAAACACAACAAAACACATTTTTCAAAGGTATTTACAGCTCTTGGCCCATTTTTTTATTTAAAGGAACAATTTTCAAAGAAAGTCTTATTGGAAGTTCTAAAGGGAGGCTTGTTGATTTAAGTTTGTAAAAGATAATCACAGTGTCATAGAGAAACTAAACAAAGTGCTTAAAGAAAAACACAGTTTTCTCTTAGGACTGTCATGTTTATCAAGATCAGAGAAAAACCAGTGATTTCAAAGAGCACCCTTTTTGCTTCAAATAACCAAAGAGAAAGCAGTGATTAAACAAGGAGACCCATCATTTCATATTAAAGGCTTGAAACTACATAAAACATGGAATCATTGTTTTCAAAACTAATACCTTGTGAATATTGAAACTTTTTTTCAAGCACTTAGAAGATCATACAATCTATAAAGGGGAGACACGTTTTGTTTTAAAAACTGCTTACTAAGTGATAGGGAGACTACTTTGTTTAGAGAAACAGTGATCATTAAATATGGACAGTTTTTTCAAAGGGAAAGCACAATGTTTTTCAAAGAGTGTATTCTTTGCTTATAAAGAAAGGAAGATAGTGACTGAGTGAAATAGTTTTGATCAGTTTATAAAGGGTTTTTCTCACCTCTTAAACAAGGTTTTCAAAAAATCAGTGATTGAGGGAAAGATTTTTTGTGTCAAAAAACAAAAGGGACTTTTCTTTAAAAAAAACCACAAGTAGATCTTACTAAAGGCCTCTTTACTCAAAACACAGTGTTGTAGAAGTGAAATTGTTTTCATTTAACAAACACTTGCTTGCCAACTAAAGAGAAAAGCAGTAGTCTATTTTTCAGTACATTTCAAGGTCTTGTTTGGTAAGTCAGTGAAGGGTATCAAAAGAAAAAATGCCTCCAAAGAAGGACAGCAGAAGTGGGTATCACAATAGGTATGAGCCTATTACAACTCAGGAAGTGAATGAATCTCCTTCAGTACTCTTCAATTTTAATGAAGTAGGGTGCTTGTAATTTTGCCAAAAAGTCCAAGAAGTAAAAAGTCACCTTCCTTTGACACATTTGTTTGCTTTGAGGCTGCAAGGAAAGCATGTCCATCTAGCAGGTATGGATTTCAAACTCTCTCCTATGGCTATCTCCAAAGCTACAAAGATCCCCTATATAGGAGAAAAGTGGTTCAAACAAACATACCTAGATCTGAATCACTACAAACCCTTTCTAAAACCAAACCATCAGGATGCTTGCCAAGCTATTTTCCCTTCTTCTCACTTGTTGATCAGCTATGCCCCCCTCATGAAAGTCATCATGAAGTATTTCACATGTGAAGGGAGGTTTTCCGGATTTATGCCTATCACATCAAGCTTCTTATGCATTTCACAAGAACTCAGTTGCTGAACCTACCTTTCTTCCTCTACATAAGCATTGACAAGATGGCGTCTATCGTCCAAAAGAAGCCCTCTGCTCAACAACAAGCTTGTTTATTTCATCATTCCCTTATCAAGATCATCATCCTCCATCAACTTGAGAAAAAGGGAGTTTATTGGGACGCTTTCATCTCCCATCCCGATTTTTCCATTGCCTCTTCATCTCATGCACCTTCCTCACCATCCACTCATCATGTTTCTCTTTCTTCTAGTAAATCCACTCCTAAAAGAACAAAATCCCCTATGATTGAAAGTGAAGAAGAGAAGAGGAAAACTAGTAATGAAGAAGGGAAAAGTGACAAGAAGCAAACTAGTGATGATGAGGGACAAAGTGAAGACTCTAAGCATGACAGTGGGGAAGAAGGAAATGATGGTGAGAATGAAAAAATTAATGGTGAGCATAGCATTCATGAAGAGAAACATGATGGTAGCCAACACAGCAGTAAGCATGATGGTGATGAGGGACAAAATAGTGAAGGTAAAGAGCACAACAGTCATGAAGAAAGAAGGAACAGAGATGAACAGGGCAATCCTCAAGAAAACAAACAAAGTGGCAGCCAAAACAGTGATGATGAGGGTCATGACAGTCCTCAAAAGGACACTTATGATGAGGTTCATGACAGTCCTCAAAAATACACTTATGATGAGAAACAAGACAGCCCTCAAGTAAGCAATGATGATGGCAAGAAAACACCAAACAGTGAGCATTCTGAAGGGGGTAGCATGGAGAAAAAATATCAAAACAGTCCTAAGGGCAGCCAAGACCAAACCAAGGACCAAGTTGAGCAAGTGAAAGTTATGAAACTATCTCTCCCTTCTTCTCAACACAGCCAAGAGCATGTGCTAGCTGCCTCTCCTAGGTAAGGGGCCATGACTCTTCATCCAAAAGTGGTGAAGGCAACGAAACACCTAGATGTAACGAGGAAAATACACTCCTTGTTGACGGACCAAGACTGGAAGTGATAAGAAGTAGGGGCAAGCTTCCTAAAAAGAACATTTTTGAATTTCCAAAGAGGAAGAGGACCAATAATTCTATCCAAGGCAAGGGGAAAGAAAAAAAGGAGAGTAGTCATGAAAAGGAAAGGGAGTTTGACATCATCCAAATAGAAAGTGATGATGGGGATGATGAAGCTAGATTCTTGAGGCTCTTTTACAAAATAGAGAAGCCCAAATTCATGACCTACAAGCTGATCTAGAAATGTCCAAGGACCTCATACACGTTCTACAGATGCAAAACAAACAAATGAGTGGTCAAATGGCAGTTTATGAGGCCCGAGCCTTCAAATACCAAAGGGAAGCCTACAAAGCACAAACAAAGCTTGAAGAGATTATGAGCGAATTTGATGATACTGAATAAGAAGAGCAGCCAATGAGAAGGAGGCCTAGGACTATGGGTCTCAAGAAAGCTTTGGAGAAAAATAAGGAAGAAGAGGCGGCCCTTGTTCGATCTCATCCTCTCACTCAATTTCTTGCCCAAGAAATAGAAAATGATAAAGAATCATGGCTTGAAAGGGCCAACAAGAATTTGGAGGATAAATTAGAGAGAGCTAACAGATATTTGAGTCTACAAAAGAAGATGACTGGGCACTACAAAGAGTTGAACCAATTTTCCCGAAGAAAGCTCAAACTTGCTCAAGAAAGGCTCAAGGTTGCCCGAAAGAGGCGCCCGGTAGAAAAAATGGAGAAAGGAACATCAGGGCTTGAAATATTGGCCTCAGATTCCTTACATGCTTCTAACAACCCATAAGGGGCTTGCTCGCCAAAATTGAGCAAATTTTGACATGATTTTGTTTTTTGTGTTTTTTTGCCATAATTGCACATTTGTCAAGGCACTGCCATGGGTGCTAGGAGCATCCTCAGCTCATGAAAGTCATTTTTTTGGATGGACTAAATTCAGGGGCAGATACTCACAAATTTTCAGATCCAAAGGAGGTGTTTTGGTCCCCCAAAGAGGCGAAAAACAATTATTTTTTGACTTTCTGCCTCACATATCAGCAAGGGATAATTTTTGGTTTTTTCCACTCAATTATGTTTTTGACATACTTTTAGGGATCAGTTTGGGAAAACTCAAATAGTTCCAGAAACCATACATCCAGGGCTTTCCAATGAGCCATCACGGGGCTTGTTTTGACATCGGTAGTTCTCGTAGGTCCCTCAAAATTGGTCTACAAGACAGGGAATTTTCTGCTACTATGTTCCTGTAGCATTTTTCCAAAAAAGACAGTTTTATGAAGTGGCTTATCCAAATGTGCGTTAAGCCTTTTTTGGCCATTCTAATTCATGAAAAGTCAATTTCATTCCCTTTTTTAGCATTTTAAGATATTTTTAAGAGATATTTTGTGCCTTGGGCTTTACAAAGCCTCAAGGACAAAATTAGATATTTGTAATAGGCCAATAGCCTTCTAGATGCTCTTGGATAGTTTCTTACTCTTTAGCCTATATATTCCAAGAGATTTCATTGTATCAAGAGGCTGAACTTGATGTTATAGAGCAATACGTGGTTATACAAGCTTGGAAAAAACACTTTGTCTCATGATGTGGATGACTTCTTGTTTGTCTTCGATGGTGGAAGAGGATTGTTTGTTGGATTCCTTGGCTTGGTAAAATGGTATAGTGTTCTTATCTGTATGTTTTCCTTAGTTTATCATACATGTTTCCATGTTTCTTGCTTGCTGTAGGTCAGTAAAGAATAGATTTGAGACATGTCCATGGAGGCACCTCAAGTTTCCTGATTTCATTACAGCTTCTACGTTTCTCTTCTTTCTTAGTTATGTCAAAAAATTCTTAACTGCTCTTTGATACCCTAAGAACTTGTTATTAATTTCATTAATGGTTATTATGTATGCTATATAGTATGATTCAAGGTATGCCCTGCTTATGGATAGCTATCCAAAACCCCATCACTGAAACCTTTCTTTGAATGTTTGATTGTCCTAGTTGAACCAAAGAGGTCTTGTGTCGATATTTCCCTTTGCCTATGCTCTGCAATCTTAGTTCAAAGTTCCTGATAGCTCAAAATATGATGTCTAGGAGTTCCCTCTTCGTAGATTGATTTATTTATTTTTCTTGTTTGTTTTCCCCAAAGTCTGAAGGCGATTTTCCCAAAGTTAGAGGGTCTTATACTTCTATGTATTGCCTGAATGTTTATTTTATGCATCTATCAGTTTGAAGTTTCATTTATCATGATTAATGGTTAGCCCTACCACATGGATGTATGTCGTAAAACTATTTATGCATTAAACCTATTTGTCCTTTCACAAATTTATTTTCCATCCCATTTCATTCCACCTAAGAGAATCCATTTTACCTCGACCAAATTGGCCCTGCAATATACCTTGTCCACCCTTTGAGGTAGTCTCGACCTTATCGACCCCATAGCCCAGTTGATCTAACAATATTTTTATCTATCTATCCTTTGATCAGTTCTCCCTCAAAAACCTAAAACAAACCAAAAACACACTTAACAACTATCCTAAAATCAGATACATAGAAATCAAACAAGTTCACATCCATTGCACAAATAGAGAGAGCCCTCTCTGAGTCCAGGAAGGCTAGGGCCTTGGGCTCCAAAGTTGGTTTGATGTTACCCTGCTATTTGGCTTGCCAATTTGAAAAATCACGGGACCCTAACATAATGGCGATCACAGTGGAAGATTGAGTCAAAACATCCTAGGTATCCCTTAGGAACTCTCAAAGTCTCAGTTAAACTTAGAAAACTTAAGTGTTGTCCGAAGAGTAGAAACTAGCTCTTTCATCATCTTAGAAAAATGATGATTCAGTTATAGAAAACTCTTACAAACCTCAGGGCTACACATAGAAAACTCAGAAAACCCCAAAAAACATCCCTAGATTGGATTTTTCTCAGTTATTGGCGGTGGACCATAAGTACATATCTCTAAAAACAACAAAACATCCACCTAACGACTCCACTAGCCTCTAGTAGGCCTTATACTCCATAAAAACCAAAAATTTCATAAACCATACTATTCTGTTGACTCATCTTTCCCAAAAACTCAAATTTCATGATGCAGCCTCTGAAATCAGTTGCACACTAAGTACAACTTAGAGATTCAGAAATCTTCATCTAAACATAGGAAATCAACAAAACAAACTTGAAAATAGAACCATAGCATTCTCAAAAATCTAGCAAACTGTTGAAACTAAGTTTTAAGTCATTCTTGCAAGTTTCCACATAAAATTTTTCTAGAAAACATTTTCCTAAAAACCATCTTTGTCAGTATTGGTGGTGGACCATAGATCTCAAGAAAATCCACCTAGCGACTCCACTAGCCTTCATTTTGTTTCGACCATTCTTCACATTAGTGAAACCCCTAGAGAGGACATCCATCCAAAAACAATCACAACTATCACCCTCTCTAAACTTTGACTTTTAAATCTAGCTTCACGAAGAATTAATACCAGATCTCACCCGGACCTAAATCCCCCTATCAGAGTTGACGACCCAGAAAATATTTTGTGGCAAACTTCTGAAACTTGTAACTTAGCTACCGATAGGACCATCCACAAAGCAAGCTCTGTACCTGAACACCTTACATCCTTGCAAGATTCCCAGTTT
Organism: Pinus albicaulis; assembly: GCA_034641835.2. Taxonomy (NCBI): domain Eukaryota; kingdom Viridiplantae; phylum Streptophyta; class Pinopsida; order Pinales; family Pinaceae; genus Pinus; species Pinus albicaulis. Next base: position 1,044,591,668 of record CM076582.1, on the reverse strand, counting down.
GACTTGAGCTCAGCAAAAGCCCTTTTTAGAAGCAAGTTGCAAAGTAAAATCAACCTTGACGATCTTGAGCCCTTAGATTTGCAACAGAGTCCTAGTAGAGAAGCCTCACCCACTACACCTCTTGATTTTTAGCTTCTCCACCATTTTGGCTCATACCACCCCAAATCTTCTCAGAATCAGTCCACAAGTCCAAGTACTTCCGCCACACCTTTTCAGACCACCACTGTGCAAATCACCTCATCCCATACCACAAACGCTCATACTGTAAATCCACCATTCGCTCCCTTCATGGCAGCTTGGTATGCACCTTTAGTGTTACCATTGCCTTTGGTACCTTTGAAAAATGATTACCAATCCCGAATCCCACACTTCACCGGAACTGGGGCTACTACCGCTCAACAGCATGTAGATAGGATCACTGATGCTTTTGGCTACATGGAATTAGAAGATGAAACCATAAAGATGAGAATGTTCACCCAAAACCTAGGCGGAGAACCCAACAAATGGCTTAAAAGCTTAGCTCCTAACAGTATACATGATCTCCCAACACTTTACCAAACTTTCACAAACAAGTGGGAAATCAAGAAAAACCCCATCCAAATCCTTTCTGAATATAACAATCTTAAAGGAATATGGGAGAAAGTGTTCAGGACTATTGCACTAGATTCAACAATGTCTATAACGCCCTCCCGCCTCACATGAAACCTCCACTTGGCTCAGCATTAGCAAAATTTCTCGAAGGTTTCGATCCTAATATGACATACCAACTAAGAGAAAGAGACCCCCCAACTTTAGAAGAAATGCAAAAAGTAGTTATTAGTGTCGAAGCCAACCTAGCTGAGAAAAGAGCTAGGATAAGATCAGAAAAGAAAGTCACATACCATGATGAGGTCATGCCTTCAGTTTCCTCCTCAGACCCCAGAATATAAAACCTGGTTAGATCCATGGAAAAATGTGGGAAAGAATAAATCTGAATGAAAAAGAACCTCCTAAGGACAACCAGCCAAACCCTCAAAACAGAAATTGGAACCAAAATTTTAGAAGAGACCTGCCTCAAAACAAACCAAGGGAAAATGACCAACAGATCAGGCCACCTTTCAATGAAAACTGTGTTGATGAGGTAGAAAGAGATATGGAGCCACTTGATGAAAATCACTTAAACTTGATAGGTTCTGATAGCAAGGGTGAGGTTTTCCTCACAGAAGAAGAACAAGTTTTATTCTTCTCAAATCAAAATGAAGCAAATTATGAGGACCCCAAAGATCCCGAGGTAGGATTCCAAAACGCCATAATGGAAGCTCATAGGCAATATGAAATTATGAGTAAGAAAAACCAAGACAAATCTAAGAAAGGTAGCTTAGACACTGCTATCACTAAAACCCCCGATACCATTCTTAAAGAACAACAGATAGTAAGAAAATCATGGCTAAGAAAACTGACCAAAACAAAGACAAAGCTAGTCAGCCAAGCCTTGATCTAAACTTTCCTAGTACCTCTACTAAGATTCTCGAAATAGCTGTATTGGACAAAACCCCAAATCAAAGTCAGCAAATTAAAAAAATAGAGAAATTCATGGCTGAAAAAACTGAAGAAAATCTATCTAAACTACAAACACCCTTCAGTTTTGAAGGGGAAATTGCCAAAATTAAGATCACCATGCCTCTCACTAAACTTATTGCCCAAAGCTCATACAAATCTCAAGTGCTAAAGGTCCTGAACATAGGAAATGATGCAGATACTTTACACCTAGCTGATGATACTCCTGAGGCGTTGTTTGGACCAAAAATAGAAGGAAAATATCAAGAGGGAACCACTCTTCCTTTTTACATTAGTTTGAATATACATGACCAAATCCTACATAATTCCATGCTAGATTTCAGGGCCTCTCACAATCTCATGCCGAAAGTAGTAATGGAAATATTAGGCCTAAAAACAACAAAACCTTATAAAGACTTATATTCATTTGATTCAAGAAGAGTCAAGTGTCTAGGCCTAATAAAATATCTTTGTGTCAATTTGACCCAAGTACCTGCAAAACACCTGGTCATGGACATAGTAGTAGCAGACATCCCTCCCAAGTACGGAATTATTTTGTCCAGATCTTGGGGGGCCAAGCTTCAAGGAAATATTCAACTAGATATGTCTTATGCCACCATTCTCGTGTTTAATCAAACAAGAATACTATATCGAGAATCACACATGAAATATATGGTTAGAAGCCAAGAAAGGCCAGATAACATCCCTATGTATTCCATACATTCAGATCTAAATTCCTTCATTTTACACACTGATGAAGACCTTGATAAACAGGTAGGCGAAATTGAAACAAATCTAGACACACCACATCAGCCACCCCAAATTCTCTATGATGAGTTGGATACTCAAAACTATCATGACCCTGAACAATTATGTCTTGATGAGAGGGAATTTGATTTTCTAGAAACAAAGATAGATCAGAAAACAAAAAACATTATACACCCTCAAGCAAATTTCTCAAACCAAGGACAAACATCAACAGTACAATCAGGAACCTTTTTCAAGACAGAACCACTAGAGGACTTACATATTCCAAACCTCTTTGGAAATCAGGGGAAGGAGAGCCTAATGTTCTTGCCTTACTTAAATGCTTCACCATCTCGTGACTTTACCTCCCCGAATGAAACCTTGACTATTGCCACAACTGTTAAATATCCGGGAAAAATGTCTGATAAACTTGATATGAAGGGATGTGATGACTGCAGTCCAAAAATACCTGAGTTGATTGAACTAACTAACATTCTATCACTTCACCAAAGATTTAGAATTGCTAGAATATGCAAAATTGTTCAAGATACTAGTACATGTCGGGAAAACAGTTTGCAACACTATGACACTGCCATCATTTCAAGAAACAACTTTGACAAAAGGAAATACAAAAATCTTGATCAAACATTAACAATCAAAGACAAGACAGCTGGGCATAGGATATGTATTGATTTCAGAAACATAGATACACACCCCCGGAATAGAAATTATATCCTTCCTAAACAAGACCATACTATACAAATGATAGGTGCTTCTAATCGTGTGTCTTTACAAAGTGATGTTTTAGGGTATCATCAATTAATTCCTTTTCAAAGCAAATAGCTCAAAGAATTTTTCAGATATGCTAGAAGCAGTTCCATCTTCAAACCCAGAGTTGCAAAACCACCAAACACCAAAGACATGTTCCTGAAGGCCATGTTTCCAGTTCTGAATTTCTTCATTATGATGTACCTTGACGATGTCATCATCTGTTTTAAAAATGACAAAGAATATCTGCATTATTTGAAAAAGATGTACAGCAAAAGGAGAAGTGGAAATCAAATGTATAAAGAAGCACAGCAGGAAGACACAGGGTTGTTTAGAGATTCATGCATGAATCCTTATGTTATGCTTACAAGAGAAAATTTTCAAACTTTTCTTTTCAAGAGCTAAGTGGACAAAGAGCATCAGGAGATCCTTATGAAGATAAGATGCTCAAGTTTCACCATTTTCAGGAGTTCTAGTTTCAAATTTTTCAATCATTGTACATACCACTGTTTGAAGAAATAAATCAAAAACAGAAAATACAAAAACAGTAGAAATTTTGAAAAAAGGGCGGTTTTAGAAGATAGCAGAAAATCCCCATGTTAAACAAATAGTCATGTTGAAAGTGCGCAAGTCTAAATGCCACTACTAGTGCTCAAAAAATGTCTTGTTCAGTTATTTAGCCTAACCATAACTGGACATGTTTTAAATTTATTGTTGATAAGTTAGTGAAAGAAGTGATAGTCAAATTGTGTAAGCTAGACTTGTCAAAGAAAGTAGATTAGGAAAAGATACTAGTTCCACACGCTCGAAACAGAACCAAAGAGGAAAACAGGGATGAAAAACAAACTATGTATCCTAGCCCTGATTTTTCTAAATCTCATTTCATGCAAAATAATATTTTTGTGCAGCTTGTCTTTTATGCCACAAACACATGAAAAATCAGACTGTCTAATACTGATTTGGTCATTTTTCAATTTCATGTCTTAGTATAGTGAATGAAACCGTGTCAAACAGCTTAATCTTGACATTTGATCTAGCATAGGTAGAGAAACAAAGGAGTTCATCAGTTCAATCTGAACTCCTGGAAGATATAAGTGTAGAATTAGATAGTTTTTTTTTCAAAAATATCATATCAAAGGGTTGCTAGTCCAAATGCACCTAAGAGAAGAAAAATGTTAGGAAATATAGCTGGGTAGGTAGAGATGACTTTGATGCTAATCATGCTGTCAATTTTCAGAAATAGCATCAAGAAAGAAAAAAATTTGCGCCAATGGATAAGGCATTGGTCTTCACAAGTCAGAGATCTGAAATTCTAGACACCTCCTGAAAAGTAGCTGCCCTCCCCAAATGGAGCCACTGTTAGTCATCAATATTTTTCACCTATTGTTGATGATTAGATTCCTTAGCTAATTTTTCAAGAAGCTAATCTCAAATTGTCAATTTGTCATCTAGAAAACACCCCAAAAAAAAAATTTGTCCTCCTACCCCTTCCTGTCAATCTATGATGAGAACAATCTCCAATTTTCAAGTCCTAAATTATTTCAGCAAAATATCCATGTCTAGAGTTGTCTTAGCTTGGTTTATCTGCTGTCATTTACCCTTGTTTCTCATGCCATTCACTATGCAAAGGTTGAAAAAGTGTCGGAAACTCTATCCCTGGTCATGTTGTCATTTAAAAATATGATCATGCCTAAGAAAACACTCAGAATCTGTCAAAATTGTCCCTAAGTTAGATAGTGGTGTTTAGGGAGTTTTTCCTTGGCTAAGATATCCTAGGCCAAAAGCCTCTATCTAGTACCAGTCAACCATGAATTAGTTCCTATTCTGCAAAACAAGCATTGTTCTATCCATAGGTCACACACCACTAAGAGGTCTCTTTGTCTCATGTCAGAAGAAGTTCAACAAAGATCCAAATCAAGAAAAGAGAAGGTTTGTCACTTTCTGAAGAAATATGCTTAGATTAGGCAAAATCTCCATGAAACACCAAAAGAGCTCTCCAAGGTCCCAAAGCATCTGTTTTTACATCTCTGCAGGAGTGTACTGAATGATGATCAGTGTGCACATAAGAGCAAAAAGACAAGTTCAAACAGGTCTCTCATGTTGAAAATGTTTGCCATCAATGACCAGATGAAGAGCTGTAAAGTAAAGAGCAGCAAGTGTACATGTTATAAATCTAAAGGCTTCCTGAGGAGCAGAGATCATTCCTCATCAATGGAGAAAATGAAGTAAAATGAGATGTTGATCAAAAATTCTCCATGATCTCCTCCAAAAAGTAGTGCTGCATAATCTTCTGAAAGCCATCATCATATAGGGCATAAGAAGACAGCTTCTTCTTATGCTACCTTGAACCTGGGATGTGAACATTAATCAAAGGAAATTTCAAGGTACCCTGAAAACATAGTCAAGGGAAAGTTAGTTCAAAGGTATCCAAAAGTGAGCATCATCCTTATACCAACCACTTCATTCACTCCCTAAAGACTTCACAGTGATATGATACCAAGCAAAGACATATATTGCAGAGCAATGACACAGTGTTGAAATAAATGAAATTTCATGTGTATAAATATAACCTCCTTCATGAAAAGCAAATGGTTAGAAGCAAAATGACAGAACCTCCTTCAAAAAGAAGAGGGTTAGGAAAACATTGCTTTGGCCTCCTTCATATACAAGCAGAGGGCCAACATGTTTCTAAGTGATTTCAAAAGTTGTTTTGCACCACCTCCTCCAAAAGGATGAACAAAAGATGCATAGCAAGGTCTAAAATTTTGTTTGAAAAAGGTTTTCTGTTGTTAACACCAGCTGAGATATAGTGGTGAAAACAAATGAAAATTCATGGGTTGAAGGCCTTTGTTACATCATAAGGAAATTAGTGACATGATGGTGTTAAGAAGCCTCTGTTTTTTCTGTTTATAAAATCCTCTTCAAAGTATAATCCGAGGTTGGAATTTTTAACTAATAGCAGCCTCATCTGAATGGCCAAGGAGGTAGAACAAGCTTGGTTTTAAAATGGCTTCTGCAAACTCACATGAAGAGACAATCCACCTAGATGATTTATGTAAAAAGGCATTCTTTTTTTTTAGACAATTTCATTATGATTTATCAATGCTAACTCCCTCCAAGTGATGAATAAAGAGCAAGCACCAAAGGCTTCTTTCCATCTCATTTAAAAGACAGTGGGCACATTATTAAGTTGCAGGGATTCTCCTCAGGACAAATATAAGGTCTACACACAGTCAAGAGAAACTGTTAATCCAAAGCGCTTAACAATAACAATGGCCTCCTTCACAAAAGCAGAGGGTCAGCGCTCCAAATGATTAACAGTCCATATAGATCAACTTATTCAAAGGGTAAAGCGGACATATAGGAAACTAAGTCCTGGTCAATGCAAGGAATTTGTTTTTTAAGATATTCTGAATCAGAGCATCAATTCAAGTCTCAATTTTAAAGTGGCCACCTTCGAAAGGACAAAAAGGAACACTGTCTAATAAAGACAAACTCTTTGTGTTCTAAGGTGATCTTCTTGGGAAACAGGAAAAAGTTCAAGTCATGGTTGATGACCTCCTTCAAGAACAAGTGGAAAAGGTCAAAACATGTTTTAAACACCTCCTTCACTTCACAAAAACAGAGGATGCATTACGGTGTTGAGAAGCTTCAATAGTGGTTTTATATGGTGACCTCCCTTGTAGACAAACAGAATCAAATCATAGTTTGATAACATCCTTTGTGACAAACAAGATGTTAACGACAATCATCGAGGTTAGAAAGGTTTTGAAGAGAAATTTGTAGTGACTTTAGAGTGAAGACATCATCACTTTTTCAAAGTTCTTTCTCAACAATCAAAGGAAGAAAAACTATGTTCAAATACAAAATCACAGTTTCATTTTGTTTTTAAACAAATGATAAGGTAAATAGAGGATTTGCATTCTAGTTTGGAAAGGCTGCAACAGTGGTTTTTGTAATGACCTCCCTTGTTGACAAATCAAATAAAAACACAGTTTTGATAGCCCCTTTCATAACAAGCAGAGTTTTATGGTGACCTCTTTGCAAACCAACCGAGACCAACACGGTTAAAGGGCCTATTCACCTCATAAAATAGTGAACATATGATGGTGTCAAAGGGACTATTTGTAATGTTTTTATGAAAAATTTTCAAAATTTTATAACCTTGGTAAATGATAAAAGATCCCACAGGGCCTCCATAGGAGCATTATGGAGAAGGACAGCTTAGAAAAGATAAAATAGTTGTTAAAATGAAAACCTCAGAACACAAGTGAAGACAGCCACTATTCCAAAATTTCATTCAGAGCACAAAAAGAGAGAAGTTTAAAATTGATAGAAGAATTTTTGGAGAAACCCTTATGAGTATAAAGGGCATGAAGCCAATGGTCATTATCACTTTGCAAACCAAGTCACTGAAAGAGAAATAGTTTTGAGCGGTTTTAAAGTCATTTGCAACCAATTTGAATGCATCGTGCGCCTGTACCCTTGTGTGGCGTGCCTGTAGGTGCCTACCGAACAAAATTGTGAAGGGAGCGGCACGCCTGTGCCCGTCGTTCAACGAGCGCACAGGGCCGACCTGACAACATCAAAGCGGCGCGTTTTCCTGTTGAGAGCCCGCCCGGCCCAGCAACCAAGCTTGAACGCGGTGTGTTTGTCCATTCAAAGCCCGCTTGGCCCATCAACCAACTCTGAACGCAAGTTTGCCCGCCCTAGCCAATGCTGCAAGAAGCTCTCAAAGGTGCCAAGATCGAACTTTACACCACAAGCTCGTCTCCAAACACATAAAAACACATTTTTCAAAGGTATTTACAGCTCTTGGCCCAATTTTTTATTTAAGGAACAGTGTTCAAAGAAAGGCTTATTGGAAGTTTTAAAAGGAGGTTTGTTGATTTAAGTTTGTAAAATATAATCACAGTGTCACAGAGAAACTAAACAAAGTGCTTAAAGAAAAACACAGTTCGCTCTTAGGACTGTCATGTTTATCAAGATCATAGAAAAACCAATGATTTCAAAGAGTGCCCTTTTTCCTTCAAATAACCAAAGATAAAGTAGTGATTAAACAAGGAGTCCCATCATTTCAGATCAAAGGCTTGAAACTACATAAAACATGGAATCATTGTTTTCAAAACTAGTACCTTGTGAAGATTGAAACTTGTTTTTCAAGCACATAGAAGATCATACAATCTATAAAGGGGAGATAGGTTTTGTTTTAAAAACTGCTTACTAAGTGACAAGGAGACTACTTTGTTTAGAGAAACAGTGATCATTAAAGAGGGACAATTTGTTCAAAGGGAAAGCACATTGTTTTTCAAAGAGTGTATTCCTTGCTTAGAAAGAAAGGAAGATAGTGACTGAGTGAAATAGCTTTTATCAGTTTATAAAGGGTTTTGCTCACCTCTTAAATAGGGTTTTCAAAAAATCAGTGATTGAGGGAAAGAGTTTTTGTGTCAAAAAACAAAAGGGGTCTTGTCTTAAAAAAAAACCACAAGTAGATCTTACTAAAGGCCTCTTTACTCAAAACACAGTGTTGTAGAAGTGAAATTGTTTTCGTTTAACAAACACTTTCTTGCCAACTAAAGATAAAAGCAGTAGTCTATTTTTCAGTACATTTCAAGGTCTTGTTTGGTAAGTCAGTGAAGGGTATCAAAAGCAAAAATGCCTCCAAAGAAGGACAGCAGAAGTGGGTATCACAATAGGTATGAGCCTATTACAACTCAGGAAGTGAATGAATCTCCTTCAGTACTCTTCAATTTTCATGAAGTAGGGTGCTTGGAATTTTGCCAAAAAGTCCAAGAAGTAAAAAGTCACCTTCCTTTGACACATTTGTTTGCTTTGAGGCTGCAAGGAAAGCATGTCCATCTAGTAGGTATGGATTTCAAACTCTCTACTAGGGCTATCTCCAAAGCTACTAAGATCCCCTATATAGGAGAAAAGTGGTTCAAACAAACATACCTAGATCTAAATCACTACAAACCCTTTCTAAAACCAAACCATCAGGATGCTTGCCAAGCTATTTTCCCTTTTTCTCACTTGTTGACCAGCTATGCCCCCCTCATGAAAGTCATCATGAATTATTTCACATGTAAAGGGAGGTTTTCCCGGATTTATGCCTATCACCTCAGGCTTCTTATGCATTTCACAAGAACTCAGTTGCTGAACCTACCTTTCTTCCTCTACATAAGAATTGACAAGATGGCCTCTACTGTCCAAAAGAAGCCCTCTGCTCAACAAAAATATTTTTTATTTCATCATTCCCTTATCAATATCATCATCCTCCATCAACCTGAGAAAAAGGGAGCTTCTTGGGACGCTTTCATCTCCCATCCCGATTTTTCCATTGCCGCTTCATCTCAGGCACCTTCCTCACCATCCACTCATCATTTTTCTCCTTCTTCTAGTAAATCCACTCCTAAAAGACCAAAATCCCCTATGACTGAGAGTGAAGAAGAGAAGAGGCAAACTAGTAATGAATAAGGGCAAAGTGACAAGAAGCAAACTAGTGATGATGAGGGACAAAGTGAAGACTCTAAGCATGACAATGGGGAAGAAGGAAATGATGGTGAGCATGAAAAAATTAATGGTGAACATAGCAATCATGAAGAGGAACATGATGGTAGCCAACACAGCAGTAAGCATGATGGTGATGAGGGACAAAACAGTGAAGGTAAAGAGAACAGCAGTCATGAAGAAAGCAGGAACAGAGATGAACAGGGCAGTCCTCAAGAAAACAAACATAGTGGCAGCCAAAACAGTGATGATGAGGGTCATGAAAGTCCTCAAAAGGACACTTATGATGAGGTTCATGACAGTCCTCAAAAATACACTTATGATTAGAAACAAGACAGCCCTCAAGCAAGCAATGATGATGGCAAGAAAACACCAAACAGTGAGCATTCTGAAGGGGGCAGCATGGAGAAAAAATATCAAAACAGTCCTAAGGGCAACCAAGACCAAACCAAGGACCAAGTTGAGCAAGTGCAAGTTATGAAACTATCTCTCCCTTCTTCTCAACACGGCCAAGAGCATGTGCTAGCTACCTCTCCTAGGCAAAGGGCCATGACTCTTCATCCAAAAGTGGCAAAGCCTAGAAACACTAGATCTGGAAAGAAAAATACCACTCCATCAGTTACTAGCAATGTCACAAGAGCACTAAGAAGTAGGGGCAAGCTGTCTAAAAAGGGCATTTTTTAATTTCCAAAGAGGAAGAGGACCAAGAAGTCTATCCAAGGCAAGGGGAAAGAAAAAGAGGAAAGTAGTCATGAAAAGGAAAGGGAGTTTGACATCATCCAGATAGACAGTGATGATGGGGATGATGAAGCTAGAATTCTTGAGGATCTTTTACAAAATAGAGAAGCCAAAATTCATGACCTACAAGCTGATCTAGAAAATTCCAAGGACCTTATACATGTTCTACAGATGCAAAACAAACAAATGAGTGGTCAAATGGCAGTTTATGAGGCTCGGGCTTTCAAATACCAAAGGGAAGCCTACAAAGCACAAATCAAGCTTGAAGAGATTATGAGCGAATTTGATGATACTAAAGAAGAACAGCAGCCAATGAGAAATAGGCCTAGGACTATGGGTCTCAAGAAAGCTTTGGATAAAAAGAAGGAAGAAGAGGCAGCCCTTGTTCGATCTCATCCTCTCACTCAATTGCTCGCCCAAGAAATAGAGAATGATAAAGAATCATGGCTTGAAAGTGCCGAAAATAATTTGGAGCATAAATTAGAGAGAGATAATAGAGATTTGAGTCTACAAAAGAAGATGACCGGGCACTACAAGAAGTTGAACCAATTTTCCCGAAGAAAGCTCAAACTTGCTCAAAAAAGGCTCAAGGTTGCCCGAAAGAGGTGCCCTATATAAAAAATGGATAAAGGCACATCAGGGCTTGAAATATTGGCCTCCGCTTCCTTACATGCTTCTAAGAACCCATAAGGGGCTTGCTCGCCAAAATTGAGCAAATTTTGACATGATTTTGTTTTTTGTGTTTTTTGGCCATAATTGCACATTTTTCAAGGCGTTGCCATGGGTGCTAGAAGAATCCTCAGCTCATGAAAGTAATTTTTTTGGATGGAATAAATTCAGGAGCAGCGACTCACAAATTTTCAGATCCAAAGGAGGTGTTTGGTCACCCAAAGAGGCGAAAAACAGTGATTTTTTGACTTTCTGCCTCACATATCAGCAAGGGATAATTTTTGGTTTTTTCCACTCAGTTCAGTTTTGTACATAGTTCTAGGGATCTGTTTGGGAAAAATAAAATAGTTCCAGAAACTAAACATCCAGGGCTTTCCAACAAGCCATCACGAGCCTCATTTAGACATCGGGAGGTCCCTCAAAATTGGTCTACAAGACAGGGAATTTTATGCTGCTACGTTCCTGTAGCATTTTGGCAAAAAAGGCAGTTTTCTGAAGTGGCTTATCCAAATGTGCGTTAAGCCTTTTTTGGCTATTGTCAGTCATGAAAAGTCAATTTTATTCCCTTCTTTAGCATTTTAAGATATTTTTAAGAGATATTTTGTGCCTTTGGCTTTGCAAATCCTCAAGGACAAAATTAGATATTTGTAATAGGCCAATGGCCTTCTAGATGCTCTTGGATAGTTTCTTACTCTTTAGCCTATATATTCCAATAGATTTCATTGTATCAAGAGGCTGAACTTGATGTTATAGAGAAATACATGGTTATACAAGCTTGGAAGAACACTTTGTCTCACGATGTGGATGACTTCTTGTTTGTCTTGGATGGTGGAAGAGGACTGTTTGTTGGATTCCTTGGCTTTGTAAAATGGTATAGTGTTCCTATCTGTATGTTTTCCTTAGTTTATCATACATGTTTCCATGTTTCTTTCTTGTTGTAGGTCAGTACAGAATAGATTTGAGACATGCCCGTGGAGGCACCTCAAGTTTCCTGATTTCATTACAGCTTCTATATTTCTCTTCTTTCTTAGTTATGTCAAAGAATTCTTAACTGCTCTTTGATACCCTAAGAACTTGTTATTAATTTCATTAATGGTTATTATGTATGCTATATAGTATGATTCAAGGTATGCCTTGCTTACTGATATCTATCCAAAACCCCATCACTGAAACCTTTCTCTAAATGTTTGATTGTCCTAGTTGAACCAAAGAGGTCTTGTGTCGATCTTGCCCTTTGCCTATGCTCTGCAATCTTAGTTCAAAGTTCCCGATAGCTCAAAATATGATTTCTAGGAGTTCCCTCTTCGTATATTGAGTTTTTTTTTTTTCTTGTTTGTTTTCCCCAAAGTCTGAAGGCGATTTTCCCAAAGTTATAGGGTCTTATAATTCTATGTATCGCCTGAATGTTTATTTTATGCATCTATCATTTTGAAGTTTCATTTATCGTGATTAATGGTTAGCCCTACCACATGGATGTCTGTTGTAAAAATATTTATGCATTAAACCTCTTTGTCCTTTCACAAATTTATTGTCCATCCAATTTCATTCCACCTTAAAGAATCCATTTTACCTCGACCAAATCGGCCCTGCAATATACCTTGTCCACCCTTTAAGGGATTCTCAACCTTATCGACCCCATAGCCCAGTTGATCTGACAACATTTTTATCTATCTATCCTTTGATCAGTTCTCCCTCAAAAACCTAAAACAAACCAAAAACACAATTAACAACTAGCCTAAAATCAAATATATAGAAAGCAAACAAGTTCACATCCATTGCACAAATAGAGTGAGCCCTCTCTGAGTCCAGGAAGGCTAGGTCCTTGGGCTCCAAAGTTGGTTTGATGCTACCTTGTCATTTGGCTTGCCAATCTGCCAAATCACGGGACCCTAACAGTTTTATTAGCTAATGTCGTTTGAATGTGGATTCACTAATTATGTGTATTTCTTGATTCTTAGCTTGTTGTCACACAATTGAAATATGCATTTCAGGTGAGTGATATTCAAATCTTTAGAAAATATCTGCAATTAAGGTTTTTAACTTGAAGTTTTGAACATGTTACATTCATGCACATCACTAGAAATCAAAACTAGTTTGTCAACTAAATTGAAAAATTCATTTTAGATTGAAAAACATCACATTGACAAGTCAATCATGATCCACATATAACATGCGATTTCAATAATAAATAACAAAGTGTGTATGACACCACATGACATCATAACATAAGCAAAGCAAATAAATATACTATATAGGTTCAAAAAATAGATAATGTGGCTAGCAACCATCAGTCAAACCATAACCAAAAATATAATAAGTGTGGTATATACATTTGTTGCAGCCATTCTCATAATGGATGCCCCATGCATATAAAAAATATATCATAGTACAATAGAAGCCCCATCTAGGGGGGTAGTAGGTTTAGGGCCCCACCCTAGCCACCCCTCCCTCTTGCCATAAGGTCCTCATGTACAACTTCATGTGGAACCAAAATCAAGATCATTATTTTTGCTACCGTTGTTCCCACCTAAATGTAAGTTACCACTTCTTTTGAAAGGTCACCATGGCATCCAAGATGTCATCTCCTAAAGCAACCCACACATCCTCTAGGATGTTTTGCAACACGATGACTATCCTCTAATGGGGGTTTGCATTCCACCTTTGTAACTTATAATTTTCTTCCTGGATCCATTGGATCTAGTCATCATGCTCATCAACACATGCTCTCTCCCTTGGAGCTTGGGATTAACTAGCCTTAGCATCGTGGTAGTTTACCCATTGGTCATAGTCCCACCTCGGGCTCCCCGTTTATGGGCCACACCCAACAATCCATACAAGAAGAGGAACTTGAGCTCCTCCTCTCATCTCGTTCTAGAAAATTGGCACTTCAAAACCTTGTGCTCCCATATATGAAACCATAAATTTATCCAAATTAATGTAAGACGCACATCATAAATAATCATATCAAACATAAACAATGAGATATACACATAAATTAAAAACTAGTATTTTTGTGTCCCTAGGCCTTCCCTGGGGAACGATCATCTCTGGATGATGTCGAAAGTCCATGCTAGCATAGGAGAACTACAAGATAATCTATGGAATATAGAGCCAACATCTCTCAAGCTTGTTCATCCAGTATCGACTGATCTACCTTCCTCCCTCTATGATCTCGGTAAATTTTCGCTACCCTGCTAACCAAGACCTTTTACTTCAGCTGATGTGTTATAATTTCATTAAAGAATTAATGAAAATAAATGAAAATATCTACATGTTGTAAAGAAGAGGAACATAACAAGCATTAGCAACAAAAGATATTGATAACGGAGTTCATCTAGGAGGGACAACGTCCATGGGCCTCGGTGTCAAGATGGTGTAGGCCATTGCATTAAGTGCTGGAAAAAGTGATGACGTACATGGATGGTATTTTCTCTATCATACAAGTAAAATTCCCTCACGCAGGAGTGGCTTGAACTCTCCACGATATGTTCCACTATAGGAACTCTCATTGACAAAAAGGACTCCTATCAACATGACAATCTCACTCATGATGACTATGAGTATCCCGCCAACATGGCAACAAATGGATCTCAATCAAACATACATGGTGACAATGATTATCCCACCAATAAGGCATCAAATGGATCTCAAACATAAATAAAACAAATCCATGATAGAAATTACATCTCACATCAAGAACAAAAACAAGATCCCACATCAAACATCAAACAGGGAACTGTGCATCACAATGCATCCCATAGCAAAGAGACAAAGAATTACATGATCACACCGCATATACCTCACATCCTGGAGCTATCCAAAGAAAAGGATGATAAAATATTGGATCTGGTTGTATCGTCAATCTCGTGGCATCGAATATCCTGAAAACGACTGCTCACACAATGAATGTTGACACCTACAACTCCACTTTGAAAAGTGGTTGAAAAACATAAGGCTCAAATGGAAAATCTGACTGTACCTCTAAACTTGTGTTGTCGAGAGGTGTAGGATCCACTATCAATTTGTTGAATTCTAACACTGTCGAAATCTGGGCCTTAGGGAATCTTTTATATTCCCCTAGATTCCTCAAATATGTTGCTCCATGGGGAATCTAGAAATCTGCAACTCAAAACAGGAATCTGATCTCACCATTGAGATCCTTGCGAAATTCTGAGAAGAATGAGTATAAGGTTGACCTCATTCTGATACCAGTAAATTTCGACCTCCAAGGAATCTGAAATATTCCCTCAAGATTCTTGAAGATTCTCCTCCATAGGGAATCTGAAAAACCACTGATCAAAAGGCGAATCTGACCTCGCCATTGTGTTCCCTGTGAAATTCTAGTTAAAATGCATATAAAGTTCAATACATTCTGACATATGAAAATTTTACCTCCTTGGAATCCTCTGGCATCAAAAGGACATTATGCGTCTCGAAATTCATTCCATTTTGCCTGCATTAGCCTCTGCCTTAGAAAACATGCCTGCACTTGGCTATCCCCCTAGGCGCATAGGAGAAACTTGGTTTAAATTTGTTTTCTAGGCGGAGTTAACAAAGGGACCTGTTATCACCAAAATTGTACTTGATTGGCTATTAATCATATAACTCAGTGTAACTGTTTCAAACCAGATTTTGATGGAAGCTTAGCCTCTTTAGTCTGAGAGGGCTCTCTCACAGGTAATTTATGATATTGGTTAATGATAAAGATAGATGACTAACTCTATGAATTGTGTCTTGGTTTTGTATGTTTACAGGTTGAAAAGATGAAGGCTTGCTACCATTGGGCTATGGAGTCAGTGACAAGGATCTCAATGAAAAAGGCTCTCCTTGTGGAAGCTGAGGCATGTAGATACTTAAATGAAAGTAGAATACAGACATACATATTTTACTCAATATATAAATTTTCAAAGGAATTCAGCGCATGAGAAACATGAATTCTGAGTAATGAACATTAAGATACTGAAAGCAAGACATGAGGAAGATATCCAATAGTTTAGTGCTTGAAAGGAAGTCAGAGCATGAAAAGCAAGAATTCTGAGTAATCAAACATTAGCATATTGGACAGTGTTCATGAAAGAATCAAATGAATCTCAGGTGAAGGATGAAACCAATAGCCACTCTCTATTACTGATCAAAAACATGTTTACAATAGTAGCAGTCAGCAATAACATATCCCAACCCTTTACAACTTCGATAATCTGCCTTTAAATAGACTTTCTTACATCATAGATGATCTTCCTCCTGGCTAGATTCATTGAATTCTTCTAATGACACCTTACATAACAGAAAAACATGTATTTTAATCAAAAAATGATAGCTATACTCTAAAACATTATTTTTCCTAATAGGACTCAAATTCCTATTTATTACATCAAACTACCTTATCTCTTAAAATAGTTACATATATAACAAATAATGCTTCATATGTTCAAATAATCTATGACATATCTCATCACTACTTGACATCTTAAATATCCTCCTCAACATATGGAAACAAACCCTATTTTTCAGGAAAACGGACCTTATCTTCAACGAAGGCTTCAGCTGGTGTGTTGTCTCCATTTCATGGTCTTCAAGTCATAAATATTTGTTGGAAAGGTCCCTTGACCTGTTGGATGTGTCCACCTGTCCAAAACGGCTTTTAAAATGCTCAGAAACCTTCAAAGACATCTCGCTATGAAAACAGGGCAGTGTCGTAGCGTGCTTTCGTAGCGTCCAAAAAATGACTTCACTCAAAATTTCTGCTTCTTTGTTCTTGCATGGTGTCCATCA
This sequence comes from Pinus albicaulis, assembly GCA_034641835.2. Classification (NCBI taxonomy): domain Eukaryota; kingdom Viridiplantae; phylum Streptophyta; class Pinopsida; order Pinales; family Pinaceae; genus Pinus; species Pinus albicaulis. The sequence continues at coordinate 1,044,574,931 of CM076582.1, read as the reverse complement.
TGACATGACACTTAATCATCACCATTATCCCCTCTTGAAAGCTACAAAAAGTGGTTTTAAAGGAAAAAATATAGCTACAAATATTTTTGTAGCGTTTTCTTGCCTTCAAGCCTAGGAAACGCTACGAAACTGTGGAAAACTGTGTAATTTCCAGATTTTGACCTTGTTTCAAAAAGGTACCTTCCAGCTGTATAAAATTGGTTTTCAACATGCCATTAACCTCTTAAAACATAATAAAACTCAACTTAAGAGCCTTGAGGTGTTTCCTCTTCATTAATGATGAGTTGAGCTATGGGTTCCTCAACTACAGTCGTCTTTAAACCCCTCTTCTCCAACTCCTCATGGATCAATTCTAACTGCTCTTGGAGGTATTTGACTTGGTCCTTCAGTTTTCTGTTGCTAGATTTCAAGTGTAGGTTCATTCTTCTAACATGCTTCACCTCTTTCTTCAATGGCATAGTCCATTCGATTAATGTTGTGTATCATCTAAGGTCTTTGACACACTATCAACCTTCTCTTCCCAAATCTCTTTCATTTTCTCAAACTGCACTTTTTGGACATTATGTTTCCTTGCCTCTTTCTTCAAGACTACTATTTCATGATTTTTTAACTTCAACTTCTCCTCAAGAACCTCAAACTCTGTTTTTTCAATAATTTTCTCCTTTCCTTTCTTTTACTTGATGACCGATTCTTCTTTTGCATGTGATGAAAGGTCAATAATGCTTGGTAATGGTTGGGTAGTTTCATTGACCTTCTAAACTTCTTTACTGCTTTCCAAGAGTTTTCTAGCATGTCTTGTCATGGATTTCCTAGCCTGAAACATAAAACCTACATTCTCACCTTCAAACTCTAACTTCTTTGCTGATTTAGTTTTCTTGAGCTTTTTCCTCCCTCATCTATATCCTCAGCTTGGACTATGGGAGTCTCTTCAATATCAATAGCATGCAGAATGTCTTCTAAATTTACCTTAACCACTGTTTGGCTTCTTGTAATCCTTTTTCTGCCATGTTTACTCATAGTTGGCTCTTGTTTTGTAGGTTTTCTCATAGTTGAATTTTGTTTTTCGGGTGAAACAGCAGGTGTATCAAGTTTCTGCAATTGCTCTGTTTCCATGATTTCTGGTTCACTTTTCTTTGCCCCTACTAGTTCACTTTGTTCTACCATTGAAGGTGATGTTACACCTTTAGGTATAGGAATTATTTTAGGGGTGATGGCATCCACTTCAAAACCACTGACAAACATAAAACAATAACAGTCTATGCCTAGTATTTTTAACTCATCTAAAACCATCAACTTTATTAAACCATGATGAAAAAGTGAGGTTTCACTTCCTTCAGATTTAGCTTGAACTTTATCTTCCATTTTTGCTAAGCTTCTGTATAAATAAAAAGGTAGATCAAGATATTTCTTACCAACAAAATTTAGCAGAAGCTTGAAGTGGTAAGAATAAAACACACTATACCTCCCTTCACAAGTGAAGTATTTCTGAATGATTAGCAGTAGCTTTGGGAAATTATCTTTCATGTAGCTCCTTGGAATGGCATTTGTAAGTTCAGCCTCACTATGTTCTGGCTTGATAAATTCTTTACATTCCTGCATGTTGAATTTGAAACCTTTGAACCATTGTTCTTCTCCTCTTGGGATTCCTGTTGCTGCTGCAATAGTCTCTAGTGTTATAGTGAGGTTCAACATTCCCACTTTTGCAGTTTTCCCATTGAAATTTAGGGCAAACTCTTTAGAAACATGTACATGGAATCCTTACAATCTTTGGTAAAACTGTAAACACCCTGTTCTTCTGAAAACTTTTGAAGTTGTTGGGTCTTCATTTATCAGGTTCATGCCTAATGGCTCATATCTAAGACAGTGGCCACCTTTTTTGGCCTTCCTCTTTGCAGCCATGTTACTTTTATGTCTTCTCTGCCTCGCTTGATCAGTGATACCTGCAAACCTTTGAAAATTTCAACCACAGCTTGGGCTTAGTGAAATAGCTCTCGAGAGCTCAATAACATGCAAAGAGGGAGTGAAGAATGACAAATGACTCAATTGGGAAATATTTTAAAGTTCGATGACAACTCATGGCATAATTATGACCCATACATACTTAAAATGGTAATAATGACTTCAGCCATGACCATTGTACCTCGATTTAACCCTAAATGACTCGAATGGCATCTATCCTAACCCTTTCAATCATTTACTGTCACCTAGAAGCTTTTTTGAAAATACAAATAGGAATACCTCCTTTCATAGCGTACTTAGTGTATTTCTGGGCAGTTTCACTATGAAAGTATTAACAGTTTCGTAGCGAAAAGTGATTTTTTCTATGTGATTCGCTACGAAAGTAGGGATTCTTGGCCAAAATAACCTTTCTGGAGTTGTATGCTTGAGAAATGAAATATTTCAGGAAATAATGGCTGGTGTGACATGAAAAGACTTTAATGGGGGTCGATTTGGACCTCAGGATAAGATAATAAGAAAAATTTAAAATTTTCCTTAACCAAGTAATGAAAAATGAATTCTATGACCATACCTTTGACACATGAACCTTTATGACTATGTCAAATGATGTTTCATTTTTTTCTTAGTGATAACAGGACCGTTGGTGGTGCAAAGGTAAATTTGTTTGGGCGGAGGAGGAGAGGTCGGGGGATAAAATCCCGACCCCTCAACATAGTTCTGTATATAAATTTTGGGCAGGCAGGGTCCGCAACCCACGACCCCAACCTGACCCATTGATTCCGTGCACATATATTTTTAACATTGTTGCATGGTATTAATACCATACCCACCATATAATAACCATTTAGTTAATTTATATGGTATATGTTAAGTTTGATTTAACCTTTTATGCCATTTATGACTTTTAAACAATTCGTTGATTTGGATTTTAATAACCATATGTTATATTTTTAACATAAATTTTGTTATATGGTTATTATAACCATTAAATTTTTAAAATGATTTTTTTAATAACCATTTTAAATATAATTTTAATGATTTTTTTTTTCTTTTGTGCGAGTGTAAGGGCTAATGCTGGAGCGTTGGAAATATTTTCATTGATGGCAAAGGAGCAGAAAGGAGCAACACCAATATTATCATTGATAAAAAAGGAGCATATCAGGATCAGCTGGAGTATAAAGGATCAATAAGGAAAAGAAAGCAAAAGTTAAGTAGAGAAGCATAAAAGAGAGGCAAAGGAGCAAGGCAGAGAAGCAGCAAAGAGGCATGGATCAACACCAAAATTATCATTAAGGAAAAGGAGTAGAGAGGAGCAGTAAAAGGCAAGGAGCAGCATTAGAATCTTTATCAAAGAGCAAAGGCAGCAAGCTTGGGTCAAGTCGTGAATGTATTGAATCAAGTCGTGAACGTGTTGGGTTGAGTCATGCACGAGTGGCAAGAGTTGTGAACATGCTAAGACAAGTAATGAACGTGTTCAGAAAATGGATAAATTCGTGAACGCACACTTCAAGTCGGCAAATCGAGTTGTATGAATACAAATAAGTGAACGAAGTTCCTATGAACTTCGTTGTAGATCCAAGTATGGAAGAACACAGATTTATTGAAGACGTGATTCCATCAACATGTGTCAATGTGCGGGAGGAATGGATGGTCATTATCAAGTCCTAGAAATGACAGCGAGAGAATGGACACACCGAATTGCGTCGCATTTGCTAGAAAACGATTGGCACACATCACAATCGATGACTTTTATATTTACGTGTTAACACATCGAAAGTTATATTGTTTAAGTTTTGATTCGATGAGGAGCCACGTGTCGGGCGGAGGTCCATGTACATATTGCACATCACATGCAATATGATATAAATTTTAACAGCGTAGAGGTAAATGTGCAAAATTCTAATTTGCAATGGGTTAAATTCCGCAACGTGCGATAAGGTTTTCAGGTCGATTGTCGATGAGTTAACCCATTGCAAATTGGAATTGATAAGGTTTTCGGGTCGATTGTCGATGAGCTAAAATGTCTGATTTGCGATAAGACACGGAAATTGTGAAATGCAAAGTGCGGGAGATGACATGGCAATATGACATGGCAGTGACGTGGCGATGACATGGTAGTGACGTGGTGATGATATGGCAGTGGCATGGAAGTGATGTAGTGATGACATGGCAGTGATGTGGCAATGACATGGCAGTGACGTGGAAATGATATGGCAGTGACGTGGCACGATGACGTAGAGATGACGTGGACATGGCCTGCATATCGCACATCGCAAGCTCAGGAGGATAAGCACTCAAGAATCATGTTAAAATGACAAAGTGTGAAATGTGATAAGGGTATCGAATGTGATATGCTTAAAAACTAAAGTCTAGAGGATTTAAAGTCCGACGTGGTACCCATTTGCATACCGCACATCGCTATCGGAGATTATTATATTTATATGTTAATTTATCGCAAGTTAATTGTTTTAAGTTGCGATGCGATAAGAAGTGCGAGATGTGATACAAGGAGTGGACGCCATGGAGTTACAAAGCCAAAGATTAAAGAATTAAAGTCTGGCTATGGGACCCAATCGGATATCGCAATTCGCAAGCTTAGGAGGATAAGCGCTTAAGAATCGTGTTGAAACGCAATGTAAAATGGGCCAGGACACGATACCACTCAAATGTAAATACTAATATATTTCAAGTCCGAAAGTATGATGTTTTCCATTGTTAAATCGCATTGGAGAGAAAAGAAGCCTTATAATGGAGATCGCATGAATGCTGAAATGCGATGGAAAGTGGATTCTATGCATTATTCAAAGGAAATATAATATATTTCAAGTCCAGCCTTACACCTGTTTAAGTGGAAAAAGGTTTGAACGCGGCTAAAGGAGACTCGGGTAAGTGACCCGAAATAGAACAAAGGGCAAAGGAAAAAGATGAACGTTGCAGAAATAAGAAGAAATGTACCATGGGTCGAGTTGGGCTTAGAAATACCTCCAGGTAGAGTCGAGTGATGAGAAAAGCAGAAGGTTGAACACTGCAGGCAAGAGAAGGAAGGTATCTAGGCAGAGTCGGGAAAAAGGAGATATGGTGGCACTATTGGAAATGCAACAGCATGGGTCGAGTCGGGCAAAAAGGTGGTTATGCAGCACAGTTAGAATATAACAACAAAAACATAAAAGACAAAGGGACAGCAAGAAGAAGAGGACAAATGCACAGCAAAGCTAAGAAGTTGAAAGGGTTGAGTTGAAATATTTAATATGAATTTGAATTTATTGATATATTCTATAATTTTTGTGATGCAAAGGCAAGTATCCAAGGAAAAGAAAAACTCCAATTGATACTGAAATAAATGTAAATATTGTTGTAACATTTTGAATATGCTGAGTGAGGAAATGAGTGGGTGGAAGGAAAAGAGTCATGCATGTTCACTTCATATTCCCATATAGAATGAAAACAACCATGAAGTTATCTCTATAAATGATTTTATTTTAATGTGCCTAGAGAGGTTAGAGAGTAGAAGAATGAGAGTGAGTAGATAAAGATGTTGTGCACATCCAGAGTTGATATGAAGTAGATATGAAGGCTAAAAAGGCAGCAATGGACAAGGAGTATAACAGAGCTGATATCCAGGTAAATCAGAATTTTAGTTTCATGTTGAGTGAGGGGATTGTAGTCTCCTTTAAATTTGCAGCTTGATAAATTTACATTTGGAGCTGGGTGAGGTAGGAGCCTCCTGTGGGTTGTAGCCTGCAGAAAATAGATGGGAGTTGGAGCTTCCTTGAAAGTTGTAGCTTGCAGAAATTGAGGCAGTAGCCTCCTGTAGGTTGGAGCCCACAAAGAATCAGTTGTGATAGGGATTTGGATCTTGCCTTTGCATCACAACAATAATAATATGTGTTTTTCTCCCTTATGATTTTCCACTTATATCTGTTGTCTATGTTCATGATGATTATGTGTTGATGCATTGTGTTTAATCTGCTTATAACTTGTTTCCCACATATTAAGTTTTCTCATTCATTATATATTAAGTTTCTTATGAAATGGAGGTGTAAATAAGTTTAAAGAAAAGAGTTTTAAATGTCCATGAATGTACTAAAATTATTCATCCCCCCCCCCCTCTCAGTTTAGCTAAGAGTTCATCAATTGGTATCAGAGAAGGTTCATTTTGTATTCGTTTAACAACTGGAAGGAGGTCCTAGGTCCCCAAAATGGCTATCCTGGAAGGATGCTCAACAAATAAAGCCTCATTGTTTACTGCCACAAACTATGCTTTCTGGAAAATAAGAATGAGGACATACTTAATGTCTCTAGGAATAAAATTTTGGGTTGTTGTGGAAGAAAAATATGCACCAAAGGATACAGACACTGAGGAAGAAGCCAAACAAAATTTCAGAGCTAATACAAAAGATATCTGGGATATTTTAGGAAACCTTCATGAGGGAGATACAAAGGTGAAGATGGCCAAACTACAAGCATATAGAACTCAGTTTGAAAACTTAAAAATGAATGAAGATGAAAATATAATTGCATTCTTCTTAAGAGTTGCAGAAGTTGTGAATATCATGATAGGACTAGGAGAATAAATTAAAGAAAGTGTTGTAGTACAGAAATTATTGAGATCTCTACCACCTAGGTTTAATCCTAAGGTTTCTGCCATAGAAGAAACAGAAAACTGGGAAACCTTGACTAGGAACCAATTACATGGCAACCTAAAATTATATGAGATGAGACTTCCTAAAGGGAATTCAAACATGAGGGAGGCCATCTTTAAAGCATACAAGTGCATAGAAGAGAAGGAAGGTACATGCTCATGCTCTGGTGAATAAGAATCCAAATTTGTCAGAACATTGGATAGAGGCATAGGTAAGTACAAAGGTAAAATTCCTTTTAAGTGCTTTATTGTGGAAGAGTGGGGCACTATGCTTCAAAATGTCCTCATAAGAAAATAGATAATCAGTCAAAAGGGAAAGACAAAAGCAATTTCCGCAATAGGTAGAAAGGGAATAGATTTAATATAAGAACATTATATGCTCAACAAGACAGCAGTGCATCTGAGAGCTCAGATGAATCCCCCAATGAAGAAGGAACATCAGAATTCATTTTGATATCTAAGGAAGAGCTTGAGAAATATTTCCTAGAATTTGAAGAAGAAGGGGAAGTAGATCTTGAGGGGGAGGTAGTGAGTGCCTAAAGGAAATAGATAGACTCAAGCTCAAGACTAGAAAACAGAAGGCAATCCTTCTGAAACATGTAAAGGAAGAACCAAACTCTGAATATTTTATTAAGTTGAAAATTGAACTAGAAGAAGAAAGGAAAGTAGAAGACATTATGTTGTAGCAAATAAGAGAGAAAAGTCAAGAATGTGGAAGATTGGAAGAAGAGGTGGTGAGTCTGAGGAAGAAATTGGAAAAGGCTCAAATTGATTTAAAAATGAACATTCAACAGTAAAAAATGTGTTGAACAATTGGACAGGATATTAAATGCACAAATATATCCTCTTGTAAAGACTGGGATAGGATATGAAGGAGAATCTCAAGGCAGAGGATAAGAAAGCTATTACATTTGTGAAAGCTGTCCTAAAATAAAAAGTTGACTCCCATCAATCTGAGAACAAAAATGTGGGAAACCCTTCAAATCCTCATGAGCTGCAACAAAAATCCACCACAAGGAAAGCCCTAGAAACAAAAGGAGTGAACAACCAAGCAACATTCCATCATAGATCAAATGGCTTCCAAAGACATAATTTTCATATGACCAGATGGTTATATCCCCAAACAACCTTCTCCACCAGATTGAGGTACTACTTCCATGGGTATTGCTTTTGCTGTAAAAGGTTTGGTCATAAAGACATAGTGTAGAGCGTATATAAGGAGAATGGAGTATGGAAACTCAAAGGGAATTTCGAGCAATGGTAGATTCACTCATGTACATAATCCATTCCGAAATACAATCAAATGTTTTTGCTGCCATAAAAATGGGCACAAGTCTTACGAATGTCCTCTCAAATATTGTGATCCATATCCTCAGAAAATTTATAGAAAAAATAGCTGCATGCAATGGAAAATGAAGCTAAATAAGTGTGATCTAGTTCTAATTACTCAAGATCAGAACAATCAATGGTATGTGGACAGTGGATGCTCAAAACATATGACTGGAGACCGAAGCAAGTTTGTAACTTTTGATGAAAAGAAATATGGGAATGTAACATTCGGTAATGATAGAGCAGGGAAAATCAAGGGAAAAGGCACAGTCAGCCTGAATAATGGAAGAGGAGAGGCTTAGGATGTACTGTTTGTAGATGGTATAAAATCCAATCTGCTAAGTGTTTGTCAAATGTGTGATAAAGGTTGTGAGATCCTTTTAAGAGCCCAAGATTGTGAAGTAAGGTCAATCACCACATGAAAGACCTTGGTCAAAGGTGTTTGAACAAAGAGTAATGTTTATATAGTGGAATAGAATAATGAAGCATTCCACATCAACAAACTTGACGAATTATGGCTATCGCATAGAATATTGGGACATCTAATTTTTTACCACATCATCAAACTGAGCAAAAAGAAAGATATCAAAGATTTTCCTGCAATAAAGAAGCCACCAAATACCATATGTAAGTCCTGCCAACTAGGCAAACAAACTCGCACATCATTCAAAGCTAAATACCAACTATCTACAAGTAAGCATCTTCAGCTTGTACACATGGACTTGTGCAGACCTTCAAGAACAAATGCACTAGGTGGAGAATCGTATTTCATGCTGATAATCGATGATTTTTCCAGATTAAAATTGGTGGAATTTCTCATATAAAAATCCAAAACATTTGATAAATTTAAGATATTCAAGGCACTGGCAGAAAATCAAACTTGATGTAAACTAAAATGCATCAGATCAGACAGAGGAGGTGAATTCACAGGTGATGAGTTTGCAAACCTGTGCAATGATTGTTGGATAAAGCAACATTTTGATGTTGCAGATACACCTCAACAGAATCGAGTGGCAGAGAGGAAAAATGGGTCTGTACAACAGATTTCCAGAGTTGTGATGCAAGAAAGAAACATTCCCCAAACTACTGGGCAGAAGCAGTACACAGGGCTATTCATATTCTCAACAAAGCTCATCTCAGACCAAATTGTGAAAAGACTCCATATGAATTTTGGCATTGGAAACCCACATCAATTAAGCACTTTAGAGTCTTTGGCAACAAATTTTTCATAAAGAATAATGATGAAAAATTGGGGAAGTATGATGCAAGAACTGATGAAGGAATATTTTTGGGATATGCATCAAAGAGTAAGGGTTACAGGTTCTACAATAAAATACTTAATAAAATTTTGGAAAGCATTGATGTGAGATTCGATGAATAACTACCAGACAGAACCATTAGTACAAACTATGTCAATCTTTCGAATGATCATCAAGATGAGAATCAAGAAAATAAAGAATAGAATGAGACAACAAAAGATACAGAAATAACCTCCAAATGACCCTTGAGACACACTCAGAAGAACCATCCAGAAGATCAAATCATTGGAGACAAGAGTGCAGGATTCCAAACTAGAAGACAACTAGCTGAACAGGCCGAGGAAGTGTATCTAGTCATGTTGTCACAGATAGAACCGAAGAATTTCGTTGAAGCCAGCAAAGACAAAAATTGGATAAATGCTATGAACAAAGAATTAGACCAGATTGAGAAGAAAAATACCTGTGACTTAATACAAATACCTATCGGGAAAAATTTCATTAGCACAAAGTGGATACTCAAGAATAAGATTAATGAACAAGGTCAGAGAATCAGAAATTAAGCCAGACTTATATGTAATGGATAATCTCAAATCAAAGGACTTGAATATAATGAAACTTTTGCCCTTGTAGCAAGAATGGAAGCAATTAGAATGTTTCTGGCTTTTGCATGTTATCATGATTTCAAGGTATATCAAATGGATGTGAAGTCTTCCTTCTTAAATGGAGATCTAGAGGAAGAAGACTACATGGAACAACCTGAAGGATTTTCCCTAGCAGATAAGCACAACTATGTTCGCAGATTAAAGAAAGCCCTATATGGTCTTAAACAAGCACCACGTGCATGGTATTCTAGGCTAGACAATTACTTTCAAAAACAAGGATTCAAGGGAGGAGTAGACATAAATCTGTATATAAAGGCTGATGAAAATGAACTTTTAATTGTAGTGGTATATGTAGATGACATCATGTTTGGCTGCAACAAGGATGAATTAGTGAAAGTATTTTTAGAAGAGATGAAGTCAAAATTTGAGATGTCTATGATTGGAGAGCTTACCTTCTACGTAGGACTTCAAATTCTACAGAAGAACAAAGACATATTCATTTCACAAGAAAAAAAAAATAAGAGACGTGTTAAAAATATTCCAAATAGAAGACTGCAAACCTGTGTCAACTCCCATGATCATTGGATGCAAGTTATGTGCTGATGATGTATCTGTAGATGTAGATCAAATAATTTACAGATTTGTGATAGGAATTTTGCTATACCTAACAGCCTCTAGACTAGACATAATGTTGGCAGTAGGACTTGTGGCAAGATATCAAGCAGCACCAAAACAAAATCACTTGCTTGCAATCAAGAGGATATTTAGATACCTACACGGAACTGCACATTATGGCCTATGGTATCCGAAAGGTAAAGATTTCACATTGATAGCATATACAGATGCATATTGAGACAGTTGTGTGGATGACAGGAAAAGAACAAGTGGAGGTGCATTCTATTTGGGAGAAATTTTGGTGGCTTGGTTAAGAAAGAAGCAAACATTTGTCTCTCTATCTATAGCAGAAGTTGAATACATAGCAACAACAGCTTGTTGCACACAAGTGATGTGGATGAAACAAAATCTTCAAGACATGAAGGTAAACATCACTGAACCTATTTCTATCAAATGTGACAATACAAGTGCAGTAAGCATATCAAAAAATCATGTGCTTCATTCGAAAACCAAGCACTTCCCAATAAATTACCACTTCCTCAGAGAAAAAGTAGCAGAAAAAATAGTAAATATGGAATATGTCCCAACAAAAGAATAGACAACAAACATATTTACAAAACCTCTTTCTAGAGAACCATTCAAGTATCTAAGAGACAAACTGGGGATAGTGTCTGCAACTAATACTCTCTGATATGATAAAAAAAAAAAGCACCAGCATAGGCTACAATATCAGGAACAAGCATCCAGCCAGGGTTAGACAAGAAGCAACTTCTAAGGGGGAGATTAGCCCATAAAAGTTGTCAAAGAAGAGCTGCTTGGAATAAGAACAGCTAAAATATCAGGAAGGGAAAGGACAATTCCTCTGGTAGAGAACTATAGAGGAAGAAGGACACCTGAAACATTCAATAGCCAATAGGTTGATGGAAGAAGAGAAAGCAGCAAGTAGCCATGGTGGTAAAGGGAACATCAGTCATGAACTTGGAAAATAAGAGGACGATTACTCTGTGTGTCTCACTGCAAGTGTTAATAATGTAACAAAATTATTTTAAGAAGAATAAATAAGAAAAATTTTATTATCAGTATATCATCATTGGAGCAGTCTTCCTCTCAGTAGAATACCAAATGCTATTTTTTGGAGCAGTGCTATGGTACAGGTCCCCAATATCGGAGTATGATAACATACATCAGGGTGTTGGTATGGCAGAAATACATCAAGGATAATTTCAAGTTGTGTTACCAATGCATGGAATTTATCAAGCCTCGAGGGTTTTATGTTTAAATATGTAACTATTCAGTGTTAAAGTCATTGGGCCTTTTAGATTGAAAGATATTGGCTAATATTAGAATAAGTTGTAGACCATGTTTGGACTCATTGTTCACAGTAACATCAAGGGCTTTTGGCTTGTAGTGATTATATCTTCAGAAGTTTGGCACATATCACCAATATCAAGCAGTAAGGGACAAAAGTACAGAACATTCTATGGTGACATGCCTTCCATCATTCTCATAAGTTTGGGATAGCATCAATTTTTAGCATATTCATGTAATATCTATGATTTTCAAAGTGTTACCTCAACAATTCTCATATATCTTATGAATTTTGCAATGCAGTCACAACGATGGCCTACTACACTCTTGTAATGTTGAAGTGCACATAAAGCAATCCTTATGTGTAATATAAAGCAGCACCCACTGTGTATGCAGAAGATCATAAAGTAGTAATACAATTATGGAGTGTGTATATTCATTTAATAACAAAAGGACGAAATAAAGGATGCGTATACAGAACTCAAAGAGTAGCAATGCAATGATGGAATCTACATTGAAAATAAGTATAACCCCTTTACATTGATGTCAAAGGGGGGGGGGGGGGAGAAAGAAAAAGAATATAAACACTTCTCAGAATGAAAGGGGGGGGGAAGTGTTGGAGGAAGTGTTTCCATCAATGCCAAAGGGGGAGACTATTGGAAATATTTCCATTAATGGAAAAGGAGAAGAAAGGAGCAGCAACAGAATTATCGTTGAGAACAAAGGAGAAGATCAGGATCAGCTGGAGTATAAAGGAGCAATAAGGCAAAGAAGGAAAAAGTTAAGTAGAGAAGCATAAAAGAGAGGAAAAGGAGCAAGGCAGAGGAGAAGCAAAGAGGTATGGATCCACACCAGAATTATCGTTAAGGCAAAGGAGTAGAGACGAGCAGTAAAAAATCAAGGAGCAGCATTAAAATCTTTATCAAAGAGCAAAGGCAACAAAGGCAACAAAGGCAGCAAGCTTGGGTAAAGTCGTGAACGTATTCAATCAAGTCGTGAACGTGTTGGGTCAAGTCATGCACGAGTGGGTAGATTCGTGAACGTGCTAAGACAAGTAATGAACATGTTCAACAAATGGAGAAAGTCGTGAGCACGCAGGTCAAATCAGCAAACCGGGTTGTATGAATACGAATAAGTGAACGAAGTTCCTATGAACTTTGTTGTAGATCAAAGTATGAAAGAACATGGATTTATTGAAGACTCAATTCCATCAATAGGTATCAGTGTGTGGGATGAATGAACGGTCGTGATCAAGTCGCAAAAATGACAACGAGACAATGGACGCACCGGATTGTGTAGCATTGGCCAGAAGACGATTGGTGCACATCGCAATCGGTGACTTTTATGTATAAATTTGAATAACTGATATATTATTCACCAAGATTCTCCTGATCACGCACTATTTTAACTTCATGCACAATACATAATCTCTTCTACCATTGATCATTAATTGCGGAAATAAAAACAATCGCATGCGAACATTAAAACCATAAACAATCACACATATGAACACAGTATTTCATGGGAAAGCTTAAAGCTGAAAACCCCCAACTATCTGTATATTATATGTCATAGATATCATGTAACAATCATTTTAAAAATCTCCTCACAAGCTCTCAGCACAACCTCCAATTGCTACACACTAATCAAGCTAGATCTAGCAAAACACATGCTGCAATCTCTGCCACCTGATAGCTAGCCTCTATTGCGTAATCAATGCTGAAGAATGGCTCATAAATAACTTCGAACCACCTAGCTTGTACTATGCAATCCTCATTGGCTTCTCCAATCACTGGTTGTTGCAAATATGCAACAGTATAGTCACAACTGATAGTTAACATGCTCTTCCACCTATCTATGCACTTGTCTCCACTGAAATTGTCCATGCACTGAAGTTAACTAATGTATTCTTTAGTTGATTAATGAGTTTATAATTAGTGAATTAATTAATAATTAATTCATACCACTCTTCACTAGTGTATTAATCAATTAGACTAAATACAACTAGCTCAACTATGTTTAGATTAGTTAAACTGAACACAACTCCATTAACTCCTCAATCAACTCCATCAAACTCTGTCACATGAGTTCTAACTGAAGTATCCATGCAATAACTCCACTTAACCCTCAGGAATAGCGTAATTCCTTCTGTCAGCTCCTGTGCCACATCTGTGCACTTAACTGAAGTGCTCCAAGAGAATAATATAATGTTTATAGTCCAAATATTATTAAGAGCTAATAATATTCGACATATCTATTTTCAGACTGGCAATCTAAAAATAGATTCCGCCCAATATGTCTAAAAATAGAAGTCCATCTATTTTTTCTGACTTGACCAACCATCCACAAATAGCATCCTGCAACTCATAGAACATGATCCATATGTCTAAAAATAGACTTTGCGCCAAAAATAGCCTGCGGGTCCACTTAGTGAAGGCGACTCTTTTCACTAAGCTCATCATCTTGTTGCAATCTCAACACTTTATATTGACGTGTTAACACATCGCAAGTTATATTTTTTAAATTACGATGCGATGAGATGCCACGTGTCGGGCGGAGGTCCATACACATATCGTACATTGCATGTGATATGATATAATTGTTAACGGCGTAGAGGTAAACGTGCGAAATGCCAATTTGCGCTGGGGTAAATTCCACGACATGCGATAAGGTTTTGAGGTTGATTGTTGATGAGTTAAAATGTCTGATTTGCGATAAGACACAGAAATTGTGAAATGCGAAGTGCGGGAGATGACATGGTAGTGACGTGGCACGATGACGTGGACCTGGCCCGCATATCACACATCGCAAGCTCGGGAGGATAAGCACTCAAGAATCATGTTAAAATTTCAAAGTGCGAAATGTGATAAGAGTATTGGATGAGATATGCTTCAAAGCTAAAGTGTAGAGGATTTAAAGTTTGGTGTGGGACCCATTCGCATATTGCACATTGCTATCAGTGATTCTTATATTTATATGTTAATTCATCGCAAGTTAATTGTTTTAAGTTGTGATGTGATAAGAAGTGTGAGATGCAATACAAGGAGCGGACACGATGGAGTTACAAAGCCAAAGACTAAAGAATTAAATTCTGGCTATGGGACCCAATCATATATCGCAATTCACAAGCTCAGGAGGATAAGAGCTTAAGAATCGTGTTGAAACGCCGATGTGCAAAATGTGAAATGGACCCGGACGCGATACCACTCAAAGGTAAATACTAATATATTTCAAGTCTGAAACTATGAGGTTTTCCATTGTTAAATCATATCGGAGAGAAAAGGAGCCTTATAACAGATATCACATGAATGTCAAAATGCGATGGAAAGTGGATGTGATGCATTATTCAAAGGAAATAGAATATATTTCAAGTCCAGCCTTACGCCTGTTTAAGTGGAAAAAGGTTTGAACGCGGCTAAAGGAGACTCAGGTAACTGACCCGACACAGAATGAAGGGCAAAGTCAAACTTGAACGTTGTGGCAATAAGAAGACATGTACCATGGGTTGAGTCGGGCTGAGAAATACCTCCAGGCAGAGTCGGGTGTTGAGAAAAGCAGAAGGTTGAATGCTACGGGCAACAGAAGGAAGGCAACTAGGCAAAGTCGGGAAAAAGGAGATATGGTGGCACTATTAGAAACGCAACAACATGGGTCAAGTCGGGAAAAAAGGTGGTTATGCAGCACAGTTAGAATATAATAGCAGAAACATAAAATTCAAAGGGACAACAAGCATAAGAGGACAAATGCACAGCAAAGCTAAGACGCTAAAAGGGTTGAGTTGAAATATTTTGTATGAATGTAAAGTTATTGATATATTCTATATAGTTTTTGATGCAAAGGCAAGTCTCCAAGGCAAAGCAAAACTCCATTTGATACTGAAATAAATGTATATATTTTTGTAACATTCTGAATATGCTGAGTCAAGAAATGAGTGGGTGGAAGGCAGATTCATACCTGTTCACTTCATATTCCCATATATAATGCAAATAACCATGAAGTTATCTCTATAAATGATTTTATTGTAATGTGAATAGAGAGGTTAGAGAGTGGAAGAATGAGAGTGAGAATATAGAGATGTTGTGCACATCCAGATCTGATATGAAGCAGATATGAAGGCTGAAAAGCCAGCAGTGGAGGAGTAAAACAGAGTTGATATCTAGGTAAATCAACATTTTAGTTTCATGTTGAGTGAGGGGATTGTAGTATCCTTTCAATTTGTAGCTTGATAAATTTCTAGTTGGAGATGGGTGAGGTAGGGGCCTATTGTGGGTTGTAGCCTACGAAAAATAGATGGGAGTTGGAGCTTCCTTGAAATTTGTAGCTTGCAGAAATTGAGGTAGTAACCTCCTGTAGGTTGGAGCCTACAAATTATTTGTGAGAGGGAGTTGGAGCTTGCCTTTGCATCACAACAATAATAAGATGTGGTTTTCTCCCTTGTGGGTTTCCACTTGTATATTTTGTTTATGTGCATCATGATTATGTGTTGATGTATTGTGTTTAATCTTCTTATTACTTGTTGCCCACATATTAAGTTTGTTGATTCATTATATATTAAGTTGCTTATGAAATGGAGGTGTAAATAAGTTGAAATAAAAGAATTTTAAATTTCCATGAATGTACTAAACTGATTCACCCCCCCCCCTCTCTCAATTTAGCTAAGGGTTCATCATGGAGCCCTATGTGTCATGTGCTCACTGGAATGCCATGTGGCACACCGTGGGCCCCACGTTCCATGCATTAAAAAAACATCAAACTACTCTAACTTCATCATATGAGCTCAGATTGACATGTTGTTTGCATTGTTGTGATTAGGGAGACAAGCTCTTCAATCTAAATATGAGTTTGGCACATTCTTTCCACTTTCAATTTTGAGCCTTTTTCCAAGCCACTGGTGTGAAGATCCACCTGGATCAATCCTCCCCACTGAGGAGCTTTTGGTCTGCCAAAAGAATCAACTTATATCCATCATCGACTACATGCAAATTTCTTTGAAAGGCACATTCCCACATGACTCCTTCACCTCACGTACTTCAAAATCGGAACGTAAATCCAACACTTGTAACTATTTCAATGAAAATGTATGAAAAGGCACATCCCTTGAATACTCGTTCACCTTTTTCCTTCGTAATCAGAATGAAAATTCCAACACCTACCCAAAGCTACAATTCAAATTACATGCTCAATGTGACCAACTATGACCCACACATTCCCATACTTGCCACGAGTTTACATGCTCGGTGGTGAAGTTTACAATGAATGGAAATCACACCCCAACTATCATTGCAAGACTAAAAACATCATCATTGTATTTTGAAGTGATGGCAACATCATCACTTTTATAATTATCGTTGAGAAAAAATGAGAAGATCATCACAAGACAAGGCCAAAAATATCATTGTCGCATGGCAAGTGATGGGCAACCGCATCATCACTTTTACAAAAATAAATGAAACACATGATTTACAAAAGGAAGGCCATGACAAGCTAACACATGTAGAAAAAAATCTAGAAAAAACCCCTCTTTAGCAAATTGAATGGGCCATCCCCCTGTGGGAGATTCGCTTGTCGATTAGCTCTTTCGACTGGTTTATGCACAGGCATTTTGTATTTGAGGTGTTGCTCTCGATGGAGCCTCCAACATGTGGCTCTTTGATGACCACTTTGGTTACAATGGCTACAAAAGGTCTTCTCTCTCCAGGCTTACTTAACCAGTTTATTTCTCTGCTATGGAGAAGGCTTCTCATGCCTCATCCTCCTTTGTGTTTCCATTCTTTTCCAACACTCAGCAATGACATGGTTATGTAAACCAAAAAAATGACAAGTTTTCTTATGTCGTGATTTACGTTCCTGATTAGAAACATGCTTATAATCAAAATGAACTTGATAATATCAAGACTTATTATACCTTTCCTGGTGGTCTCTGGTGCGATCATAGTGATGAGAGCTTGCCTCATCTCTTTCACTGCAACATGCACTTCCATGGGATGATGGCAAAGTGTTCCCATCAATCCTTCTCCCTGGAAATTTCAACAATGTTTGTTTGCCTTTGATTTCCTTCAAACATCCTTCTTTAGTGTATCCCAAAGCTGCGTATCGAGGTCTCTGCACAATCTCCAATGGCTGAGTTATGCCTTGGCCATGAATTCCAATTCCTCCTCCTTTGTATCCCATCCTAGCAAGGAGTCTCATGTCAGTTCCTTTAATGGGTATCTCCATACCTCCAATAGAAATGATATCATTTGAAGATTAAATTGAAGAATGATCACAATTTTTTACCTCATATGTCAATTTTGAAGCATGTGATGAGGACTTCTCTGAGCCTTCTTTGTGCTTCACTTCCTCCAAGGCCTCTATCGCGGCTTTTAGCTGAAGCTGCAATTGTTGCTTCTTGATGCAGGGTTATGCTTAACCGAGTTTCTACCCAGGATTAATACTCGTAAAAGAGTATATACTCCGAATTTGACACATTCAGATAGGTTCCCATAGCTTTCAGGAAAAAAAAAAAAAAAAACATTACAAAATTTATTTCGCGGAAGCTTCGTTCATTCCAACCTTATATTTTAATACTTTAAGTTAAAATAAAGGAATCCCACTTTATACGCGAAAACAGGCTTTGTGGGATCTCGGTTCAAAACCCCAAACCAATCCTTCATATGTGCTCTTTTAACATTTAAGCACTTAAATTACCTTATTACCTTCGTCCCTTTTTATCTGTTGTAAATGACTACTTCACGTTATTCAATGAACCTCTCCTCATGTGGCTTCAACTAATCCTATGTGGCATCACCTTCTCTTATCGCAAACACAGCATCACAAGCTGCTACTCTCCACAATACCGCGAACCTGTGGGTTATGGGCCCATATATACTCGGAAGCATGCAACATCGGATTGCTTTATCGGAACTTCACAGCTTCAAACAGATCGCAGATCACAGAACATTCCACTTTGCAAATCGGTGAGTATAGCATTTCTAACATTGATGATTTTAACATTACGCATGCCGTAACTTTAGCAACCCGCAACTTACATCATCGCACTTCGCAACTTTTCACTCCATTGTTTAACCATTATACCATATCGCATGCACTATGCAATATGCACTTGGACCTCTTCCCTACACGTGGCTCTTCTTCACACATTCCCAATTCATATTTTGATGAGATCTAAGTCGTTAATATTCGCCTTGATCCTTGTTGTCTGATCTCTTCCTTTGGAAAATTTCTAAGGGTTTTCTCTAAATTGATTTCTTTTGTTTTTTACTGCTGTCGCTTCTGCAACTCTGTATTTTTTTCGCTACTTCCTCCTGAACTTTCTTCTATTCATTCGCTCATATCTTTGATGATCACGCTTGTTGCACACCTTGCACATTGTCTCAAGCCAGCATACAGAACACCACTATGTATTACTTATCTAAATTCAAAATTCGGTTTTATTTCTTTATCTCGACCTCCACACAATTTTATCTGCACTTATTTGTTCTCATCAGCTTCAAACGCAGTTGTTTAATTCCTGGAATGGAATCATACAGATTCTACACAGTCGTTAATTCTTTTATCTCTCATAAATACTTGTACATTCAATTAGAATTCATTACAAGGTATTATTATACTGATGTTGATTTTTTTATATTATGGATCACTCAGCACATAACAGAAATGACACGCAGACACAATGAAATTCAATTTCTTCATTAATAAATAAATCGTACAGATACAAATAAAAAAAAACTTACAATCTGGCTTTGGCCTGATGCGCCCTTTACATGGCCCTTTTCTATTCCTCTCTCTCTATGCCTTTAGGCTTACAATTAAGTTTACTCTATTATCTATCTTAATATCATATCCCTTAATGCCTTCGAGGCTTACAAATATATACGAAAGGTTTTGCAACCAATTCTGGTTTAGATCCTCAATCTTCTCAACTAAATCCTAAGAATCCTCTAACTCCACAAAATCATCGACTAATTCCTAAGTCTAGGATTCACAATCCCTTTGAAATCTCAACTAGCCTAAATCTCTCATGTTCTCCTACATTCGAGAACATTTACAAATATTCCTCACAATATTTAATTAAATCATATTCTAAATGTCTCACATAAAATCACTCAAAACATTGAAAATTACATTAATTCAAAACTTAGGAAACCAACTCCCTTGAAAAACACAAGACCCCCTAGATTCTACTAAATGTATAAATTTTTTGAAACCATGATGCTCCTGCATCAGACTCCCAAGGTAGAAAACATTCATGATCTCCAGATCATGTGTTTTCAATGTTGATGAAATTCCTCTTGGATCCCAAACTTTGTTCTGTAGTCTGTCTTTGGTTGATGATGTTGTTGTTTGTTTCTATTCTCCAAGTCTCTATACTTTATGTTGCATTGTCCCACTAGTTATACTCTCATAGTCTGTTGTTGTCTTTCTCTTTTTGTTGTTGCTTTTCTTTCTTGATGTTGTCTTCTTCTGAGACACTTTCATTATTGACCTTCTTATCCTTTCAATCTCCATGTTCATTTCATTTTCTAACTCGTACTCACTTTGCCAATTGTTGTTGCACTCTATCCATTCATCTTCAAACTGTTATTTTTCACCTTCACTTTGTAGTTGTTGGATTCTTACTACCACCCTTACATACTTACCCTCTTTTTGCTTCTGAAATTTTATCTCATCTCCAAACAACCTCAGTTCAATATCTTTGATAAAAATATCATACTCAGATGCTTCCAGCAAACAGTTCAGCAATTCAATTTCTACATGATTCCTTTCAAACACCTCATCGTTATGTTGCTTATCAATTCCATCATAACTCTCCTCCTTTTCCTTGACAACATCCCATAGTTGTCCTTCAACTCCTTGACTAATCGTCGTAGTCAGTTCAGTCTCCTTCAGTTCCAAAACTGATTCTTCTTTAACATAGGACATATATGCCTCATCTTCCTCTTCATTACTATTCTTCTCTTTGTCATTGATCCAGGTGGATATTGGTGGCCACCCGCATATTCCACTTGGGGCCCCACCATTGTCTCTTTCATTTTTTCAGTTTCGGTACAATTTATTATTTTTAACAGTTTTTCGGGTCCTGAACTTCTAGAGCCGTTTTGAGGCCCTAAAGGACATTTTTTGGGCATCGCGCCTCTATCGAATATGATTATGTTTTAGAATCAATATTTGTAATTAAAAGTTGTATTCCTCAGATAGATATTTCTAACGATGTATCATGTGCATCAAACAGAGATAGTATGCCAAAGTTACGACCCTGGGAAGTTGAAACACCAATTTACCCAAAAAAGGCCCATATTTTTGGTGCTTCATCTCCTAGGGTTAGGTTTTTGGATGTTTAGGGTTTTCCATTGTTTCTCTATAATAAATAGGCCCTTAAGCCTCATTGTAACACAGTTTAGAGGCCAGTAGCCGCTACATCTCTTCTTAGAGATAAGCTACCAACACCCTAGCTAGTTTATTTCCATTATGTCTGTAAGCAAATTTCAGTTCTTTGATATTAATGAAATGAAGTGTTATTTCCGCTGCATCTTTTTATTTACAGTTATATGTGTATTCTGTTGTGTTCCTACATAAATCCGGATCAATCACTATATTATGTGACACTTCCATCTGTCCTTCCGGGCTGACTGAATCTTCCTCATTCACATATCTACCTATGCATTCTTCAAGAAACCTCATTTATTCATCAATATTACTAAATCTTAAATCATTTACCTAAGGTCGCAATTCATGGCTTGACTCAGACTCCCTTAACAGACTTTCTAACAATAAAATCTCCCTTTTAGCTTCCTCAAGCGTTAAATTTGTATACTTGACATCTTCCTTCACTTCTGCTTTCTTTTGGCTACCCATATAATCCAAACTCCCTCTGCTTACAACTCTGGCAGTATGCTGAAAAGAAATATCTTCCTCCAACTGTGTATGATCTTCCTCATGAGACCTAACTATCTCATCCTTCTTCTTTAAAACAAAATTCAAATTATGTCTCTTTGCTTCCTCTTCTTTGAAAATAACCAAATATTGTCCGTCATCATGTATTACACCTGCAAACATAAAAAAAAATTCATATGATTCAAATCCTCTGTAATATTTTCCTCTATCTCTTCATTAATTTTAGAAATCAATTCATTACTAAGTTCTTTCTGCTTCAACAAGTCAATGATTTCCTCATTCAAGAGGCATTCTCCATCATTCTTTACTTTAGAGTATTTATCTTCTAAAAGGTACTCTTCCATACTTTCATCAAATTTTATGACAGCTTCAAAAGACTGCCCATCCTTTGCAAAACCTATAATCACATCAAAATTATTAGATTCAAAAATGGAAGGCTTTATATCCTCTTCTTCTACCTTTGTCCACATTTCTTCATGATGCCTTGAATTATCACAATAGTTCATAAGATCTTTCAAAAATATCCAGTCTTCATCTTCACCTATAACTTCCCCCTGTTCTGCTTCACAAATGGAAACTTCCATTTTCAACTCAACCTCTTTGAGTTCCTCCAATTTCAATTGAACATCCATTATCTGCTCAAGCTTTCTAAGCTCTTCTATTAGCTGCATATTCACCTATTTCTTTCTCTTCCCTTGTAGCCTATGCTATTTCACTTTATTTCTCATAGTCCAACCATACCTCTGGTCTACCTTATTTCTCTGCAACATATCCATCAATAATTCAAGATGGAAATTTGTCTCATCTTTCTCTTTGTCAATATCTTCTTGACTCACCATCTCTATGCCTTTTACCTTGGCATATTTATCCACTCTTCTTTTATTGTGGCTTCTCTTTGAACCTCTTCTATCACTATCAGTAGTCATTCTTCTGTCTCTTGTGAACTACATCTGTTCACGTGTGGACTGTACTAAGCCTCTCATTCTCAACAAGTCTCCATACCTGTTGCAAGTACCTCACCAAGCCTTCTCTCCTTTGAGCTTGGTATTTTGGTAACACTAGTTCTCTATCTTTGGAACCTCTATTGAGCAACTCCTTTACTCACTAGCTTATGCAATTCCACTTTCCTCTAAGAACACTCTTGTGCTCTCTATCCAACCTTTAGTTGGATTCTTCAGGTTCACTGCCACTTTTCTTCAGAGTATCCACTTTACTCTACTTTTAAGAACGCAATTGGTTCTTCTCTTACAATTCCTTTTGTTGTTCTTTTCCTATGATATTCCTGCTTTAGTTTGCAATATGAAATCTGCAAACATAATCCTCAAACCTAGAATTTATATAAAAACATATCATATTATCTTCAAATATTTTGTCACACTTTATCTCTGTGCACTGTTGCCTGTAATATTTAAAATCTGATCCTTTCTTCCTTTACACGCAAAATCTCTTTCTGCTCTGCTACCAAATGTCTTCTGCATAGTTCAACTCTGAAATCTTCATTTATAACAATTTTTCCATTTACTCGCTCTAATACCAAATGATGCAGGGCTATGGATAACCCCACTTCTCCCTTGGATTAATACTCGTAAAAGAGTATATACTCTGAATTTGACACATTCTGATAGGTTCCCATAGCTATCCGAACAAAACAAAACAAAACAAAACAAAAACCCACATTTTAAACATTATAAAATTCATTTCGCGGAATCTCCCTTCAATCCAACCTTATATTTTAATACTTGAAGTTAAAAGAAAATAATGCCACTTTATAATAGGCTTTGTGGGATCTCGGTTCAAAACCCCAAATGAGTCCTTCATATGTGCGCTTTTAACATTTAAGAACTTAACATACCTTATTACCTACGTCCCTTTTCATCTATTGTTCATGACTACTTCACGTTACTCAATGAAACTCTCCTCATGTGGCTTCAACTATTCCTCCGTGGCATCGCCTTCCCTTATCGCAAACACAGCATCGCAAGCTGCTACTCTCCATAATACCGCGAACCTGTGGGTTATGGGCCCATATATACTCAGAAGCACACAACAACGAATCATTTTATCGGAACTTCGCAACTTCAAACAGATCACAGATCACAGGGCAACCACTTCGCAAATCGGTGAGTATAGCATTTCACACATCGATGACTTTAACATTACGCATGTTGCAACTTTAGCAACCCACAACTTACCTCATCGCACTTCGCAACTTTTAACTCCACCATTTAACCATTATACCATATCATATGCACTATGCGATATGCGCTTGGACCTCCGCCCTACACATGGATATTCTTCATACATTCCCAATTTATCTTTTGATGAGATATCCATCATTAATATTCACCTTGATCCTTGTCGTCCGATCTCTTCCTTTGGAAATTTCTAAGGTTTTTCTCTAAATCGATTTCTTTCGTTTGTTGAATGTCGCTGCTTCTGCAACTCTGTCTTTTTTTCACTAGTTCCTCCTGAGCTTACTTCTATTCATTCACTCAGATATTTTATGATTGCACTTGTTGCACACCTTGCAGGTTGTCTATATTACTTCTTTGAATCCAGAATTCAGTTTTATTTCTTTATCTCGACCTCCACACAATTTTATCTGCACTTATTTGTTCTCATAAGCTTCACACACAATTTCTTAATTCCCAGACTGGAATCATACAGATTCTACCCAACCATTAATTATTTTATCTCTCAGAAAGACTTATACATTCAATTAGAATTCATTACAGGGTATTATTATACTGATATCAAATTTTTTCTATTATGGATCACTCAGCACATAACAGAAATGACACACAGTCACAATGACATTCAATTTCTTCATTAATAAATAAATCGTACAGATACAAATAAAAAAAACTTGTTTACAATCTGGCTTTGGCCCGATACGCCATTTACATGGCCCTTTTCTCTTCCTCTCTCTCTATGCCCGTAGGCTTACAATTAAGTTTACTCTATTATCTATGCTTACAAATATATATAAAAGGTTTTGCAACCAATTTTGGTTCATATCCTCAATATTCTCAACTAAATCCTAAGAATCCTCTAAATCAACAAAATCATCAACTAATTCTTAAGTCTAGGAGTCACAATCCATTTGAAATATCAACTAGCCTAAATCTCTCATGTTCTCCTACATTCTAGAACATTTACAAATATGCCACACAATATTTAATTAAATCCTATTCTAAATGTCTCACATAAAATCACTCAAAACATTGAAAATTACATTAATTCAATACTAAGGAAACCAACTCACTTGAAAAACACCAGACCCCCTAAATTTTACTAAATGTACAATTTTTTTTAAACCAAGATGCTCCTGCATCACTTCTCCTCCTTCTCTTCCTGTAGGAGTGTCTTAAATGTCTCATGATCTGCTTGAATATTTTCTTCATGGCACTTCAATTCTTCCAATGCCTCTGTCATGGATTTCAATTGAAGCTGCAATTGTTGCTTGTCCTCCTTATCTTCTGGTAGAAGTGTTTTCAACTCAGCGTTCTATGCTGCTTGTTTCTCATAAGCTTCATACAACATGTCCGCCTTTTCGGACACCCTAAGCATGGTCTCATACATGTATTTGACATCCTCCATTGCTCAATTCAGCAAACGTTCAATGTTTCACTTGTAATATCCCAAAAGGAAGAATGCAGTAATACTGAAACAAAATATAAGAACTATAGAAAAGTAAACAACAAATCTATATACACATCAGAATGCACAGAAATAGCTTAGCCATTTTATTATGTTGGAGGTGAAAAAGCAAGTACAATAGTGCTCAAATGTGAGACACTCAAGCCACAAGGGTGGCCTAGAATGACCCTGCAATGATTTCCCAAGAGGGATTGCGTAACTACTGAACTTCCTGAAAGATAGAAAGTCATATCTATGTAGAATGGGGGCTCTGATGATGCTGAAATTGTAGATCCGGGCTCAATGATGGATTCCCAAGATAACCCAGAAAGGGTTTCTCGGATTTGTAAGTCTAAGAAAACCACACTCTTAAGGTTTCACATATATGTTGATGGGAATGCAGATCTAAACCTAGATCTGATGATATGATGGCTGCAATGGTGCATAATCAGATCTATGCAAGAAGGTCTAACCCTTTCACTAGATCCTTGGGCTAAAAGCTCAAGATCTAGCTCCTCCAATCTCCTCCACTGAAAATAGTTGTTGAATGAACAACAGCTTCAAAAAATTGTGCTGTCAGAGAGGGAAGCTCAATAGCCTACTGCTTGATGTGTCAAATCAGCTCCTGAATGATGGAAACAATAGATCCAATGTGAGGAAATGATCCCTCACAGGATTTCCAGCTGAAATACTGGAAACTTCCTTCCTCCAATAGATCTATAGGACCGGATTGCGCAATCCTTGAAGGGACTGCTACTGCATGGAGGTAAACCCAATGGCCTGAATGCCAGATGTAGATCTGCTGCTCCTGAAAGGCTAGATGTGAAGAACAAAGTGGTAGGATGAATCCTCCACTATTTTCCTAGTTGAATGCTAGAAACAACCTCCTAAAGATGGCACCAATTCCTGATAAGGAATGAAGAACAATCCTCTTTCCAGAGCTACTCAAAGAAAGAGGTGGGATTCCCGCTCGAGAACACCCTGTGCTAAACAGCACTGCAAACTCTACTAAACAGCCCAAGCTTTGATAGAAATGTCCTAAGACAAATCTAGATCTAAACAGATCAAGAAATGAATAATCCAAATCATGCCTTCCATTGTGCCTTCACCTTCATTATTAGCATGAGCCTTCTATAGCCTAGGCCCACTCCAAATCTGCGATGTACATGTGGACATAGTCTCCATGTTTGACTGCGTTGTGGCCTCATGTCCTCCATCAAGTTCACATGGGTTGATTACCCTCTCCATCATATGTGCATTAAATGCACCACTTCCTCCACTATCTTATCATAAGTGCTTCCTGATCTTCTTAAATGCCCTATGATATATGTTGACCTTATCAAAGATCCTCATGATTTTATATTTAATATCCATGATCTTATTTGACGGTTTCATCCTCCATAATCTATCTCATAAATGAGACACGACCTCCATTAATGGAGCTGCTCCACCACTCCATGATTTTAGATCTACATCTAGAATATCCACATACACACATTAAAAGTGGATTTTATTCATATTTGAGGTTTGTGGGTCCCTCCACCCTTTTATTTACTTAATTTATTAAGAAAATCAAGAACTCTAATATTCCAAATATGATGTGAAAATTTGGGAATATTACATCACGCCTGCAATCCAAATCAGTAAGAAGACCTGCTCTGATACCTCTTGATCTGGGTAAATTTTTGCTACCTTGTTAACCAAGACCTTTTACTTTAGTTGATGTGTTAGAATTGCATCAAAGCATTAATGAACATAAATGAACATATCTACATGTTTTAAAGAAGAGGAACATACCAAGCATTAGCAACACAAGATATTGATAATGGCGTTCCTCCAAGAGGGACTACTTCTCTGGGCCTCGATGTCAAGATGGTGTAGGCCATTGCATTAAGTGTTGGAAAACGTGATGATGTACATGGATGGTATTTTCTGTGTCATACAAGGAGAATTCCCCCACGCAAGAGTGTTTGGACCTCTCCACAAGATGTTCCACTACAAGAACTCTCATTCACAAAAAGGACTCATGTCAGCGTGACAATCTCACTCATGATGATTATGAGTATCCTGCAAACATGGCAACAAAGGGATCTCAATCAAACATACATGGTGACAATGAGTATCCCGCCAACAAGGCATCAAAGGGATATCAAACATAAATAAAACAAATCCATGATAGAAATTACATCTCACATGAAGAACAAAAGCAAGATCCCACATTAAACAGGGATTTGTACAGCACAATGCATCTCATAGAAAAGAGACAAAGAAGTACATGATCACACTGCATATACCTCACATCCTGGAGCTATCTGAAGAAAAGGATGATAAACTGTTGGATCTGGTTGTACCATCAATCTCGTGGCATCAAATATCCTGAAAAAAATTGCTCACACATTGAATGCTGACACCTGCAACTCCACTTTGAAAAGAGGTCGAAGGAGGAGAGGTCCAGGAATCAAATCCCGACCCCTTAACATAGTTCCGTATATAAATTTTGGGACCCCGACCCCAACCTGATCTGTTGATTATGTGCACATATCTTTTTAACATTGTTGCATGGTATTAATACAATACTCACCATATACTAACCGTTTAATTCATTTATATGGTATACGTTAAGTTTGATTTAACCTTTTATGCCATTTATGGCTTTTAAACAATTCGTTGATTTGGATTTTAATAACCATATGTTATATTTTTAACATAAAGTTTGTTATAAGTTTATTATAACAATTAAATTTTTAAAATTATTTTTTTAATAACCATTTTAAATATGATTTTAATGATTTTTTTTTGTCTTTTGTGTTTTGTCTTTTGTGCAGGTGTAAGGGCTAATGCTGGAGCGCCATGTGTCATCAGCTGAGGGGCTGCCATGTGGGTCTCATGTGCTCACTAGAACGCCATGTGGCACACCATGGACCCCACGTTCCTTGCCTTAACAAAACTTCAAACTGCTCTAACTTCGTCATATGAGCTCAGATTGACGCGTCGTTCGCACCATTGTGATCAGGGCGACGAGCTCTTCAATCTGAAGCTAAGTTTGGCACATTCCTGCCATTTTTAATTTTGAGCCTTTTTCCAAGCCACTGGTGTCTGAAGATCCACTTGGATCAGTCTCTAATCATTAAGCCTCTCCATTGTTTCATCTTAGGCTAGATGGGGTTATCCCAATGACCTTGATTTAAGGTCATATCAAGAACACCCTATCAAAAAATGAAGATACAAAGGAGTGACCAAAGTTGAACTCTTTCAGTTGGCCCCACACACTTCAAGTCAATTGGGTCACATGATGGGTGTGGACTAGATGTGCCTATGAGAAGAAGGTCTCGTGGACCATCCTCTCTAATATGCCCATTTGGGCCCCTATAATCCTATAGTTGTTTTTCCCACCACACATCCACATAATAAGTGTGTTGATCAACTAAATGGATACATCCCTATTGTGGCTTATCCTAATCACACCATCATCACAGTAGCATAAGGCCCACTCATCCATCATGAGGGCACAACAAGGTCATCCATCATGAGGGTACAACAAGGTGGCCCTAGTGGGACCTCCTCCTCACGTGATTGTAAAACTATCAAAAATTAGATATCAACCTGTGCCACTGTCTTGAGGTGCTCCCCTCGCACCTTAAATGCTCACTAGCTAGGCCTCCAATACCCAACCAAAAATCTCAACAACTCCTCTCAGGGGCGAATTAGGGTAAATTGGAAGCACTTTAGTAACCCCCACTCAACTAGCTCTCACTAAGCCTATGAGGAGGCATGCACCACAACTTGGATCTTTGCATAGTACCACTCATGCCAACACAATGCCATGATGATTCCTTGCAACCCATACATCATGTTATCTTTCAACCTACCTCTCTCCTTGAAGAGAAAAAAAAATCAGCTTTACAACTGTTTATTTTTCATTTACTTTTATATTTTAACACTTTTAAAAAATTTCATAAATTATATAAATATATGAAAAATCAAATAGACCTACCTCTTATAATTAAAAAGGTCTGGAATAAATTCAAAAGAAATGTCGAACCTAATACATACCCATAAGTATATTATGTATTATGTAGATTAACTCAATGACCCACGGGTGCATCACTCATCCTAGCATGATCGATCACTATTATACTTTCAATAGTAAAAACATATACATATACTCACTAAAAATATTTATGTACTTACTTTTTATACTGTACGATAAATATCTATATATGAACATTCCCGCGTATAATAATATGGAATGTTTATGTACACCCACTCTAAGATGTATATGTACAAATATTATACACTGGAAGGCATGAGCTCTGATGGATTTTATCCCTTGCCACTTTAAATGGTCACCCATAAGGACCAAGTTGCGTAGAGTTTTCGATGGGTGTGTACGCACTGCCTGAGCAAGTTGCATGGAGGTTTTGGATGGACGCGCATGCGCTGCCATAAATAGTATGCAGTGAAAAGAAAACCACATAGGGCACTATGTACAGGAATGAAAGGGCCATTGACCTTTATCAGTCATGAGCAACCTTGAATTTCTATTGTAGTCATTCATTACATTTTGTAGTCACTTTGAATTTCTATTGTAGTCATTCATTACACTTGGTTAGTTATACCTTATCGAACAGGGTTCCCTTCTTGGGTTTGTTATAAGAAGTTGGTTCATCATTGTAATTTAGAGGTGGCAGTTTTAGATTCTTCGTCTGATTTTTTACTTTTTAAGACAGTTTTTATTACGTTCAGAAAAAGATGGTCAGAATTTTATCCTCTTAGGGCAGTTTTTATTGCGTCCACATTATCAGTTTAAATTTCAAAGCTTTTCAATTATTCTGTGGAAGTCAATCCTGTTCCTATTTTTGCCAACTTGCCAAATCTATGAGTGGCACAGAAAGGTGCAGAAATTATATATATATTTATGAGAATCAGTACTGTGACATTTAGATAATGATTCGAGTTTGATTATTTATTCGAACAAAAGGAGATCCGTTGGGAGACTCCTCGTTCAAATTTCATTCTGTTCACCAGAATTTGAATTTGAACGAGTTGTGACAATAATAGACACTAAGAAAAATTGGAAAGAGTTGTGAAAATAATTCAAAGAAACTAAGAGGTTAAGCATGGACCAAGAGACGTGATGATAAAAACAAGATCACACGAGATTGATTATGGCTCTTTAACTAAAGATAATGTGAATGCTAAAGACCATAGGTTACCTTGGTAGGTATGTGGACAATAGGAAACATAATGTGAATGGTAAAGACCATATGTTACCTTGGTAGGTATGTGGACAATAGGAAAGATAATGTGAATGCTAAAGACCATATGTTACCTTGGTAGTTATGTGGACAATACGATAGAAGCAAAGTTTATAGAGTTACTTTTCCAAATGTAAAATTATAATTATGCATAAGGTAAGTGCCTTAAGATATTAAATCATTGGGTCATCCTCTTGTTATTGTCTATCCTTTTAAGAATAAGAGTATTCTTTTATTACCATATAGAGGTCTTTTGGTGTTTTCATTGAGTGTTCATTATTGCGAGCAGTGAGGAGTCATTCCTTGTAGTTGTGAGGTTATCTTACTAAGTTCCTTTGAATATAGGAATGACACAATAGAATAATGTGGGCCCATAACCCACATGTTTTTAGATTGCAAGATTATGCTTTAATAATTGTGAATAAAATGCTTTTTTTACATGATTTATTAGGACTCAGTGGATAGGCCACTATGACATTTGAGTTATTTCTTGAGAAATATGACATTATTCCATTATGTGATTATATCATTGTTGATTTGCACTACTATAGCCTACACACCTTTGATTTTTTTTGGTCAGAGAGTATCATGTTTATGTTTATGTTTATATATATAGCCCACACAACTTTGATTTTTTTTGGTTGGTTAGTGTATAAATATAGGGGATTGTATTGGCATCATAATGGAATCCCTAATTAAAAAATTGTGTTTTATAATATTAGTTAGATGGTTTTTTAAGAAATATTAATAATTAATATTATTTTTAATTAATAAAATTGATAATTAAGAATTATTTAATTTTATAAACCATAAATATAATTTTGTACTAATTGAAAATTTGCATTTATGACATGACTATTACATCAAGATGTATCAATAATCTCTAGTTTGCCTATATTCTAAATTTGGAAGATCAAACTCAAACACTTTCAACATGCCCAAAAAGAACATGGTTGATTTAGACCACCAAATACTTAAAAACTTACATTCCAACGTTTTGACATGAATATATTTTCATGAACTAATTACTTAAACATAAATAAAAGAAAAACATGGTTATAATAGTTTTTAGGCGTGACTTCTTGTCACCATTGGTTGAGAACATGGTTATACTAGTTTTCATGTGTGATTTCTTGTCACCATTGGTTGAGATTCTATTGAGTCTCTTTTCTTCTTTTTCCATACTTATTTCCAGACTTATGTTGAATTAAGAGGAGTGATGAATCAATGAGATTTGGAGTATCTTGTGCTAAGAATTATTTTTTCTTGAGATTTAATTATATTTGCCTAATCTACCCATCTTTCTAATGTCTAAGGGTCAGGCTTACCATGTGATTTATTACCCAAGTCCAAAGCATCTAGATATTATTTTGGAGGATTTTGGGGGACTTGATCTTGTTGCCTTTCTTTGGAAATTGGAGTCTCTTGAGGTGGAGGAGATGGATGAGATTTGTCTCAAAGGGTTAGCTTATGACCAAGAAGATTTTCACTACTTCATTTTACCATTCCTGAATCTAGAAGGACAATGAGCTAATATAACTAATATTAATTATTATTATTAATTTAAAAATGTTATAACTAGCACAACCATATAAATTAAATGGGTGGTAAATGCCGATAAGAATCAATCCATGATAAGCATAAAAACAGTTACCCCACAACACATCTCACATTGATCAGATTCATTTTTTTTATAAAAAATAACTAAATTATAACTATATTTTAAATTATTATTTTTAATATTATTATTATTATAAATTATACAAAATAATTAATATATGATTTAAAAAATATTCTTAATAATGGATATTCAGCCACACTCTACCATGGAAATTCTTGTAATAGTTTTTGTTACAATGCTATGGTCCAATACCATGGCTTATCAATAACACATGCCCAATATGCCTCTTAATTTGAGATAAATTCATTAGAAGAGCATAACTAACTTGGAGATAAATATTAACCCTTGATATTTGAATACTACTATGAATATATCAACATATTCCATGGAGGTTAAATCTCTACCATCTATTAGCACTCTGTAATTTCCTTTGGTTGTAGGAAGGAAACCGAGAGGTAACCACAAACCAATATTTAGGGCTGGAAGTTAGCCCTTCCAAACGAAGAGGGCTCCCTCGTAATGAGGTTTTCAATCAGTTACCAAGGAACCAAAAGATTCAAGGTATTAGGCTAGTTATTAAGCTCAAAATGGGATGATTTTAAAAAGTGTTTACTAGAAGTTTCACATGAAAATCCATTGGGCATGGAGTCAAATTAAACTAAAGGTTTCAGTGCTATGATGAGAAATAAAGAATGGATTAAATAAGGGAAAGGTATGAAATCTTTTATGGTTATCAAATTTAGTTGAAAAGAGGCGAGTGAAAGGATATTGACGTTGACCACATATAAATCATCTAGCTAAGGATTAATTTTAGATGTTGTTGTAGAGGAAAAAACACTGAAATGTTTAGTCAATTATTCGAGAGCATCTTACAAATGAATTTTGAATTGACACTTCTTAAACTAAACATTGAATACTTTACACTTAATCATGGAAATAACAGAAGGTAAAAACATAAATAGGAGATGAACATCACCATAAATGATTGACACATGAATCCATGAATGATCAGACTTTGTCCTTCATCATTCACTGAAATTTTTGAAAAATTGTACAATACACAATGTATTCTCTCTATCACACACCAACCAACCCTTTTCTCATATAAATTTACAAAATATAAAGGAAAAACTCTTTCCCAAGCTAAGGAGGTTGAGTTCAACCATCCCCAAAGAGAGAATCAGTTACATTAAATTTGGAATTGCCTGCTAGGAAATAGGGCAAATTTATGGAAAATAGGGGTCAAATATTAAATCGTATATCTTGAATCATGATAGCTGTTAAAAAACCGAAGGAGGTTTTTGTATATGAGCTATTTTTTTAGATAAATCTCTCTCGAGTTTTAAAAATTCTTCTCCAACCCCTTAGAATCCACACCCAAAGATAATGAATAAAACAAGAAATTACGAAATCTAAAAAATAGGCTATAAATATTCACTCAAATATTCCAATCTATGACACTTGAGAAGAAACTGAAAGAAGTTTTTGTTATTTGGCTCATGCTTGACAAAAAAAAAAATTTTTTTTTCAAAAGTCATTTCGATTTGGTCAGAAACCGATTTTGAAGTTAACTGCTAAAATAGTAAAAAACTCAACAAATCCTTTGCAGCAAAAGAAAAACAACTAAGCATAGGGAATTCATCATCTGCATACTTCTGATCATCCCCAGTATCCCTCTGAATGTGCCAAAAAGGTGGAAAATGACACCTAAATCATTAAATACCTATTAATAAACATCTGACCAAATTGCAAACCTCCCTTCTTCGAAAATCATCATCTATAGCAGAAGCGCATCACCTGAGCGCAACAAATTTGATTTTTGTGAATTTGACCAGTTGTTGAAGCTTTTCACTAAGAAAATGGTTGATTGCTGATGTTGAAATTAACAAATACCTTCTTGAGCCTCCATTCATAATAAATAATATAAAACCTTGATCCTCTATCAAAACCTAATGCCTTTGATAGTAGCACACCACATTCAATTTTATGAGGATTGTGAGCACTCCTAGGCATTATTATCAATTACTAAAGATGAAATTGACAACATACAACATGAATTATCTTAGAGAAGAGAAATTTGGAACCTGGGAGTGATCGTGGCACAAGAAAGCCTCCAATTTTCATAAGCGCAATGAACCCTTGTAGACAAAGCACAACAGCTTTCTTTTTCTTTTCAAAGTATCGGAGGAGGACAAGAAAAAAAATTTATGCCTTCTTGGGAGCCAATGCATGTGTTTGCAATCCTACAGGTGGCCTCAGGACTCCCTTTAACTGTAATAATTACTTTCTAATTTGAAATGCAAAAGCGCAACATAATAGAGAAGTGCAACAACAGCTTGAAATAATGATGACATGATGACCCAACCTTGCAACTGACTTGACAAGAAACCACTGGACTCAACTCAATGCTGAAAACTAAAATCCATTATGATCTTCACTCATGACTTGATTGAAACATTTTCCTAAACTTACTAAATTTAGACCTTAGGAAATCAATGGTTATTTCCATCATCACTTGAAACATTTGACATAACCCTAACTTAGATTCAAACTAATCACGCAATCTCACACTTTTCTCAAAAGACTAATAACTTGATCTCTAAGAGATCATAGAAAAACTTTAAAATTTGACAACAATAATGAAAAGACTAAGCTTGATTTTGATTACCATAATATAGGACACTAACACTATCCACTTAATAATTGTTGGTAATTATATTAAAATTCAAGAAGTTCTATTCTCAAATAAACATGCTTATTGGCATAGTTACTAATAAAATAATAACAGTTGATTTATAATGTTAAAAATTATAATAAATTACTAATCATAATTATAGTCGACTATGTTTGTTGCAATATCATATTTAACTCATCATAACTTGACATTTTAGTGGCTTGGCATGTAAATTGAATAAGAACGTAGTAACAAAGGGAATAATCGATCCTACTAATTAGAGAAATTTTGAGGTCTAAAATGGGCCTCCTAAGAAATATTATATAAAAATAGTGGAAATAGTAAAATAATATTAGATTGCATCATCAACTTATAGAGGGAAAAAAAGAAAAAAAACTATTTTTTCGACTTGTATTTTAACTTTTCTCCCTATCGTTTTACTCACATTTCAAGCGGGAGCACTCATTGGATGAATAATTTAATTCTTCATCCAAGGAGTACCCATGTTACCTAATTTCGATGGACCTACTACATGAAAAATGAGAAATACATGAAAAACGTGATTACAATCACGTTTTTCATGTATTTCTCATTTTTCATGTAGCATGGTCCATCAAAAGTATGCAACATGGTGGAAGAGGAATTAAATTTTACATCCAATGAGTGATCCTACTTGAAATTTAAGTAAAAATGTAGGGAGATAACTTGAAAATACAAGTTTAAAAATCAGTTTTTTTATTTTTATTTTTATTTTTTAATATTTTACTTTTTTACTCTTAAAATGGTGAACCATCCCCCATTGTTGACATCATCATCTTGAATTCTATTAATTCTTATAAAGTTTTTTTTTGTTGTACATTTTTGTTTTGAGGCTCATTTTTACCTCAAACTTTCTCTAATATGATGACTTGATGGATTTAAGTGGAGATAGTGTCACAAAATAAGGATGAAGACAATTAGGAATGGGACAGTAAGGATAAGAGAAAGAAAGGAGGTAGAAAAGGAAGTTGGTGGTAAGAAATATGGTGTCGTGGTTAAGAAACATGGAAATGGGGAAAAAAAGGATGGTGGAGAGAATAAAAAGGTTGGAAGCAACGAAGGGTGGTAATGAATCCAAAGATGATGGTGAAAACAAGAAAACTTTAAGTAATGAAAATGAATCCCTCTATTCCTAGATATGTCGTTAGAAATTCTCATCCCTTTGAATTGAGATGTGTCATTGAAAACGTACATCCATTTTATATAGAGAGCCTAATTTAAAGGGTCATAAGATAACTATTAAGGAAACATCAATCGATTCTAATACATTGTTGGAATATCTCCATAGTGTAAGATTCAGTTCATCAAACTACAAGAGGATATAAAATCTAATTGAGAAGCACTACAATTTGAGAGAAGAGAAGTAAAGAAGAATTAGTAGAGGAAAATAATCTCATTAAGATGGAGAAAATAAATTATCAAAATATGAAAAATAATATTATATGCAATGTAATTCAATGCAATAGAATGCAATAATATCTCATGTAACTATGCTAGGCTTAACTATGTCCAAAGTATGATAGAGCATGCATACCCTAATTACCCAAGTGAAGTACACTTTTTATGAGGGATTTAACTTAGATTTTACAAGACAAATTTCCTCAACTAAATCATGTGCTTTCATTCCTAGAAATTAGGGTCTAACCAATTTTCATTTGTGCACTTATTCCTAAAAATAATTATCCCCTATAAAATAGGATCTATCCCTAAAATTAAGGAATGAAATGCCCTTGCTCCTAGAAAATAGGAATTTACCTAAGATAAAAGTGGAATTTATTGACGATGTTTTATGGTCCCATTGTATTACATGTAATGAAGCTCAAGTTTTCTCTAGGAGAGATTTAATTATGAGTATGAGGGAAAATGACTATGCATCTGACGAAAATTTTTGCATGTACACCAACACCCCTCAACCCTAACATAAGTGAGTATGATGCATGAAAAAAAATGTGTCCTAGAAATAAGAAGCCAACCCAAGTATATATATACACACTTGAATAGCAAGGAAAGAAGGAAATCCTAGTGGTAAGAAACCCCCAAAAAGGGAGGATAGTAGAAAGTAGACTAAGAAATGTCATTGAAGTAGATGTGTCCCTCACTCCCAAGAGAGCTTGTAACTTTGTGAACATTTTCTCATTGAAGAATTTGATCCATATGTCTAAAATATTGATCTATAAAATTCTATGAATATTCCACTAGAATTGTTCATCGATATATATCTTATAATCTTCTTCTAAAATCTTAAACCATGAAAATTAATTTTTCTTAGGTATAAACTTAAATAACTATTTTATTTGCTAGAATTTATGAAATCACCAAAATAAGAATGGAAAGAATTGGAAAATAAACGCCTCATATGCACATATTAACACCATATTTATCCTAGGAAACCTAGTACAAGAGAAATCCTATCTAAAAGGAGAGGCCTATGTTATGTCTCTATGTTTCTCAATTACATAAAAGTGTATACGAAGAAATGAGATCTCACTCTAGAGTTACATTTTTACACTATCACCAAAATCACTAATATAGAATCCTCCTCCTTTATTTTCCTCATAGAATAGCACTCTCAAATATTTTTGTCAACTTTGGAACAAGATACAATGATAAATAATGGAACCCCTTCTCCTCCTAACGACTCAGTATTTAACATAGCCCAATAAGCATCTAGGGGTAGGGCTATGAATTTCTCTACCCTTAGTTTTTATAAGGTTTTAGACCTTATTGAATATTCCTGAAAATACACACTTTGGTAACTATACACATGTGAGTAAGGGGATCTTGATGTGGCATCCACTCACACCATGGTGGTGAAAAAGATAAGTCAACTTTTGAGAGGCATAAATTTCACATATAAATTGTAATTCAGGATCTTTTCTCACCATTAGAAAGGTCCCAGTATCTAAAACAATGTTGACACTATGTGCAAAAGTTTTAGACACGGTTACCCCAAAAAAATCATCATTTGATCCTCAAAATAACTTTAGAGTATTATAGACCCCAATTTTCCTATAACAACCATGGTGAAAATTCCATGTAATAAAAGTTAAAAATAATAACCACGGTTTATGGAACATGTATTCCAAGCGGAATGGTGGCAAAAAATCCTAGTGGGTGTTCATTCGGTTTATTATGGCTAAGGCATTAAAGAGGAAAAAAGTATTTTTGACACATTTATTTATGAAAATAATGGAAAATGGGAGAAAAGGAAAGTGAAAGTTTAGAGGTTGCATGTAAGGAGGAAAATGAAGGAAAATAATGGAAAATGAAGAAAATAGAGGCCTCTTCTATAAAAAGGCTTATGAGGATCAGTTGGTACCTTTTAGGGCTCTCAAATTATTATCTCTCTCTCTCTCTCTCTCTCTCTCTCTCTTGGACACTTCTAATTTTCTTATAGCACTTAGGCATTGGAGCAAGAAAGGAAAAGCAAGTAAGGAAGAGCAGGATCAAGCAGCTACAACAAGATTTTTTGAAGGTATTGTTTTTCATATGTGATTTCCTTGCTATATCTAACATGCAGGGTATTGTATGTGGATTCTTGTTGTCTTGGCATGGGTTTTCCCAGGTGTGACAGTGTTTTTATCCTAGCCTTTCCATATCTGTATAGATTTGATGATATGAGTTTCTCATTTTTCGTTTGATCTAGATTGTCGGATGGATTCAAAGCTGAGTGGGGTGGATTTACGAAATGACAAACATGTGGCCTAGTGGTCCCTAAACTGTTCTATGGATCATGGTAAATCCATTGGCCTAGTAACTCCTGAGCTAGACTTTGGGTTTCGGTAAATCCACATTGTGTGCCTCGATGGGCCTAGGAATCCTTACCGATGAATGGCAGGATAAATGGCAAAGCCAATAGGTGGATTTCTCTTTGTGCTTACACACTTGCTAAGTTATACCTTATCTAACAGGATTCCCTTCTTGGGTTTTTTATAAGAAGTTAGTTCATCATTGTAATTTAGAGGTGGCAGTTTTAGCTTATTCGTCTAATTTTTAAATTGTTAAGGCAGTTTTTATTACGTTCAGAAAAATATGGTTTGAATTTTATCCTCTTAGGGAAATTTTTATTGTGTCCACATTATCAATTTAAATTTCAAAGCTTTTTAACCATTCTGTGGAAGTCAATCATGTTCCTATTTTTCCAACTTTCCAAATCTATGAGCAGAATAAAAAGGTGCATAAATTTAATATATATTTATGAGAAGTTGTACCGTGACATTTAGATAATGATTTGAGTTTTATTATTTATTTGAACAAAAGGAGATCCATTGGGGGACTCCTCATTCAAATTACATGTTGTTCACCAGAATTTTTGAAATTCATACTTGTTTCCAACTTGCCAAATTAATGAGGGGCAAGGAAAACAAAAAATGCATGGAGATTTTAGCAATGAAATATAAGCAACATCGCATTTTATCATCGCTAAAAATAATCCCATGTTAATTAAATCCATTCATACTATTCCATGATAACCAAGTGAAAGGGTAGAAAAGGAATCTTGTGGGATTTAAAATGGGGAACAAATATAACATAGTGTATTGTACTTTGGAACTCTAGACCAACCTAGGAGGGAAAAGTGGGGCAATAAGGTTTAAAGATATAAGTGATGTGTTAAATCACGAGAATTGAAATTTTATTTGTACATTTCTTAATTATATGTGTGGATTCATGAGAAGGTGGCAGATGCGCAAAAATTAAATCATCAACCATCAAAGGATTATGCTCCCAACTAGTGGAATGAGTCAACGAATGTATACACATGGACAAGGAAGCAAAAGTGTACATTAATAAAGAGAGAACTTGTGCATAAGGAAAATAGACACCAACAAAAATTGGAAAGAGTTGTGAAAATAATTCAAAGAAACTAAGAGGTTAAGCATGGAAAAATTGCAATTACAAGAGACATGATGATAAAAACAAGGTCACACGAGATTGATTATGGCTCTCAACTAAAGATAATGTGAATGGTAAAGACCATATGTTACCTTGGTAGGTATGTTGACAATAGGAAACATAATGTGATTGTTAAAGACCATATGTTACCTACCTTGGTAGGCATGTGGACAATAGGATAGAAGCAAAGTTTATATAGTTAGCTTTCCAAATGTAGAATTGTAATTATGCAGAAGGTAAGTGCCTTAGTAAAGCAAGAGATATTAAAGCATTGGGTCATCCTATTGTTATTGTGTATCCTCTTAAG
This sequence comes from Pinus albicaulis, assembly GCA_034641835.2. Taxonomy (NCBI): domain Eukaryota; kingdom Viridiplantae; phylum Streptophyta; class Pinopsida; order Pinales; family Pinaceae; genus Pinus; species Pinus albicaulis. The sequence goes on along the minus strand of CM076582.1, from coordinate 1,044,534,892 downwards.
AATAAGAGTCTTCTTTTATTACCATATGGAGGTCTTTTGGTTTTTTCTTTGAGTGTTCATTATTGCGAGGAGTGAGGAGTCATTCCTTGTAGTTGTCAAGTTATACTACTAAGTTCCTTTGAATATAAGAATGACACAATAGAATATTGTGGGCCCATAACCGACATGTTTTTAGATTTGCATGATCGTGCCTTAATAATTGTGAATAGCATGCCTTTTTTACATGATTTATTAGGACTAAGTGGGTAGTCCACTATGACATTTGAGTTATTTCTTGAAAAATATGACATTATTCCATTATGTGGTTATATAATTGTTGATTTGCACTACTATAGGCCACAACTTTGATTTCTTTTGGTTGATGAGTATGATACTCACCAACCAAAAGAAATCAAAGTTGTGTGGGCTATATATATATATATATATATATATATATATATATATATATCACCATGATGTGTATCACTTGCATCATTATTGCATTGTATTGCACCAAAGTTATGCCCTCTATATATGTCACTTGTATAAATATAGGGCATTGTATTGGTATCATAATGGAATCTCTAATTAAAAAATTGTGTTTTATAATATTAGTTAGATGGTTATTTTAAAAGTATTAATAATTAATATTACTTTTAATTAATAAAATTGATAATTAAGAATTATTTAATTTTATAAACCATAAATCTAATTTTGTAGTAATTGAAAATTTTCATTTATGACATGAATATTACATCAAGATGTATCAATAATCTCTAGTTTTCCTATATTCTAAATTTGGAGGATCAAACTTAAACACTTTCAACATGCCCATAAAGAACATGGTTGATTTAGACTACCAAATACTTAAAAACTTACATTCCAAAATTTTGACATGAATATATTTTCATGAACTAATTACTTAAACATAAACAAAAGAAAAGCATGGTTATACTAGTTTTTAGGTGTGACTTCTTCTCACCATTGGTTGAGAACATGGTTATACCAGTTTTCATGTGTGATTTCTTGTCACCATTGGTTGAGATTCTATTGGGTCCCTTTGATTCTCTTTCCCTACTTATTTCCAATCTTATGTTGAATTAAGAGGAGTGATGAATCAATGGGATTTGGAGTATCTTGTGCTAAGGATTATTTTTTCTTGCGATTTAACTATATTTGCCTAATCTACCCATCTTTATGATGTCTAAGGGTCAGGCTTACCATGTGATTTATTACCCAAGTCCAACACATCTAGATCTTATTTTGGAGCACTTTGGGGGGCTTGATCTTTTTGACTTTATTTGGAAATTGGAGTCTCTTGAGGTGGAGGAGATGGATGAGATTTGTCTCAAAGGGTTAACTTATGACCAAGTTGATTTTCACTACTTCATTTTAATCTAGAAGGACAATGAGCTAATATAACTAATATTAATTATTGTTATTAATTTTAAAATGTTATAACTAGAAAAACCATATAAATTAAATGGGTGGTAAATGCTGATAAGAATCAATCCATGATAATCATAAAAAAAGTTACCCCACAACACATCTCACATTAATCAGATTCATTTTTTTATAAAAAAAATAACTAAATTATAACTTTATTTTAAATTATTATTATTATTATTATTATTATTATAAGAATAATAATATATGATCTTAACAATATCCTTAACCATGGATATTTAGCCCCACTCTACCATGGAAATTCTTGTAATAGTTTTTGTTACAATACTATGGTCCAATACCATGGCTTATCAATAACACATGCCTAATATGCCTCGTGTTGATATGAAATTTTATTTAATTAATTAATTTGAGATAAATTCATTAGAAGAGCATAACTAACTTGGAGATAAATATCAACCCTTGATATGTGAATACTACTATGAATATATTGACATATTCCATGGAGGTTAAAACTATACCATCTATTAGCACTTTGTAATTTCCTTTGGTTGTAGGAAGGAAACCCAGAGCTAACCACAAACCAATCTATAGGGCTGAAAATTAGCCCTTCCAAACCAAGAGAGGGCTCTCTCGTAATGAGGTTTTCAATCAGTTACCAAGGAAATCGAAATATTCAAGGTATTAGGCTACTTATTAAGCTCAAAATGGGATGATTTTAAAAAGTGTTTACTGTAAGTTTCACACGAAAATCCATAGGGCATGGAGTCAAATTATACTAAAGGTTTCAGTACAATGATGGGAAATGAAGAATGGCTTAAAAAAGGGAAAGGTAGGAAATCCTTTATGGTTATCAAATTTCGTTGAAAAGAGGCGAGTGAAAGGATATTGACGTTGATCACATATAAATCATCTAGCTAAGGATGAATTTTAGATGTTGTTGTAGAGGAAAAAACACTGAAATGTTTAGTCAATTATTCGAGAGCATCCTACAAATGAATTCTGAATTGAAACTTCTTAAACTAAAAATTGAAGACTTTACACTTAAGCATGGAAATAACATAAGGTAAAAACATAAATAGGAGATGTATATCACCATAAATGATTGACACATGAATCCTTGAATGATCAGACTTCATCATTCACTGAAATTTTGAAAAATTGTAGAATACACAATGTCTTCTCTCTGTCACACACCAACCAACCCTTTTCTCATAGAAATTTACAAAATATAAAGGAAAAATTATTTCCCAAGCTAAGGAGGTCGAGTTCAACTATCCCCAAACACAGAATCAGTTACATTAAATTTGGAATTTCCTGCTAGGAATAAGGACCGAATTTATGGAAAATAGGGATCAAATATTAAATCGTATATCTTGAATAATGATAGATGTTAAGAAATCGAAGGAGGTTTTTGTATATGAGATTTTTTTTTTAGATAAATCTCTCTCGAGTTTTAAAAATTATTCTCCAACTTAGGATCCACACCCAAAGATAATGAATAAAACAAGAAATTATGAAATCTAAAAAATAGGCTATAAATATTCACTCGAATATTCCAATCTATGACACCTGTGAAGAAATTGAAAGAGGTTTTTTTATTTGGCTCATGCTTGAGAAAAAAAAAAAATTTTCAAAATTCATTTACATTTGCTCAGAAACTGATTTTGAAGTTAACTTCTAAAACAATAAAAAACACAACAAATCCTTTGTAGCAAAAGCACAACAACTGAGCGTAGGGAATTCATCATCTATATACTTTTGATCATCCCCAGTACCCCTTTGAATGTGCCAAAAAGGTGGAAAATGACACCTAAATCATTAAATACCTATTAATAAACACCTGACCAAACTGCAAACCTCCCTTATTTGAAAATCATCATCTATAGCAGAAGTGCAGCACCTAAGCGCAACAAATTTGATTTGTGTGAATTTGACCAGTTGCTAAAACTTTTCACTAAGAAAATGATTGATTGTTGATGTTGAAATTAACAAATACCTTCTTGAGTCTCCATTCATAAGAAATAATAGAAAAACCCTAATCCTTTATCAAAACCTAATGCCTTTGACAGTAGCGCGGCGCATTCAAGTTTATGAGGTTTATGAGCTCTCCTAAGCGTTATTATCAATTACTAAAGATGAAATTGACAACATATAACATGAATTATCTTAGGGAAGAGAAATTTGGAACTTGGGAGTGAACGTGGCACAAGAAAGCATCCAATTTGCATAAGCGCAGTGAACTCTTGCAGACAAAGCACAACTTTTTTCTTTTGCTTTTCAGAGTATCGTAGGAGGACAAGAAAATTTTTTGATGTTTTCTTGGGAACCAATGCATGTGTTTACAATCCTTTTTTTTTTACAAGATCGGATGCTATATTATATTCCAAAAAAAGTGAGGAAATATTTCCTTGTTACATTCCAGTGTTACTGAGGAGAGACAGAGAAGGTAGCAACCACAAAATGCTAAGCCTTCTTTGGATCTACTGTTCAAGATGTGCTGAAATACAGATTTCGAATATATTCGGACAAACTGAGAAAGACGAAGAACAAACTTAAAATACATATGCAGAGAACGAAGGGTAGTGCAGATCAGTCGATGCTTATTGGCTACCCGGTTGATGCATCTGTGTTGTCCTCAGTACTGGTATTTCTCACATTATTGGAGCTAGAGCTTGGAGCAGAGCGTTTCTCAAGGATGTGTTTCAAAATTTGAATGGATTCTTCCGCATGAGAACAGCGGTTGGAGAGCTCATTGAACTGTTTTTAAAGTGACAATGCCCTGTGCTAAAGGAGATTCATGTCTACTTGTTGCTCTTCATCCAAGAGTCTTTTTTGAGCATGAATTTTCTCCATTTCAGCTTGCAGGTATGCACAGTGATAATAGTCTTCATTGCACGCCGTGATGCAGTAAAAAGGGAAGGGGATCGGGGGTGATGAAAAGGGTGTGCGCGTAGGGAAGGGAAGGAATGCAAGGCTGGATGGAAAGGAATAAGGGGAGTGGAGGGGTGAATTGAGTTGAGGGGGCAGCAACGTGAAGGGGTGACCAGCAAGAAATGAGGGATCGGCGAGAAGGAGATAGGGCAAAATAGGGGATGAGGAGCGCTGCGAAAGGAGGTGAGACAGAGAGGAGAGAGCAAGGAAACAAATAGCATGGGGGAGGAGGGATATTGGAGAGAGGTTGAGAGCCCGAGGAGATAAGGTCACGGGTATGGTGTTGTAGGAGATACGGGAGGTTCTGAGAAATTCATATTTTCCCTTGCAGGAGATCCAACAATGTAGATTTTATTTCTGAGTCAAGATCATGGCAGGGGAATAAAAGATAGGCCATTATTGCTATGAATTTTTCCATCTATTCTTGCACAAGCTTTATTTTCTAGGTTGGAAGCAAGCTTGTTATTTTCTTTGAAAATGTGAAGTTGGGAAACACTTTTTTCCCTTTTCTTACGTTGAAAATTGTAATTTTCTATGTTTTTTCAACTTCAACTCCACTAAACTCATATTTTCAATGCAAATTACGCTTTGACATAAAAACAATATTTGTAGAGAATTGTCTTACCTCCATACTCATATTTAAAAATAAAAATTAAAAAAAAAAACACTTATTGACATATAGAGGGGTAAATTTGATGTTTACTAACTGCATATACTTGAAATTTTCAGGAAAACATAAATAGTCACTTTTTGAACCCTAAATTTTTTTAGGGAAGGTTATTCATTTTTTGGAAATAAACCATATCATCATAATCTACATAGATTTCACTAGTGCACTGAATATTTTTCGGCAATTTTCAGATTAAATCACTATTTTTTATTATTTTTTGAAATGGACGAAGAAAAAAAAGGGTGATGTTTTAGTACATTTTATGAGCCCTAGATTTTCTTTTCAATGTGATTGTAAATAAGAAAAATGAGAATACCCTTTTGAATAAGACAGGGAGAGGAATTACAATATGATTTTTCTGATTTTTTTGGTGTTGCCATTTTAAAGTTATTGAATTTTCATTCAGTGCAATTTTCAGAACAATGAAATTCCACAGTGACACAGTTTAGTATAAAATTAATAAAAAATTGAATTTTTTAATGAAAATCCACAAATATTACATCATTAGAAACTAGATTTAGAGATGAATCTAATGGTACCAGGTCCGAAAGATAACATTTTGTTTTTGTAGGTGTTCCACCCCTCCAAAGTTGCAGGTTCCTGAAAACTATAGAATTTTCTGGGTTTTTCGTTGACCAGAAACTCTCGGCCGAGATAATTTCTCGGGCGAGACATTTATTAAACTCTCGGCCGAGAAGTTTCATACTCTCGACCGAGAGTTTAAACCACAACAAGTTACATTTAACCGTGCAGCTAAACTCTCGGCCGAAAGTTGTATAAACTCTCGACTGAGAGTTTGTGCCCGAGAGTTTACCCAAGGCCGACTCTCGGAGGAGAGTTTTATAACTCTAGGACGAGATTTTTATAAAGTCTAGGATGAGAGTTTTATAAACTCTAGGATGAGAGCTTTATAAACTCTAGGACGAGATTTTTATATAAAACTCTCGTCCGAGAGTTTAATAAACTCTCAAGATTTAGTTATTTCTCCAAAATTCTATCTTTGATCGTTTACATATTACACATCCCCTTGTAATCTATATTTTTCTTTCTCAATATTTTGAAAGTTTCAACATGTGGTATGGAAAACATTCTTATACACTATTTTGTAAGTCATTTCCCTTTACTTGGAAGTTACTATTTTAATTTCTTTTGGAAACATTTTTATGACTCTTTTCAAGTATCATGAATTTTCTTATTCATAATTGTATTTCTAAATAGTACAATATATAAATCTAACATGAATAATGTATGTTGTTACTTGTAATTACGGTTTCCTCATCAATCATCATGGAAGTATAAAATACTTTAAATCTTTTTTTCTCTATTATTATTATAATCCAACCTCATGGGCATGGGTGGATTAAACTAGAAAGTGTTCTCTTCCATGTGTTGTACAACTTGTCATTGTCATCCTTAAAACTTTTTTTATTGAGATATAATCACACCATATAACCAAATTTTCATTAGTGGGTTGTTTTATGTTGATCATGGTTATCCATATAACAATTTTAAGTTATGTGTAGGTTCTTCCACTTCCAATGGATTTCTCAAATCTTGATTGTGACCTTAACAATTTTTGCTTATGATGGAAGGATATGTCTTTCATATCTTTGGACAAGATACGACATCTACTTAAGATTATGTGGAGATCAATGTTGAGGATGGGGGGGCCTTTAATCATCATGCTGATCATAATAGAAGAGTCTCCGAACACCATTGTGTTGGTTATGCTTTTCCTTTTTAGCAATTGGAGGCCTTGAAGAAGGGCGTAAGCTTCGGCTTTGCTGTTGGATAGGGTGTCGATTCCCCATTCAAAAGAAATCAAGATGCTGCCATTTTCATTTCTTATAAAACCTCCTGCTCCAGCAATTCCTGGGTTTGATTTAGAAGCTCCATTAAAGAAGAGAGCTGGCCTGGAGCAGTTGTCGAGCCATTTAATGAATCATTTTTCTTTTAGTCGAATCTTCCAGCTTTTATTTTGGTAAGGTTGAATGACTGTAGGCTTGGAGTAACCAAAACTGTCCAACAACTTGCCCAAAAAAATTCCTTTCTTCCACTTGAAGATCATTGTCGTTGATATTGTTTGTGCTTTTGGAGATAATTGTTTCAAGGTTGAGGCTCCAAGTCTTGTTGCAGACTTTCCTAAGAGAAGGATTTTTATTGTTGAAAATCATCTTATTTCTGGCGAGCCATATGTTCCATAGAAGCACATAGGGGAGGGTGTCCCAGACGCTTTTGGCCATGTTTTTTTTCTTTTTCCCCCATGGATAATTTTTTCCCCAAGTTTTTATTAGATCAGAAGTGGTGTTAATGGGGTCTAAATGAATCTGGGAGAAGAGTGTGAGATATTTCCAGCATTGAACTGCAAATGGGCACTTAACAAAGAGGTGAAGCACTGTCTCTTCTGCACATTGATAATTGGGGCATCTGGATGGGTCATTAACACCCCATTTTTTTAAGTTTTCAAAGGTTAAGATCTTTCTTTTGAAGAGAGTCCAAATAAATATTTTTATCTTTGTAATGGCTTCCGACTTCCAAATGAGCTTCCATATTGGCCATTGAGGAAAGGGAAATTTCTTTTTTTTGAGGTGGAAGTAAGCTACTTTGATGGTGTATGAAGTCCCTGAGAGATCCCAACGAAAGTTGTCCGCACTTCCTTTCAGCAAGGGTACAGCACCGTGAAGCAAGACTTTGAGGTTTGAAAGATCTTCTTCCAAAAGAGGAGGGACAGGAGGGAAATTCCATCTGATCCAGTTGTTAGTCTGCTCATCCCACTTTGAGATTTGATCTAAAAAATTTAAATTGAGATTCTGAAGATGAGAGAGGATACGATGAGTGTCTGGCCTTTCTAAGAGAGGAGCTTGTCCCGTGATCATGTCATTCTCGATGTTGGTATTGCTTCCCCGTTGTGGAATTTTGGAGAGGTTTTGACTTAAGAAAGGGATGGATTTCTTGCATAGGACCCAGATTCTGGAGCAGGGTCTGTTTGGAATGTCATGATCAAAGAGCTATTGTCTGGGGGAGCTAAGATATTTGGATTCAAGGACTCTTTTCCACCATGTTTTTTGTCTGCTAATCAAATTCCACACGATATTTCCCCCAAAGGCGTTATTCAGAAGTTTAGGAATACGAATTTCGAGCCCTCCATTTTCATAATTTTATGTGACTTGTCTCCACTTAACAATATTGTATTTCTTCTTCTATTTTTCCCACCTTGCCAAAGAAAATGCCTTAAAATTGCTTCAAACTTGAGATGAATGTTGACAGGATCATATAGCAGGGTGAAATGATACAAAGGCAGAGATGAGAGGGAATATTTGAGCAGGATGATTCACCCAACCAATTTTAACTAAGAAGATCCCCACTGTTGCACTCTTCTTTTCATTTTGTTGATTGTAATGCTTCAGACTTCAGACTTCAGAGGCCCAGCACTAACTGGCATACCTAGATAATTGAAGTGATCCCAATTCAATTTGTAAGAGACTCCAAAAATTTGAGCTATGTTGTGAATGTTTTGATTTATTGCATTCCACCCATAAATGAAAATTTTTTGATAATTATCAGCCCTCCAGAGTAAAGCACAAATTTTTCAAGGAGAGATTTAAATCTGTGAGCAGTTATGCATGTTGCATCGCCCATGAGGAGAGTGTCATCTGCAAATTGTGAATGATTCATATTCTTGACACCATTTCCAAATTTAATTCCAGTGATGAGGCGAACTCTTCTCTTGTGATCCAAGGCCCTATTGAAGGATTCAGCCATGAGGATGAAGAGGAAGGGAGAGAGGGGACATCCCTGTCTAAGACCATGGGAGGACTGAAAGAAGGTTGTTGGCCTGCCATTTATGAGGGGGGAAATCCAAGGGCTAGTAATTCAAGCTTTGATGAGGGAGATGAAATCATTGTCGAAGCCCATTTTTTGAAGGACAGAGAAGAGGAAGGAGTGTCTAACCCTATCAAAGGCATTGGCAAGGTCGAGCTTGAGTATGAAGCCTTTCTCTTTACACATCATACTCGAATGAATAGCTTCTTGGACAAGGGGGATGGAGTCTGATATTTTCCTTTGGGAGATGAAACCTCCTTGATTTTTCGAGATGATATTGGGGAGGAGGGGCTTAAGGCTCATGGCAAGGATTTTGGTGATAATTTTGTAAGAGGAATTGCAGAGGGAGATAGGTCTGAACCTTGAAAAGGATGAGGGGAAATTTTCTTTGGGGATAAGAGCAAGGTAGGTCAAATTGGTAAAGCCCCCTATCTTCTTCTTTCTTTGAGCCCACTGTATCATTTTTTTTAGATCCTTTTTTATTAAGTCTCAGTAGGTCCTATAGAAATTGATGGAGAAGCCATCAGGACCCAGAGCCTTGTCTGGATGCAAGGACCATATGGCACTTTGAATTTCAACCTCCTCTATATCTTTTTTCAAAGTGTTTTTTATCTCCTCTGTGATCAATTTTGGCAGATGACTTAAGAGTTCTGAATAGTCTTTAGGATTAGGTATTTCAGTGAGCAAATCTTTGTAATAGTTTGTGGCAGCAACTTTTATATGTTCTTGATCTGTCTAAATTATTCCTTCATTGTCTATGATGGAGGATATGTTGTTTCTTGTCTTTCGCACTGTATCTTTCTTGTGGAAGAAGGAGGTGTTTTTGTCACCTTCCTGAAGCCACAAGTTTATAGATTTTATCCTCCACTTCTCCTCTTCTGTCCTGTTGATTTTATATAATTTCCAATAGAGGTATTTTTATTGATCTGATTTCTCTTGGTTCATCCCATGTGTATCAACAGCATTATGGACAGCCTTCAGCTTTCTTTTATTTCTGTTCTAATCTTATCAGGTTTTTTGTAATGCATCTTGGCCTAATATTTTAAGGCCATTCTGAACTTATTTAGCTTAGCTTCCCAAATATACGAGGGAGATCCCTCTACATGTTGTAGCCAGGTATAGCGCACTAGCTGCCTTGCTTCAAGAATGTCACTCCACAGAGGGTTGTATTTAAAAGGAAGGGGGCCGAGAGAGGGTTTTTCACCAAGGGAGAGAGTGATAGGATAGTGATCAAAGGCAGTGGAGGAAAGGATGTTGGTGGAGGCTACAGAGAAATACGAGAGGAGAGGGACAGCCACAAGGAATCTATCAAGACGCTCCATTATGTTACCCCCTCCAATCCTACAGTTACTCCAGGTGTATTTGCGATTTTTTGGAGTGATATCAACCAAATCATGATCGTGGATGATGATTTCAAGTAGATCTCTAGAGGGGTCTGGGTTGAAACTTCACCCCTTTTTTCATTTGCATGCAATATTAAATTGTAGTCACCTCCTATGATAATATTTATGCTGTCTTCATTTTCAATATCAATTTTTAGTGAATTCCATCAAACTTCTTTATCGATGTACTGATTATGCCCATAAATGTTATAAATAGTGATCTTAATGCTCTCTTTAATGATCTGTAAGATTACTTTAATCCATTTTTTTGTTTTGGAAACTTTTTTTTACTTCCAGAGTTCCAAATAGTAGCTAGACCACCCGAGGCACCTTTATATTTTGAATGGGTGCCCGCATGATTCTTCGTTCTGCTTATAATAGTTTCCATGTCATAATCTCCTTGTTTAGTTTCTTGAAGGAAGATAATATCAGGTTTTTCTTGATTCATTAGGTCTCTTAGGGCTGAGTTTTTTTAGGGGTGCCCTAAACCCCTGTAGTTCCAATAGAGGGCTTTCATCATTTCAGGAATGCAGGGCGTGAGCCTGTCTTCCCTCCTTGCTCCTTTTGACCTGATTATTTGTTGTTTTGCCCTAAAATGTATGTTTCAATAGGGTTTTGAGTTCAAAGGGCTATATCCTTTTGGGTAGCTTCATCTCTGTGATGCTTGGATGACTTCCTTCTAGGCAAATTTTTTTTGAGGATTTCCAAGGTGACTCCATGTTCATTTTCTAAGTTTCTAGTGATCCAAGCTGAGGAGGGGTCTGAAGAAGAGGAGGGAGGATCAATTTTGGTGGGAGAGAGATGAGGGGAAGAAGTTTGGGTAGGAATAGAGGGTTGGGGAGGGTCATATTCAGGGGGGTCTAGGGAGGAAAATGGGTTAGAAGAGGCTAGAGAGGCAATGGAGGGAGGGATGGGAGGAAGATCAGCTGGATGTTAGGAGGGGTTAGAGGGCTTAGGGGAGGAAGAGGAAGGGATGGAGGAGGATTATTTGGGAGGAGGCACAGAGTGGGCCGAAGGATTACTGGTGCTTCTAGGGTTCGAAGTGGTCTTCTTCTTTTTTATGGTTTCGCATTGAGTGTCTAGATCAGGGTTTTCAATATCAATAACTTTATAGCATATGTTAGAAAAGTGGTCGTATTCGTGACATAACTTGCATTTAAATGGGATTTTCTCGTAATTGAGCTGCTGAATGTGAGTCCAGTTGTCAACTTTAAGCTTGATCACTTCAGGCAGACCTTTACCCAGATTCACTTTGACACAAATTCTGGCACAGGCTTGCATATTGTCCCTTGGTTTGCTCTGATCGATGAACTTTCCAACATCGTTTCCGATAGCATGAACAGAGTCATCCCCCCAACATTGAAAAGGGAGATGAGGAAGACGCACCCAAACAGGACAACATTTGGCACATCAAGTTCTGGATCAAAGTCCAAAGTCCATTTGTTGAGGTAGAGCCCTCTGGATTCCATGAAGTAATGATCGTTCCTGAATATCAGATCCTTGTCCTCTTTTGTTTTGAAGTGAAAGGTGAAATAACCTTTGCCACAGAACCTGATAGAGAATTTCCCATTGATCTTGTCTGCCTAGTTACGCTCGACCCATTCTTGAACAGTCTTCGGAGATGCCCATAACCCAGTGAACTGACCTATGAGGCCCTTCTCAGCTAGAGAAAGGGCATCCATGCACAGGATATTTGGAGGAAGAGAAACCTCTTGGATATCTTCAAGCTTCTTGATAAATTTCGTGATCGCTGGTCTAGGGCGGGGTGGATCTAAAGAACTGATCAAATCCAAGAAGGCTTGGGATTGATTAGGAGGAGGGGCCACCTCTAGGATGGACTCCGGAGGGGCCATGCACATGGCGGAGAGCAGGATTAGTATTCAACAGAAGCGTCTGCAGCACCAGACCGCAGTAGTGAGTTATGTGTTTACAATTCTACACGTGGCCCCAGAACTCCATTTTACTGTAATAATTACTTTCTAATTTGAAATGCAAAAGTGCAACATAATAGATAAGTGCAACAAAAACTTGAAATGATGATGATATGATGAACCAACCTTGCAACTGACTTGACAAGAAACCACTCGACTGAACTCAATGATGAAAACTAAAATCCATTATGATCTTCACTCATGACTTGATTGAAACATTTTCCTAAACTTACTAAATTTAGACCTTAGGAATTCAATGGTTATTTCCATCATCACTTAAAACATTTGACATAACCCTAACTTAGATTCAAACTAATCACACAATCTCACACTTTTCTCAAAAGACTAATAACTTGATCTCTAAGATATCATGGCAAAACTTTAAAAATTGACAACAATAACAAAAATACTAAGCTTGAATTTGATTACCATAATATAGGACACTAACACTATCCACTTAATAATTGCTGGTAATTATATTAAAATTCAAGAAGGTCTATTCTGAAATAGACATGCTTATTGGCATATTTACTAATAAAATAATAATAGTTTATTTATAATGTTAAAATTCATAATAAATTACTAATCATCATTATAGTCGACTATGTTTGTTGCAATATCATAGTCAACTCATCATAACTTGACATTTTAGTGGCTTGGCATGTAAATTGAATAAGAACATAGTAATAAAGGGAATAATCAATCCTAATAATTAGAGAAATTTTGAGGTCTAAAATGGGCCTCCTAATAAATATTATAAAATAATAGTGGAAATAGTAAAATAATATTAGATTGCATCATCAATTTTTAGAGAGAAAAAAAAAAAAAAACTATGTTTTCAACTTGTATTTCAACTTTTCTCCCTACGGTTTTACTCACATTTCAAGCCAAAGCACTCATTGGATGAATAGTTTAATTCTTCATCCAAGGAGTACCAATGTTGCATAATTTCGATGGACCCTTCTACACGAAAAATAATAAAAACATGAAAAACGTGATTGCAATCACGTTTTTCATGTATTTCTCATTTTTCATGTAGCATGGTCCATCAAAAGTATGCAACATGGTGGAAGAGGAATTAAATTTTACATCCAATGAGTGATCCTGCTTGAAATTTAAGTAAAAAATTAGGGAGATAAGTTTAAAATACAAGTTAAAAATTTTTATTTTTATTTTTTAATATTTTACTTTTTTACTCTGAAAATGGTGAATCATCCCCCATTGTTGGCATCATCATCTTGAATTCTATTGGTTCTTATAAAGTTTTTTTTTGTTGTACATTTATGTTTTGATGCTCATTTTTACCTCAAAATTTCTCTAATATGATGACTTGATGGAATTAAGTGGAGATAGTGTCACAAAATAAGGATGAAGACAATTAGGAATGGGGCAATAAGGATAAGAGAAAGAAAGGAGGTATAAAAGGAAGTCAGTGGTAAGAAATATGGTGTCATGGTTAAGAAATGTTGAAATGGGGAAAAAAAGGATGGTGGAGAGAATAAAAAGGTTGAAAGCAACGAAGGGTGGTAATGAATCCAAAGATGATGGTGAAAACAAGAAACCTTTAAGTAATGAAAATGAATCCCTCTATTCCTAGATATGTCGTCAGAAATGTTCATCCCTTTGAATTGAGATGTCATTGAAAATGTACATCCATTTTATATAAAGAGCCTAATTTAAAAGGTCATAAGATAACTATTAAGGAAACATCAATAGATTCTAATACATTGGTGGAATATCTCCATAGTGTAAGATTGAGTTCATCAAACTGCAAGAGGATCTAAAATCAAATTGAGAAGCACTACAATTTGAGAGAAGAGAAGTAAAGAAGAATTAGTAGAGGAAAATAATCTCATTAAGATGGAGAAAATAAATCATAAAAATATGAAAAATAATATTATATGCAATGTAATTCAATGCAATAGAACGCAATAATAGCTCATGTAACTATGCTAGGATTAACTATATGCAAAGTATGAGAGAGAATTCATACCCTAATTAGCCAAGTGAAGTACACTCTCATGAGGGATTTAACTTGGATTTTACAAGCCAAATTTCCTCAACTAAATCATGTGTTTTCATTCCTAGAAAGTAGGGTCTAATCAATTTTCATTTGTGCACTTATTCCTACAAATAATTTTCCCCTAGAAAATAGGATCTATCCCTAAAATTAAGGAATGAAGTGCCCTTGCTCCTAGAAAATAGGAATTTACCTAAGATAAAAGTGGAATTTACTGATGATGTTTTATGGTCCCATTGTATTACATGTAATGAAGCTCAAATTTTCTCTAGGAGAGATGTAATTATGAGTGTGAGGGAAAATGACTATGCATATGACGAAAAGTTTTGCATGTACACCAACACCCCTCAATCCTAACATAAGTGAGTATGGTGCATGAAACAAAATGTGTCCTAGAAATAAGAAGCCAACCCAAGTATATTTATAGTTAAATAGAAAGGAAAGAAGGAAATCCTAGTGGTAAGAAACCCCCAAAAAGGGAGGATAGTAGAAAGTAGACTAAGAAATTTCATTGAAGTAGATGTCTCCCTCACTCCCAAGAGAGCTTGTAACTTTGAGAACATTTTCTCATTGAATAATTTGATCAATATGTCTAAAAGTTTGATCTACAAAATTCTATGAATATTCCACTAGAATTTTTCATCGAAATATATCTTATAATCTTCTAAAATATTAAACCATGAAAATTAATTTTTCTTAGGTAGAAACTTAATTAACTATTTTCTTTGCTAGAATTTATGAAATAACCAAAATAAGAATGGAAAGAATTCGAAAATAAACTCCTCATATGCACAAATTAACACCATATTTATCCTAGGAAACCCAATACAAGAGAAATCCTATCTAAAAGGAGAGGCCTATGTTATTTCTCTATGTTTCTCAACTACATAAAAGTGTATATGAAGAAATGAGATCTCACTCTAGAGTTACATTTTTACACTATCACCAAAATCACTAATATAGAATCCTCCTCCTTTATTTTCCTCATATAATACCACTCTCAAATATTTTTGTCAACTTTTGAACAAGATACAATGATAAATAATGGAACCCCTTCTCCTCCTAACGACTCAGTATTTAACATAGCCCAATAAGAATCTAGGGGTAGGGTTATGAATTTCCCTACCCTTAATTTTTATAAGGTTTTAGACCTTATAGAATATTCTTGAAAATACACACTTTGGTAGCTATACACATGTGAGTAAGGGGGTCTTGATGTGGCATCCACTCACACCATGGTGGTGAAAAAGGTAAGTCAACTTCTAAGAGGCATAACTTTCACATACAAACTGTAATTGAGGAGATTTTCACACCATTAGAAAGGTCCCAGTATCTATAATAGTGTTGATGCTATGTGCACAAGTTTTAGACACTGTTACCTGACGCAACAACGCTGAAAGTCAACCCCAAGGAGAGCTGGTCAACCGTGACGTGGCTCTGTCCTCGGTTCCCTTTGAAACCTCGTTCTTCACTCCACGTGGTCTATTTTCTTTTTATTTTATTTATCAATTTCAAAGAAATTGACAAATAAACTTATTCACAGCTCTCGAACGTTATATTATATTCCCCGACCTATATATATTGTCCCCAATATCAAACCTTCGGCTATTAACTATATAATTGGACCTTATATTAAAAATCAACGCTTTCCGAATAAATGACTCATAAACAGATCTTGGCTCTGGGTCCCGCCTCCACAATTATAGCCAATCAAATGTACGCCCATACCTTAGGTTAAATTCCATGCATCTTTGTTGTGCGACCACCGTCCGATGACGTTGCGCCAGATTGACGGCTCTCGACGATATTGCTCGGCGTCCTCGTACTAACTTTAACGTGCGATGAGAATACGGAAAGGCGGTTTTGCGCGGGTCCACTTTTCCATGCGTCGACAGCTCTGTGGAATCGCTTCGCAATCGGGAAAAACCGCTTGTACACCAAAAGCAGTGCGATGAGGTAAATCTGCCTCCTCAAATCCACTCGTAGTTTGCTACGGTGATTGAACAGGTTTAATGCGGGGTTACGTTATTCCTTTTGTTCATTTAACTCGCGTCTAGACCATGGTTCCGGGTTCGAAAGCAACACCCCTATTTCTTTATACAGCGGGAAATCTACCAACTTAAACAGTGTTCACGGCCACACTTCCTCTGCACAGACCTCGCCTGCGGTTGTATTGATTCAACAGGGTTGTTCAATAAATAGAAGAGAAACGACAGACAGATGGATGCGAAGTCGATACAGTGACTCGGCTCAGTAATTATATATATATATATACAGGATTCAATTGCTTCGCAATTAAACAATCCTTTCATAGACAAAGATTCGAGTCTCTCCAATGGAAAACAAGCTTAGAAATCGTTTAACTGGAAACAATTGTAACACACAGAGTTTATTACAGAAGTCTCTCTTCCTCTTGCTCCCTCCTCTATACATCCGAGGGATTACATTTATATACATCAACATATGTCCTTTCGGTTCCTCTGTGAGGACCATTATGGTAGCTCAAGAGCCTAATTACAATTATTCGAAAACTAAAATATGACAGATGGTCTAACCATTCGACTTCTACAACTCTAACGGATCTAATAATACAATCAGCTAAGGTATTGACACCTAGCTATAACCATTCAAATGTCTCTAAACCCTCCTAGCCACAACATGTGGACAAAACTCCTACATTGCTAGCTAGTGTTTAATGCCCCTGCATCAGACTCCCGAGGGCAATTTTCTTCATGGGCTCCTGTCCATGAGCTCTTTCACTGACCTGTCAGTCTTCTGCAACATTTCTTCAGTCATCCAAGTGGCATCTTCTTCTGGCTTATCCTTCCATTTGATCAAGTACTGAAAGTACTCTTGTCCTCTGGTCCTTCTGAACACTCTCTTGTCCAATATTTTCTCTGGTTGCAATGGTTGTGCTGGAGGTAGTTGCTCCTTCCACTCAATCTGTTCCTTGTCTGCTGCTCTTTCTTCTGCACCATCATCTTCATACTTGCACAAATATGCAACATTAAAATGGGAGATATTCCAACATCAGGAGGTAATTCAATCTCATAAGCATTTGCAGAAAACTTCCTAAGTATCTTGCATGGCCCAATATTTTTGAACTTCAATTTGTTATACTACTTCTTTGGGAATCTATCCTTTCTCAAGTGTGCCAAAACCTGATCTCCTACTTCAAAATGAACTTCTTTTCTGCTCAAGTCTGCTCTGTTTTTGTATTTGGTGTTGCTGCCTTGTATTTTTTGTTTCACTTGTTCATGTATGGCCTGGATCTCTAAAGAAAATTCCTCACCATCTGCACTCCTTAGCTCTGCCTTTCCCAGATTCCTTAACTCTGATATTCCTCTGGGGTGCATTCCATAAACAATATGAAATGGACTCTGCCCTGTGCTCCTGTTTGGTGAGTCATTATATGCATATTCCGCCTGGGGCAGAATATGATCCCACTGCTTGGGATGCTCTCCTGCAAGACTTCTCAATAAATTTCCCAGACTCCTATTCACTACCTCAGTTTGTCCATTAGTCTGAGGATGATAAGCTGGCCTGAAACTTATTTTGGTACCAAGTTTCTTCCACAATGTCCTCCAAAAATGACCAACAAATCTGGTATCTCTGTCTGAAACAATACTCTTGGGCAACCCATGAAATCTAACAACTTCTTTAAAGAACAAGTTAGCAACATGGGTGGCATCACTAGTTTTATAACATGGAATAAAATGTGTCATTTTGGAGAATCTGTCCACTACAACAAAGACTGCATCATTCCCTCTCTGAGTCTTGGGAAATCCTAGAACAAAATCTATACTCACCATGTCCCAAGGCCTATCTGGAATAGGCAAGGGAGTGTACAATCCTGCATTCTGGCTCCTTCCTTTAGCATATTGATAGATTTTGCAATTCTTCACAAACTTGTCCACTTCTGCTCTCATCTTGGGCCAGAAATAAAAGTGACTCAGCTGCTCATAAGTCTTATAAGTACCAAAGTGTCCAGCAAGTCCTCCACTATGCTTCTCTTTGATCAAATTTTCTCTCATGGAACATTTTGGTACACACAGTTGGCTTCTTCGGATATGAGTCTCTGTAGGAAATAATCCATCTGTGGCTTCTGTCATTAAAACGAGGTTACTACATGCCTCGGAAATGCTTCTTTAAAATGCAGGATCTGTCTTATACAATTCTTTCATAAAATCAAATCACCTTTAAAAATTAGTTTCTTGAACAAGCAAATATGTCTATAAGCATCGGCTAAACGTGGCTTGGCCACTTATATGTTTCAAAACAAAATTAAAACCTTGGAAGTCACTCAACCCATTTAGCATGTATGTTTCAACTTGGGCTGCTGTACAATATACTGCAAAGCATGATTGTCAGAATACAATACAAATTCCCTGGACATCAAATAATGTCTCCATTTCTTCAATGCCTGAACAATTGCATAGAATTCCTTCTTATAAGAGGAATAATTCTTTCTGGTGTCATTCAGCTTTTCACTGAAATATGCCATAGGCCTATCATCCTGACTCAACACAGCTCCAATGGCCTCTCCACTGGCATCACATTTTACTTGAAATGGTTTAGTAAAATCAGGCAGAATCAAAACAGGCTTCTCAGTTATCTTTTGCTTCAAAATTTTAAAATTTCTTTCTACATCAGCATTCTATTTAAATGGTTGTTTGCTTTTATTTATTGTCTCAATTATGGGTGCATTGATCTTACTAAATTTTCTTATAAAATTTCTGTAAAAACTAGCAAATCCATGGAAACTTCTTACCTCAAAAACATTCCTGGGTGAAGGCCATTCCACAATTTCCTTAACATTTTCTGGGTCCATCTTCAATCCTTCTGTAGAAAAAAAAAAACCCAAATACACCAACTCTTCCTTCATGAATGAGCATTTCTTCAAATTTATCAGCAGCTTCTCTTGGTGCAGCTTCTTCAAGACATGATTAAGATGCCTTAAATTTTCTTCTCTAGTTCTGTTGAAAACTAATATATCATCCAGATACACTATCACAAATTTACCAATGAATTCTTTCAATACTTCATTCATGAGTCTGATAAAAGTACTAGGTGCATTTGACAACCCAAAAGGAATTACCATCCATTCATACAGTCCTTCATTCGTTTTAAAGGCAGTTTTCCACTCATCACCCTCTCTTATTCTGATCTGATGATATCCACTCTTTAAATCTATCTTTGAGAAATATTTAGCACCACTCAAACAGTCCATTAAGTCCTCAATTCTAGGCAAAGGGAATATGTACCTGATTGTGATCTTATTAATTTCTCTGGAATCAGTACACATCCTCCAGCCTCCATCTTTCTTTGGGCTCAAAACTGCTAGTACTGCACATGGACTCAGACTTTCTCTGATCAGTCCTTTGTCCACCAACTCCTGTACTTGTCTCCTAATTTCCTCATTTTCCTTGGGAGTCATTCTATAGGCTACCTTATTTGGCAGATTTGAACCAGGGATAAAATCTATCTGATGGCTGATCTTTCTCACAGGTGGCAGCTCATCAGGTAAATCATCCACAACAATGTCACAGTAATCATCTAACATCTCTTGTATCTCTACTGGTAAATCAGAAATCTTTGTATAAGTAAGAACTTCTTTAGGCTTGCAAACTAAAGAAAAGCTTACCTCTTCTTCTTTTATCTGTTGTAGATATTCCTTCCCGCTCAGCAACAAGGTCTTTGGATCAATCACACTACTGGATGGCTCTCCTTCTTCCATGGGTATCAATGTCTGATGTACCCCATCCTTGAAGAACTTGTAAGTGTTCTTCTTGCCATCATGTACTGCTTCTCTGTCAAACTACCAAGGTCTACCCAGCAGTATATGACACACATCCATGGGCATCACATCACACAGGACCTTATCTTTGTATTTTCCCATTTGCAGCTCTATCTCACATTGTTCTTTCACAACCAGCTGGTGCCCTTTGTGCAGCCAGGACACCCTGTAGGGAGTTGGATGCTCCCTTGTCTTCAACTTCAATTTTTCTATTACCTCAGTGGAAACCAGATTTTCTGTGTTGCCACTATCAATGACTAGCTGGCAGCATTTCCCTTGGACTTTGCATATGCTCCTAAACAAAGTCTTCCTTTGTGCAGGCTCAGTGACCTCTTTGGCTTGCTTCAACAGGACCTTATTCACCACCAAGTATTCTCCCCTCTCTGGAATAATTTCTTCTTTGATCTCTGCTTCTTCTCCAGCCTGGGCAACAACAGCATTCCTTGGACCAGCACCCACATTCTCTGGACACTCATAGTGCTTATGTCCCACTTGCTGACATCTATAACACCTCAATTCTCTACCTCTGCCTCTGTCTCTGCCTCCTCTTCCTTTTCCTCTGTAAGAATCCCTTCTGCCCCTTGCATCATCCTCTGTAGATGCATTCTGAGGTGAGCTACTGTTAGCTCCATCCCTGGGTGTAGCAGGCTTTCCTCTACCACCCTGACTTCCATTTCCTCGAAAAGTACCTCTCTTCTTGGCAGACTGTTTCCTTAGGAGTTTCTCCTCTGCTTTCAAGGCCATTTGATAGGCCTCTTCCACTGTCTTAGGAGACAGGAGACCAATCTCATCTTGGATCTCTAGCTTGAGACCGTTCACATATCTGGCAGTCTTCTCTAGTGTGTCTTGGAATTTCCCAGCCCTTATGCTCACTCTGTAGAATTCCTCTGTGTATTCCTTTACTGTAAGTAACCTCTGTCTCAGGTTCTGCATTTGCTTATACAATGTCAGCTAGTAATCACTAGGAAATAATTTACCTTTTAATTTAGCCATCATCCTAGTCCAGCTTTTGATAGGTTGCTTGCCAACTCTCCTCCTTTCTGCCTGCACTCCATCCCACCAAAGTGCAGCATGTCCTTTCAGCTTTGTTACTGCAAAGTTGACCTTCTTATCTTCACTTATTTCTTCATAATCGAAGCATTTATTCATTTCATTTATCCAATCCGCCAGCTCCTCTGGATTCAGTCCCCCTGCATAACTCGACACTTCAATTCTGGTTTTAACTGCAAACCCCAGAACAGTTCTAAGGAGCCTCATGTTAGGAGGAATCTCAACATTCTCTTCAGCTTCTTCTGTCTCAGGTTCGTTGATGTCTTCAGGATCTCTGGCCTGTCTTCGCTCCATGGCATCTATTCTGGCCTCGACCCTCTGCAACATCCCCAACACCTTAGCGTTGGCAACAGGTCTTCTTCCGCCAGCACCTCTACCAACTCAGATTGCCATGTCAGCAAAACAACTCAGAACACGCTTTGATACCACAAATGATGCAACAACGCTGAAAGTCAACCCCAAGGAGAGCTGGTCAACCGTGACATGGCTCTGTCCTCGGTTCCCTTTGAAACCTCATTCTTCACTCCACGTGGTCTATTTTATTTTTATTTTATTTATCAATTTCAAAGAAATTGACAAATAAACTTATTCACAGCTCTCGAACGTTATATTATATTCCTCGACCTATATATATTGTCCCCAATATCAAACCTTTGGCGATTAACTATATAATTGGACCTTATATTAAAAATCAACGCTTTCCGAATAAATGACTCATAAACAGACCATGGCTCTGGGTCCCGCCTCCACAATCAATAGCCAATCGAATGTACGCCCGTACCTTAGGTTAAATTCCATGCATCTTTGTTGTGCGACCACCGTACGATGACGTTGCGCCAGATCGACGGCTCTCGACGATATCGCTCGGCATCCTCGTACTAACTTTAACGTGTGATGAGAATATGGAAAGGCAATTTTACGTGAGTCCACTTTGCCATGCGTCGACAGCTCTGTGGAATCTCTCCGCAACCGGGAAAAACCGCTTGTACACCAAAAGCGGTGCGATGAGGGAAATCTTCCTCCTCAAATCCACTCGTAGTTTGCTACGGTGATTGAACAGGTTTAATGCGGGGTTACGTTATTCCTTTTGTTCATTTAACTCGCGTCTAGACTACGGTTCCAGGTTCAAAATAAAAACCCCTATTTCTTTATACAGCAGGAAATCTACCAAATTAAACAGTGTTCACGGCCACACTTCCTCTGCACAGACCTCGCCTGCGGTTGTATTGATTCAACAGGGTTGTTCAATAAATAGAAGAGAAACGACAGACAGATGGATTCGAAGTCGATACAGTGACTCGGCTCAGTAATTATATATATATATACAGGATTCAATTGCTTTGCAATTAAACAATCCTTTCATAGACAAAGATTTGAGTCTCTCCAATGGCAAACAAGCTTAGAAATCGTTTAACTGGAAACAATTGTAACACACAGAGTTTATTACAGAAGTCTCTCTTCCTCTTGCTCCCTCCTCTAAACATCCGAGGGATTACATTTATATACATCAACATATGTCCTTTCGGTTCCTCTGTGAGGACCGTTATGGTAGCTCAAGAGCCTAATTACAATTATTCGAAAACTAAAATATGAGAGATGGTCTAACCATTCGACTTCTACAACTCTAACAGATCTAATAATACAATCAGCTAAGGTATTGACACCTAGCTGTAACCATTCAAATGTCTTCAAACCCTCCTAGCCACAACATGTGGACAAAACTCCTACATTGTTGGCTAGTGTCTAATGCCCCTGCATCATTACCCCAAAAAAATCATCATTTGATCCTCAAAATAAATTTAGAGGATTCTAGACCCCAATTTTCCTGTAACAACCATGGTGAAAATTCCATGTAATTAAAGTTAAAAATAATAACCACGGTTTATGGGACATGTATTCCAAGCTGAATGGTGGGAAAAAATCCTAGTGGGTGTTCATTTGGTTTATTATGGCTAAAGCATTAAAGAGGGTATTTTTCACACATTTATTTATGAAAATAATGGAAAATAGGAGAAAAGGAAGGTGAAAGTTCAGAGGTTGCATGTGATGAGGAAAATGAAGGAAAATAATGGAAAATGAAGAAAATAGAGGCCGCTTCTATAAAAAGGCTTCTGAGTATTAGTTGGTACCTTTTGGTTAGTGCATTTTTGGAGCTCTCAAATTATTCTCTCTCTCTCTCTCTCTCTCTCTCTCTCTCTCTCTCTTGGACACTTCTAATTTTCTTAGAGCACTTAAGCGCTGGAGCAAGAAAGGAAGAGAAGGATCAAGCAGCTACAATGGTATTCTTTGTAGGTATTGATTTTCATATGTGATTTCCTTACTATATCTAACATGTAGGGTATTGTATGTGGATTCTTGTTGTCTTGGCATGGGTTTTCCCGGGTGTGATAGTTTTTTTAGCCTAGCCTTTCCATATCCATATAGATTTGATGATATGGGTTTCTCATTTTTCGGTTGATATAGATTGTCGGATGGATTCAAAGATGAGTGGGGTGGATTTAAAAAATGAAAAACACATGACCTAGTGGTCCCTGAACTAGTCTGTGGATCATGGTAAATCCATTGGCCTAGTAACTCCTGAGCTAGACTGTGGGTTTCGATAAATCCATATTGTGTGCCTCAATGGGCCTAGGAATCCTTACCAATGAATGGCAGGATATACGGCAAAGCCAAGAGATGGATTTCTCTCTGTTGGTCCTAGTAGTCCCAGGATGGGATGTACGATAAAGCCTATAGATATGTGGTCTCGGTATTGGACCTAGTGAGCCTTGGATCAGAATATGGGTTATGGTAAGGCCTGAGAGACTAGGAGGCACTAAAATTCCTCACGATGAAGGCGGAGAACTCTGGTAGCATCCATGCTTGTTTGGTTCCTTTTCCGTTGGTTATGAGCCCCACATTCATGCTTGTTTAACCTGTAGATGCAATGTTTGTGACATGTTTAACGAAATGATTTTCATGGCAAGGAGAGGTCTAAATGAGTTCCTAATGATGTGATTTCTTCCATACATTTGTTTTAATGTTATTTATCATCCCCTAAAGTTTCATGAAGTTTTAGGCAGTGACCTAGGCTCCGAGGCTAAAAAGGTGGCACAAATCCTAGAGTTGCAGGCACAGAACTGACCAAATCGGTCCCTTGTTTCTACCTTGCCTTGGCATGCCCGCGACTAAGGCTCAAATTGGTCAAAAATTCAGTCTCCATCAGGGTTCAGGGGCCTAGAAGGTTGGGCTACCTTCTGAGGATGTTTTTTATGGTGTAGGTGTGTTTGTCTTCTTTCTATCGGTTTCGCTTCCTTAAGTTCATCTAGGAGGTTGAATTTCATATGAGTAGCCTCTCATCACATGTTTACCCTAGTTATCTAGTTGCTTTGGTAGATGTGGGAAGAGGATGTTACAGAGTGATATCATAGCATCGTTCAACCTTTGGACTAAATGGGTGGTGTATTGGTTATGTTTTTCTATTGGTTTCATATGTGTTTAATATGCTTCTAGTCTATGTGTGCTTGTTGCATCTGTGTTGTGTTGGCCATGGTGGCAGTGGTGTCACCATGGGAGAACTAATGATGTTTTTTTCAACATGTTTTCATGAGTGTATGATTGGTTATGTGTTTCTCATTCTTATGTATGGTTCCTGCACACTTGCTTACATGTTGATACATGTTTTGTATCCATTGCTTGTTTATATTAGGGTTACATATTGGTCTTGCTTCAGTGTTATCCTTGTATTCTTTCTTGTGTAATTTCATATGTTGAACATGCATTGGTCTTTCATGATTGGTTATGCATGTCAAGTGGGTGCATATGGTAAATTTTGCATTGGTTTGGTGAAGTTTGTTGTGCATAAGTTCATTGTATTCAATTAGGTCATCATCATGATATTGGTATGTTATGATGCTAATGTGTTGGCTAAGATAGAGTAGGAGATGCAGATCATTAAAGTGAAGTTGAAAAAATGAACTTTGGGGTAAGAGAAAATCTTCACACAAGTTGGTATGCTTGGCATGCAGGTATGTGATTCATGGTTGTTGTAAGCATTAAGGTTACGTATATGTTTGTCATTTTATTGTTATTTTGGTTACATGTATGATAAATGCTAGTTGACCAGTGTATTCATATGCATTATGGTTATGTGTATGCCTTTCATTCTATTGATGTTACAGTTACATACATTATAGATGCTAGTTGATTAGTGTAGATATATGTACATGTGTCAGATAGTCATGAATGATAGCAACCTGTGGTGGTATGCATTGCTATTTTTTTTTATGTTAGTTATGTTATATGTTGTTGATGAGTATGATATAGGTTAATTTGTTGATTTACATGATAGTTAGCTTGATGATTAGGTTACATGTTGTTGAGGAGCATGATATATATCTTGTTGTTGTTATATGTTAGTTATCTTGAAGATTAGGGTTACTACATTAATATTTTGATGTTATGTGTATCATGCTAATTTGGATTGGCATATGTAGTTGGTTATGGTTATGACATTCATGTATGACTCGACCTAATTATGATAGTGTGTTGTATAGTGTCTAGATTGGCTGTGTATATGTGATTGTACACATGAATGACAAATGTTTATGAGTTTATGATGTGAACATGTTAGTTAGTTAATTATATGGATATCATGACCTTACTAGGTTTGAGCTGACATTTCGTGAATTTATATTATGCTAACCTAGATTGATTGTGCAAACAAGATAGCCTCCCCTGAGATACATTAAGGTATGAGTTTGCTTATGTTGTGTACTTAATGCTTGATTGTTTTATTGTGTCATATATCTGGTGTTGAGTGTTTGGTGTCCTTTATGTCGTCTATTTGATTTATCTAACATGGTACGTTTATGATTTGTTTGAATGTTTGACTAATCGCATGATATGAGTATGTGTTTATAAGATTGCATGAAGAAATGGTCTTGTTTTAAGATGGTGGTACTAACGCGTATGTGTTAGGATGGATGATATGTACTTGAGTATAAGTAGGCGATAGTTGTAGTATTATTATTTTGACTATTATTTGATTATGGCATGGTTTTTAAACTTAGTAAAAGTTGATTTCAAATTGATAGATATGTTGTCTTGATATTTGGTACATATGGTTGACATGTGTGTTCAGTTACAGGGCAACGTGCTTAGCACGACAAGGTAAGATAACTGGTATATTATTATATTTAGTTATGCACTGAAAATTATGTGTTTATGGGAGTGTGATGCAGGGATTGCATAGCAAAGATATTTCCATGAAAACTTGAAGAAGTATCAGGTTTAGTTTTCCTTCGGAAGCACTGGGGACCCATTGGGATTGAGTCATGGTGGTTGTTGCTAGTCTTGTGCTTTTGGTCTTTTGTGATTTTTTTGTGCTTGATTTTTGGTCTTGATTGTGTCTAGTGCATGGACATGCCACTTTGTTGCGGTTTCGTATTTATTTTTTGGTTTTCATGGTCTTCTTTATGCTTTCTATTTTTCTTTCCTTTTATGTTTTGAGAGTATTGGGAATTGGTTCAGAAAGAGGAAAGTTAATGGAGCTCGGGGAGAGCTTTGTGGTACCCAACAGTTAATGTAAAAACCAAATGGAGCTCAATGCATGAGTAAGCGCAATGAAAGGTTAGAGTATGACAATCGGTTGGACTGGTGGGTCCATTGTGGTAAATGGATGGTGGCAGTACAAACATGAGAAAGGCAACAGAAAAATGTAAATAAAATGGATCTGAGGTGTTAGATTCCTTGGCTATGTCGGGAACTATTGTTCTCAAAGTTGTGCACGGATAAAGGCAGTTCTCTTAACCTTGACCTTATGTTATTTTTTCATTATGATTTGATGGTGATTATGTTGATGTTTATGTATGTACACATATATGTATGTATGTATGTCGTGTCTGACAGGGTCATCATGGATCATGGTTGTTTGAGGCTAAATTTTTATAGGAATATATGTGTGTATGTAAGTCGTTTTCTGACAGGATCATGATTTTTTTATGATAATGATTATATATGTATGTATGTATTTCTCTATACCACTATATGACAGGGTTTTAAAGGATCGTTCTTGTGGAGGAATGATTTATTATGTGTGTGAATGGAATGAAGAAGTTCTTGCTCGTATGAGGAATAAAGTGGGAAGAGTAACTCTGACAGGTCTATGAGTTCAGTATCATGTGGGTATGATTTGATACTATATGCTTGTACTACTATTTTTATGTTATGGACAGGTAATGCTAAGGAGTACATCAACGAAGTGAAAGTAGTGTGATATGTAGCATGTTAGGATAAGCGTCGATAGTGGAAAGACACTGGAAGCAAGGTTGCTTGTGGGGTTAGTGTGTGGTATGTGGATGTGCAGTACTATTGTTTTGTATATGTTGTGCATGTTGTATATTCAGTGATTGTACCTATGGTGATGTCTACATGTAACATACGTAGTGTTGTTTATATATGATGTTGTATGCCTATTGTATATATGGTGTTGTGTATATATTTCATATACGTTGCTAGGTATAGATGGTGCTATGTACATATTAGATATGCAGTGATGTGTACATACCGTATTGTCTACATGTTGGATATGTGGTGTCGTGTGTGTAGGGTGTTGTGCACATGTTGTATATGAGAGTTTGTGTACGTATGGTGTTATGTACATGTTGTATATGCATATATATGTACATATGGTGTTGTGTGTGTGTTGTGCATGGTTTTATGTACATATGGTTTTGTATGCATGTTTGTACATGTGGTGTTGTGTGCATGTGGTTTTGTGTACATGTTGTACAAGTGGTATTGTGTGCAAGTGGTGTTGTGTACATGTTGTGC
Organism: Pinus albicaulis; assembly: GCA_034641835.2. Classification (NCBI taxonomy): domain Eukaryota; kingdom Viridiplantae; phylum Streptophyta; class Pinopsida; order Pinales; family Pinaceae; genus Pinus; species Pinus albicaulis. The sequence continues at coordinate 1,044,507,087 of CM076582.1, read as the reverse complement.
ATGTAGTGTTGTATACATGTGGTGTCATGTACATGTTGTGCATGTAGTGTTGTGTACATATGGTATTGTGTACATGTTGTACAAGTGGTGCGGTGTACATTTGGCATTGTGTACACATTATGCGGGTGATGACGTGTACATGTGATGTTGTGCACACATTGTGCAGGTAATGTTGTGTACAGGTGGTACTATGTACATGTTGCGTGTATGGTACCGGTATACATGTGGTATCGTGTGCATGTCGTACATGATGTGTTGCGGGCATATAGTACTATGTATGTGTATGGTGTAGTCATGGTATCGTGACATATGTATTCGTTGTGTTGTACTTTGTATATGTATAAGCATTGGGTTGTATTGTACACCGGGTGTATGTGTATGTGTTGTATATCGGTGTAGGCGTATGTATTGTTTTGTATTATACATTGGGTGTATATGTATATGTTGTACGTTGGTGTAGGCGTAGGTGTATGCATTTTGTGGTGTTGTGCGCCTTGTGTGGATGTATGTGTTGCGATGTACTTTGTGTGTATGTGTACATCAGTAAAGATAAGCAAGGGCACTAGATGTTTGCAGGGTGTGGCAACTGATCCAGCGTGTGTACATTTTGAGAAAAGGAATAAGTATGGACTGATGAAGGATAAGTATCGACATTTTATTTCAGTCTTGTTGTGCATGTGATCTGTGATTTTGACTTATGATGGTTACATGTGATTTATGATTATGGTTTATGGTGATTTCATGTGATTCATGACTTTAATTTATGATGGTTTCATTTTGAGGTAATCATATGTGATATGTTTATACATGATGATTGATTAAACAACGAGTTTGACTTGGTGTGACAAGAAGTGAACATAATTGTAAGAGTACCTTATTAAAGATCTACCAATGAGGTATGATTTGAGTTATTTCAATTTATTTTGAATTTAATGGCAGTTATGTGCTTGGTACATGAAGCATAAAAATTCTTGGTTGGGTGGTTGAAACTGATTGCAAGAACTAGCAGTAGCAACAAAAGGAATTGAAACGAGAAGTACTATGTTGGTAAATCACTTCAGGAACAGGGCCATTGTGGGACACTAGTACCCAATAGTGTCCATTGATTTCCATGAGCATGCTATGACCAGTATGATTATCTTGAGGTAGGTGTATGCCTTATTTTTTGTACCTTGCGATGTGAGGAATCCTTTCCAAGGGATGGATCACCCGGGATAGGGGATGTCGGGTAACTTGGAAGGTGAGTGACTGCACAGAAGGAGATGGCCGGATTCCTTGAGGGACTGTTGTTGGAGCGAGGTCCACTGGGGTGCATTTTTGGGTAATTTTGTATAAGTTTTGGCCCATAACCCACATGTATTTAGATTGCATTATCATGCCTTAATAATTGTGAATAACATGCCTTTTTTACATGAATTATTAGGACTAAGTGGGTAGTCCATAATGATATTTGATTTATTTCTTGAGAAATATGACATTACTCCATTATGTGGTTATATCATCATTAATTTTCACTACTATAGCCCACAAATTTGATTTCTTTTGGTTGGTGAGTATCATGTTTATGTTTATGTATATGTATATGGGTGAAATCCCGAAGTTGGGTAACACTTTTTGGCGGATGGCTATATTTTGGGTGAAATTTTTAATTTCTCATCCGAGAAAATAGTCCACTCAATTTCTCGACCGAGAGTTTTTAAAACTCTCATCCGAGATATTTTTAATGTTTCGCTCGAGAGTTTGATTGGGCTTGACCGAAGTTAAAATACTCTCGGACGAGAGTTAAGTATTTTCTCGTCCAAGATTTTTATTGACAAACTCTCAGGTAAACTCTCGTCCTAGAGATGTTGTTACATGGACAACAACATGGTGGGATTGGACAAGGATACGGGCCGATTAAGGAATCCACATAGGCATTAGTGAAACCCTAGCCACAAATCTCTTACGCTACTATAGCTCATGGTGGTTAAACCCCAGCCACAAATAATACTTTTAAATTAGTATAGCTCATGGCAGTTAATTGTTAGAAGTTTTCAATTGTTTTCTACTCTGTTATGTGGCATTCAGTGAAGTTATACTCTAATATATATGTTGGTGGATGTGATCAATTGTTCTACTCTGTGATCGATGGATCATATACCCTTTCTAGAGAACCGAAAATGTTGTCAGATATAATTGGTAGATGTTTTTAATTGTAGATAGGTGTATTTCATGCAAGGATATTAATGTTATGGTTAATGGTTGAGGCCAAATCCTTTCAACACATTTGACATGTTTCTATGATTTAAACATAGAAACATTTCACATTTCACATTAAATTCATTCTTATTCCTTTAGTGATTTTAAAACATATGTTACAGTACCAACAAAATGTGTTTCAAATATACAATAATTAGGGGATAAATTGGTGGAATAATAAACCATTAACCTTAATCTCCCCCTAATTTAATTCTAAATCTGAATTTTCTCACCAATTTTCCTCTTTATTATGTTCTTGCAAGACATGGTAGTATTGAATTTTGGTGAATATATGCCTTATTTTTGTCTACATCCATCTGGAATTGATGCTAGAAAGTTTCCTATGGATAATGGTTGTTTAATCATATGAATGATAATGATCCTAGAGTCATTAATCATAATGATTGAATTCATTCTTATTCCTTTAGTGATTTTAAACCCTTTTCAAAGTGCATATGCCTCTATTTGCTATGATTCCAATTTTATGCTCCCAGGATTCCAATTTTAAGCTCCATCAATAAAATATAAAAGAATAAAGCTAATCCTCCTTCCAATTTTAAAAATTAGGATACTTTGTTGAAGCTATCAATATGCTCTATAAACTAGTTTGAATAAATTTTCTCCTTAAATTTGAAATTTACCAAACCATTTATCTTTATCTATATTGAAACATTGATGAGAGTTGAGTTGTTTTCATTTGGAAATAATAATTTCATCTAAAAAAATTTGGATTTATTGCTACAAGGGGTGGGATATCTATCTCTTAATATAAAAGTGTGAAATCCATTACTAGCGAAACTTTCTGACATAAGAATTAATTCATAGCTAAACACAGCTTTATGAATAGTTTTGACATTATTAACGGAAAGAAAGAAGGGTAAAACTTTGAGATTTACATGATGATTGATGATGATCTTGAAAATCCATTATTAAGAGTAGTAGCATTATTGGTGTTAGATCCATAGGTTACGCTATTTTAAAATACAATATTACATAGAAAAATTCATGACACTTGAAAAGGATCATAAACAAACTTCTTTTTAATTGGTTGTTGTTTATATTTGCTAAAAACTCATTTACAAATTGTAATTATGTTCATATGTGTATGTGTGTATATATATATAATTGGTTGTTTATATTTGCTAAAAACTCATTTACAAATTGTAATTATGTTCATATGTGTGTGTGTGTGTGTGTATATATATATATATATATATATATATATATATATATATATATATATATATATATATTCAAGTAAATAAAAATAATGATGATGATGATGATTAACGTCAACTAAGACCATTGAAGCCTATCGGACCTCAAAAAGAAAAAAAAAGAAAAAAAAATTGTGTTTCTTCAAAATCTTGTTTCTATGATCAAAGAGAAGGAAAAGAAGCACTTCAAAATCGATATAGATGTGTTGGCTTAATAAGTCAAGAAGATTGGAAGTGTGGCAGATGTTAGGTAATTGAGAGTGGATGTGACTAAGAGTCGGGCAGTCTAAAAGGAAGTGTTTTTCATCTTCCACCTCCTTAGTATCGCAAATCTGACAGATTCTATCGTTCCAAAGAGTCTTGGGAATAGACCATTGTCTGGTCTCACTTCGAAGCTCATAAGAATTAGTTCTTATCCTAGCGATGTTCGTTTTTTTCTTAGTGATGGTCAACACATAGAGATAATTCTAATTATCAAGGGTGGAGTTGATTAAATATTTAAAAATAAATAATAAATAAAAAATAATAAAAAAATAAAACTTTAAATATATATATAGGGTCCTCGCCCCTGTGCAATGCTAAACAGTTGCTGCCAAGACAGTAGGAATGGGCCTTGGTGGTGACCCTTTGGCGCTCCAGAGTGGCAGAGACGTCATATTTAATTATTATTTTTAACGTTATTTTTAAATATTTTTTAATATATTTTTTAAAATTATATATATATATATAAACCATTTTTATTTTTTTGTTAGCTATATATATATATATATATATATATATATATATATATATATATATATATGTTTTTTTTTGTTTTTAATAAAAAAAACTATATTTGAATCTTTTATAGATTTATTTTTATTTTTTATTTTTAATATCTATTTTTTCAATGTTTTAATTTTATTTGATTTTATTGGTTTTTTTTTTTTTTTGGTAGGGGTTGTGTCATTGTTCGGCTACCAACCTAACCCTAATACATGTCAATTTGATACCGTAATATGCGTCAATTTGATAATTGGTTTTTCAGTTTCCATTACAATGAATCAAGTTCGCCTCCACTATGTATCAATTTGGTGGTTTATTTTTAAGTTTTCATTGTAATGAGTCAAGCATGCCTCAACTATGTGTCAATTTGATAGTTGATTTTTAAGTTTTGTTGCAATGTGCCAAGTTGCCTTAAGCTAAAATTTTAAAATAACTATATTTTTAGTGTTTGATATAATGACTCATTGATTTATGTATTTATTTTTAAGGTTTTTTTTTGTAATGATATTTGATCTGGAAATATGTTCAAAATATAAGGTTTGTTGTTGTCATGATATTTATTTTTAATTCCATAGCTGGAATAAGGTTTTTCATAGCCATGATATTTTATTTTTGACTTCATGATTAGAAAATGCAAAAATTTTAAAGTTTTTCATTCATGATATTTATCTTTAATACCATGGTTGAAAAATGTTGGAATTTTTAGGTTTTTTTGGAGTCATTATATATTATATTTAACGTATTGTTAAAAACTATTGAAATTTTAATGATTTTTGGAGTCATGATATCTTATTTTTAATGTCATTGCTAAAAAAAATGTAGGAATTTTGGCCAATAAAAAATAAATGTTGATGTAAGCATCAACATTTTTCTATTTCACGGTTTTTTTTCATGTTTGTTGCACAAAGATTTTAGTTTTTAATGTCATTGTTAAAAAAAAAAAAAGAAATTTTAACTGAAGAAAATAAAAAATTTAAATTTAGATTTAAAAATAAAAATAAAAACAAAAACAAAAACAAAAAAATGTTGTTGCGGCATCAAGTTGCATTAAGACTTTTCGTTTCAGGGTGTTTTTTCATGTTTTTTGCACATAAAAAAATGAATTGTACTCTCATTTTTTAAAATTGTTGAAATTTTACCTAAGAAAAAAAGTTGCTCCAACATCAAAATTTTTCATTTTCGAGCTATTTTTTCATGTTTTTTTACTAGATTTCTCATTTTGATGTTACAATTCTCATTAATTCGGTAACTTTGTTAAATAAAGCATCATATAAAATGACTCCACAAGAGAATGAAGTAGAAATATGAGTGCAATGGTTGTTAGATAAGGGTCTTACTAAGAAGAGTTTGATTCCATGTGTTGTTCCTACAGTGCTCAACCTGAAGAAATATGGGGAATGGAAAATGTGTAGATTCCAAAGTCATCAATAAAACTACAATCAAGCACATATTTCCACTTCCTCAAATTGACAATTTGATAGATTGTTTGAGTGATGCCAAGTATTTCTCCAAAATTGATTTGAAGAGTGCACACCATCATATTAGAATTAGAGAGGAAGATGAATGGAAAAAAACTTTCAAAAACAAACCGTGGATTGTATGAATAGTTAGAGATGCATTTTGGTCTTATAAATTCCCCTAGCACTTTCATGACACTAACGAATGAGGTCTTGAGAAAAATTGTTGGAAATTTTGTTATAATATACCTAAATGATATCTTAGTATATATTAAAACAAAATATGAACATTTCAGACATCTCAAGGTAGTCTTGAATACCTTGCAAACAAAAAAATTATTAATTAATTTGAAGAAATGTAGTTTTATGAAGAAAGAATTGTATATTTGGATTTTGTGATTTTTAAAGATGGTTTGGAGATGGATTGAGAAAACGTTAAAGCAATCATAAATTGGCATGTTCCAAAGAAAATCTTTAAGGTAAGAAGCTTTCATGGCTTATGTTTTTATAGAAAATTTATTAAAAATTAAATAGCTTTTGTGCTCCTATTGTATAGATTGTTAATAAAAGTAAACAAATGTTTAAGTGGACAGTAGAAATTGATAGAAATTTCAAATTGTTGAAGAAGAAGATTACAGAACAACCTATCTTAGCTTTACCAAACTTTAATGTATTTTTCCAAGTAGAGACATATGCAAGTGGAACTACAATTGGAGCTATCTTAAGCTAGGAAGGAAGAACAATTGTCTATTTCAATGAAAATTTGAATGAAGCAAAACAAGTATTCCTCTTATGATAAGGAATTCTATGTCATTGTTCAAGCATTAAAAAATGGAGACCTTATCTCATGCTCAAGGAATTTATTTTATATATTGTGTAGAAATTTAATACAATAACATATATATTACCGGAATCCCCTGATCTGACAATTAAATCCACTATTAAATACATAATCCTTCTACTCAATTATTTGCAGAAATTAAATCACCAATTGCAAAACACATGAAGAAAAATAAAACGCACATAACAAGTTGTTTTACCGGGAAATATTAATGCTAAAAACCCCAACTATCATATATTATGTATATCATGGATCATGAAAAGATCTCATACAAAGCTCAGCTCATAGAGCTCTCAGTACAATATACAATCGTCTCACACTGTCATGCAGAAATTTGCATATCTATGCACCAATTTCTTTCCTCCTGACAACCTGCCTCCACTGCGCAATCCCTGATGAAGAAGATCCCTGAATGAATTTGATCTTTCCTTGCCTTGACTGTGCAATCCTCATTGGCGACTCCAATGTGTGTGTATGTGCATTGAATGCATCACTATAGTCACAACTGATAGTCAAACACACCCTTTCACCTATCTCTCCACTGGGGCTCCACTGGATCTGATGTGCAAGTAGTTAACTGTTGTATTTCTTCAGTTGCAAGTAAGACACTACTTGTGAATTAATTAACTAATTAATTCACTCATCTTTCACTAGTGTCTCTTTAGTTACAACTAGCACAACTGAGTTTAACTCACTTAACTGAGTTTAATTAAATAACAACTTCCATAACTACTCTTCCAAATCTGTTACAACTCTGCCACAATCAGTTATAATGAATTCCATCATGCATGAGTCACCAACCAACCTTAGAATGCGTAATTCCTTCATCTAACTAGTTTGCCACATTAGTTAACTGAACTGAAGTGCTCCAAGAGAATAAGTTATTATTTATTGTCTGATTATCATTAAGGGCTAATAATAATCGACATGCATTCTATTTTTAGATTTGCGATCTATAAATAGACTTCTCCCATCTTCTAAAAATAGAAACTCATCTAAATATATAATTTTCTCAACCATCTAGAATCAACATCTTGCTAATTTTAGAATATGATCACCATTCTAAAAATAGACATACACCTAAAAATAGCTTGTGGGCCCCACCTAGTGAAGGTGCTTAATTTTCAGTAGGATCATCATCTTGTTGAATCTCAACACACCCTCTCAAAAAGAAAGGGATTATCCTTCACCCCGATCCTGTCTCTATGGTATTCGAATTTTCTCCTGGTGAGCGCCTTCGTCAGAATATCTGCATCCTAATCTTCCATAGGAATGTACTGAAGCAACATGATCTTCCGCTGCACACAATCTATGATATGATGATACTGGATATCTATATGCTTAGATATATCATGAAACATAGGATTAATTGAGAGTTTAACGAAACTTTGATTATCACAATGAATCACTGTAGGATCTAAATGAGAACCGAACAAACCGACCTGGAACTTCCTCATCCATATAGCCTCACATGCAACTTGACTTGCTGCCATGTATTCCGCTTCCGTTGAACTGAGTGTCACGGATCTCTGTTTCCTACTGTACCAAGAAACAATTGTAGATCTGATACTGAAAACCCCTCCTGATGTGCTCCTTTTGTCCATTGGGCTACGTACCCAATCTGCATCTGTGAAGCCATGAAAATTCACCTCATCTATCTATCTGTACCATAAGCGATACTCAGATGTGCCCCTGAGATATCTCAAGACATGCTTGCCTGCCTTTCAAAAGAGCTTGGTAGGCTTAACGATCGCTTGACTAAGCTGGTTCACCTCATAGCATATGTCCGGTCTTGTATTAACTAAATACATAAGCAAACCCACCAACTGTCGATAGACAGTAGCATCCACTACCTCTGCCGATGTAGCATCCTTTTTCCTCCAGTTTCCTGGAAAAGGAGTATCCATGGGTTTTCAGTCCTCCATGTGAAACTTACCGAGTATCTCCCGTGCATACTTGCCTTGAGACACAAACAGTGCACCTTCTAGCTACCATATTTCCAATCCAAGGAAATAATGAAGGAGACCCATATCCTTCATCTCGAACTCCTTTGCAAGGTCCTCCTTGCATGAGTGTATAAGCTGCTCATCAATAGTCAGTATTAAATCATCAACATAAAGAAAAATGATTAAAAGCTTACCCTCTGTTGGGTCTCGTAATTGTCACATTTTCATCATGTTTATCCTCGTCATTCATCACATTCCATCACCTCATTTAACCATTCATCATACCATTTCCATGGGTTCACCTCATTATTTTCCAATTTATTTATTTTTAATATTATTAGAGAATGTATGATTAATTATTGGAAAATTGACATATTTCACTAATATCTTAAATGTGGATGAGTTTTGTAAATGTGTAGAATTATTTGGAAGAATTATTCAAAATCCTCTTGAATATTTCCTCCATCATTTCAATAATTCAAAGGATAATTGTTCAAGCTTATTCTAAGGAGAAGATCATGGAGAATCCAAGGAGAATATCATGGAAATTTCAAGGAGAAGATCATGGAGATTTGGATAACATATATCATCCAAGATTTGTGAGAGACGAGTGGGGATTTGAAGGGATCATATCTTGTAATTATAGGGATATTGGTTGAGAGAAAAGTGGATTTGTAATTATGAGTTGCTTATCTTTTTTTCAAAGAACTCATGTATAAATAGGAGTGCTCTTTCTCCAAGTGAAAAATAGAAGGGAATATAGAATAGAGTAGAAGGAGAAGATAGTAGGAGAAACTTTGAGACTTTGATATTCTTATTTTCTGAATTTAATTGAAGACAAAATTTATCATTTTCTCGTGTATTGAATAAGTTTCAGTAGTTGAAAGTACTCTCAGTGTACGAGGCAAGGGTGGATGGCGCCCCCACAACAAGCTAAGTACACTTCTTAGTTTATTTCGTAGCTGCAATTTCTGAATTGGTTTGCTTATGTTTGATTTATTTATTGATGAATCTAATGATCATTCTTAAACTGCATATGAAAGGACAAACAAGTGTTTAAGTTAAGCACTATTTCTATCGACTCAAGATTTTCAGTTAGAATTCATCATAGTTGCATCAATTTGCTTATGTTTGATTTATATATTTTTAAGTATTGATGAATCTAATGATCATTTTTAAACTGCATATGAAAGGACAAACAAGTGCTTAAGTTAAGCACTCTTTCTATCGACTTGAGATTTTCCGTTAGAATTCATCTTTACATGTCCTTACATGCTTTGATTGCTGATGAATCTTAATCTTGTTTCTTTCTGCATACGAAGAGACAAATCAATATTTAAGTTAAATAATTATTCTATCTTATTAAGAGCTCAAAACTAAGATTCATCTTTTCCTGCTTTTCTAAATTCATGTTTTCACAATGGCATTAATGATAAATGAAGTCAATGATGAAAGACAACCAGGACCTCTTTTATTGAAGAGCCTCTTCAATTATTATTTCATGTATCTTGATATATTTTTTAGAATTTAGAAATTAATTAATTTAGATTTATATTTGTAATATGCATTTCCCTGATCATCAATAATTCATCTTCTAAACTTGACTGTGGTTGAAATCCATATATTTTGGAGATGCTTCTAAGTTCTACAAACCCAGATTAATAATTAAATGCTCGAGTTAATTTACCCAGTAAAATGACCCAACATTTTGGCGTCGTTTCCGGGGAAGCATACTTCAACCTAGTCAATTAGGAAGGTTGTTTAGAAAACACATAAAAAAAAAACAAAAACGACAAAAACTTAGTATTTCTTTTAGAAGTTTTCTTATGCCTAGGATAGAGATTAGAAAAGTAGACTCATTAAACAAAACCCCCATCAAAATAAAATAAAAAAACAAAAACAATAAAAAACCATTTGCCCAACAAGCTCTAAAACGACATGATGTTAAAGAAGCCATTTGGAGGGTATGTCACGACAAGGATCTTCTTAAATCCTTGTCCACAATCTAGAGTGATCAATAGGGATGAATCTTCAATTCGGAAGTTGGAAGATGAACAAAGCGTCGATGAAGAGGATCCACAAGAGGAAAAATTAGAATCTTCTTCTAGTAAGGAGATGAATGATTCATGGATCATATGTGATGACGATCAAACATTAGAACCTGAAATTGAAGAGTTTCTAGCATGTATATCACAAGATCCCCTATGCATTTCAGATTTTGAACAAGTAACACTCGAAGAATTTTGTGACATGACAACTAATGAGTGTCAAGCAAACAATGATCACCTTAAAACTTGGCCACAATACCACTCAGTTTTTCAATGTTCTTTCTCATCAAATCCTTATGAGCAGATAAATTTTCATGTCCAAGAATTTATTAAAGTACATTTTTCAAACTTGGATGTGAGTTTAATTCTCATCTTGTTACGCAGATGGATGCATTGGAAATTTTCCTATACTTGAAAGAAAATTTTATTTTTCTACAATAGAGTAGGTAGGATATTATTTTCTTCAGCTTTGAATAAGTATCCTATCCTCCTGTGTTTTCACGCGATCTCGAGGATCAGAAAGTAAGATGTCGATAAACATTTTCAAGAATGAATAAACTGAGGTTTTGTAATATTCGAATACATCTTTAGATCTGCAAATCACTGTGTCCATTTTTCAATGAAATTTTCTAAGTTTAGATAAAATTTAGTTTCTTTCTAAAAATTTAGTTTTTTTTAATTAATTTAAAAAAAAAAAAAAAACCCTCACATAATAATAATAATAATATATATATTATTAAAAAAATTGAAAACTAACAATTTTTTTAAGATAGGATTCAATTTCATCTTTTTTAATTTTTAATAAATAAAAAATAAAAAAACACTTATTTAAATAAAATTAACAAAAAAAACAAAACAAAAACAAACTCAAACTCATTCAAATAAAAATAAAAATAAAAATAAATAATAATAATAATAAATTTAGCAACAAAACAAAACAATTAAAATTAAAAAATAAACAAAACATTAGAAAAACACAAAACATAAAAAAATTCAATAAAATAATTAACAAAAAAATAAAACAAAAACAAATAATAAAAATAAATAAAACATTCAAAAACAAACAAAGGCTGCGTCCATGGCATCACGAATTTGAACAGTCGACAGACGACATAATAATCAAGGCCGCATCACAAATTTGTGAAACGTTCACTGCATTAGATTGCTCCAGAGTCAACAGAATTGGCAAAGCTACCTCACCAACCAGTGGTATCCACCCACTCTCCACCACCATGCCGGCGATTTTGACTACCACGTTATACAGAGGCAGAATTTACAAACAATGAATATAAGCATGTAGCATTTTGTTTTATGAGTAATGATAATCGGATTTTCTGCTCAGAAAATATGGAAGAAATCACGCTTTTGCGATTTTCTTGTCATCACATTTGGAGGCGGCAGTTTTGCAGTGATATCCAGGAAATTCTCCAACGCCATGAAGTAAGGAGGAGATAACGAATTTGATTTTGCAGTTAATGTCTCCACTTGGCGATTCCCATGCTTGTGCCTCACATGAACCTTCACTAGGCCAAGCTCGGTGGGTACGACATTCCAGCCGCAAGTAAAATCCTAGTGAATGCCTGGTTTCTAGCCAACAATCCCGAGTGGTGGGACAAACCCGAGGAATTTATTCCCGAGAGGTTCCTGGGAGAAGAAAATATTGAAGCCAGCGAGAACGATTTCAGATTCCTGCCATTCGGCGTTGGAAGACGGAGCTGCCCTGGAATTATCTTGGCTCTGCCAATCCTGGATCTGGCGTTTGTAAGGCTGGTTCGGAACTTTGAGCTTCTCCCTCCACCCTTTGTTTGGCCGTAAACTGGCGATCATCTGCAAATATTTTTGGCGGTTCATGAAATAACTTGCTTTATATCAGAAATCTCTTAGAAGTTACAGGAAAGATTTTGGCGATCGGAGTGACGGCATTGCGGTTGCTAAGAAAGAGCAGTTGTTAATATTACTTGTTCTAGCCGGTAACTTTTCCTATTGCTTTCTACAAGCACAGAGTTTGAAGAAGGATGGGTTTGTCGCGGTTCTTGACTCTTAGACGGTCTCAATCACAGCCAAGTTCGTCATCTCAATCACAGCCAAGTTCACCACGACTATCTGAATCAGGTTCTCGGCGTCAATGAGATTCGCAATTGTCATCAATCAAGTTTTTAAGCAAGAAAATATTCACGCAACATAGGCGTTCTTCCGCCTCCAAACCTGCAACTCCAATATCTCTGAGGGTTTCTTTCTTTGGGAGCAGCAGATCAAATCACATTGACTCCAGCCTTGCATCCACCCATCAAAGATCTGGAAGATGTTTTCAATAAATTTGACGCCAAGGGAGATGGAAAGATATCGTGGCTAGAGCTTAGGTCGATCTTGAGTTCCCTGGGTTGCAAGGAAACCGAAGAAGAGGTGAAGAAGTTGATCAAAGAAGCTGACTGCGATGGAGACGGCTTCATTGATTTGCAAGAATTCGTCGACTTGAATACACAGGGCATTGATTCTTCTTCCAGCCTGAAGGATCTGAGAGATGATTTTGAAATCTTTGATTTGGATAAAAACGAGGCAATTTCGTCAGAGGATCTTCACATTGTTCTGAGAAACCTGGGAGAGCACACTACAATGGAGGATTTCCAATTGATGATCAGGGGCGTAGATTGCGATAGAAACAGGCCAATTCGTACCTCGAATGCTATGAAGGGAGGAATCTTTTTGGTGATTAAATGTGGTATGGATTTGTACATATAAAAATTTGAAGACCTTTTTATGCCAGTTTGGTGTTAAAAAAATCATTTTTTTTATTTTTATTTTTTTTAATTAAAAAACACACACACACACAAAATTTCATAATCAACATCAAAAAAAAAAAATAGCAAAATAATTTTTTCTATTTTGTTATTTCAAAAAATAATAATTCAACATAATAAAATATGATTTACATAAAATTCATAAAACCAACTACTTCTTCCTCAAAAGATACAAATGCCTTTTCAAATGTTTTTTAATGATTGTTAAAAAAAAAGGATCAACCTTCTCACAAAAAAATAAAAACACATTGAAAAAATATTACTCAATCAAATGATTAAATTACATGAGGACATGCAATACTTTTAGTTGGGGGGAAATATAAGTATGTTGGGTTTTTTTTTAAATTGTCATTCATTTTAAAGTGAATTTGTGGGCAGAAGTTAGGATGCATATACTAACAAGTGAAATGAGATTGGTGTTATGTGTAAGTCAAAGAGAAGCTTATGAAAAATGCCTCAACATTATGATGCGGCACCCTTTTCATCCACGATTGGTGTAACTTCGAAAAATAATACTAAATGGACATTTCATTAATTCTTGAAAATGAGCTAATTTTTTTTTTAGTCACTTCATAAAGGAATGATGGCACACAAAGGCGAAAATTTTTATGCAGGAATGATGCTAAGTTTTTCAGGGTTGAAAACGATCTAATGCAAAAGTGATTTTTATAAATTACAATGAAACATGCATCATTGGTACGCTTGAAGGAACTAATTCTTCACTGCACATATCATGACATTTGCCGCTACACAAAGATCCTTTTGCATCATGATTACTCACATTTTTCCTTCCAAGTGCATTAATCATCCCTATGTTGCAGCTCATCTTCCATTTCCTTATCCTTCATGACTTCATACATGCCTATTTTTCTGAACAGCGTACATCATTTCCTTCTTATTTTTCAGTTCATTTTTCCCTGTCAATAAAAATTTCAAGCTCTATTTCCATGATTACGTTGCCCTGACATATACACTGTTTGATTATGAGATCTTTTCATCTATAGTCCTACCAATCATTTTGTATAAACTCGCATTGACTGATGTGGGATTCCTTAAAGCCCACCTTTCAACAAGTCTCAACCCATCGACTTCAGCACTTTATCTGGGATAGAGACTAGAGCCATCATTAGTACCTTGAGGCTTTTATGCCCTAATGACAGGTTCTCTCGCCAACAATCATGGGAATACATCAATGTCCCTTGATCGTTGGATCTTGCAAGTGGCTCAACATCAGATCATTTATTCGTGCTTCGCAAGATGTACAAGGGTACCTTGGCACTCATTGACATCAATGGTGAGTTTGTCTTGCATTGGTTAACGACATCCATTAATGGTTGGTAATCCAATGACTTCTTTTCATGCTCGACACCGACACATTCATTCGCATGACTAAAATTGCACCATCAAATTTTTGAAGCAGTTAAAGACTATATATTTTTCATGACTCCATCAGTAGTTGCGACAACATTCCTTCAGTCATATGAGAGTATGACAGTTCCACTTTCAGACATCATCTTCAGATTCATACAACCAAGAAGCAGTACAGATTCCTTCACTTTATCTACAACAACACTTCAGATTCCTTCACTTCATCCAGCAGCATGATATTCGCATGATCCAACACCACAATATTTTCCTGATCTAGCAGCACGACATATTCTCTCATGAAAATCAGCATGACATTTTCCAGATCCAGAAGCGACAGCAGCTACATTTATATTGCATAGTTCATCAACTGTTTGGGTAAGTGAAGGTATATTATTTTCTAATTTTTAATCAAACAATTTTCTTACATGTTGAAAGTAAATGAACTTGGAAAATTCCCTCGCCATATTACATCATCTTTCACCTTTTCATAAACATAACACATCTTTAGTTTGGGGGGAGGGGGAGGTAGGGGAGATATTCATTATCATTTCATTCCATTCATCACCTCAGATAGACCAACATGTCTCTTCCAATCTACACTTCGTTGCAATTGATACATTGATATCTATTTTTGCATGATTCAAAAATATGAGAAAAGGTTTTCTTATGTATATTAATGACTTATCATTTCCAGTACATGACTTATTATTTTCAATACATGTGTTAAGAAAGAAAAGAAATAAATGTTGTTAACACAAGAACCAACATTTGTTATATTTATGGTTGTTAACACAAGAACCAACCATAGAAAATATCAAATTGCAGTACATGTATTTTACATTCTGGAATGATACATTGTTAGAAACCATAATCATGCAAATCCAAAAGTTTTTATCTATGCAAGGTTGCATGAGGACATGCAACAAGTTCAGTTTGGAGGTATGTTGGGTCTCATAATTGTCACATTTTCATCATGTTTATCCTCGTAATTCCTCAAATTTCATCACCTCATTTAACCATTCATCATTCCATTTCCATGGGATCACCTCATTATTTTTCAATTTATGTATTTTTAATATTATTAGAGAATGTATGATTAATTATCAGAAAATTGACATATTTCACTAATATCTTAAATGTGGATGAGCTTTGTAAATGTGTAGGATTATTTGGAAGAATTATTCAAAATCCTCTTGAATGTTTCCTCCACCATTTCAATAATTCAAACGATAATTGTTCAAGCTTATTCAAAGGAGAAGATCATGGAGATTCCAAGGAGAAGATCATGGAAAATTCCAAGGAGAATATCATGGAGATTTGGATAACATATCTCATCCAAGATTTGTGAGAGATGAGTGAGGATTTGAAGAGATCATATCTTGTAATTATAGAGATATTGGTTGAGAGAAAAGTGGATTTGTAATTATGAGTTGCTTATCTTGTTTTCAAAGCACTCATGTATAAATAGAAGTGCTCTTTCTCCAAGTGAAAAAATAGAAGGGAATATAGAATAGAGTAGAAGGAGAAGATAGTAGGAGAAACTTGAGACTTTGATATTCTTATTTTGTGAAGTTAATTGAAGACAAAATTTATCATTTTCTCGTGTATTGAATAAGTTTCAGCAGTTGAAAGTACTCTCAGTGTACGAGGCAAGAGTGGAGGGTGCCTCCACACCAAGCTAAGTACACTTAGTTTATTTCGTAGCTACAATTTCTAAATTAGTTTGCTTGTGTTTGATTTATTTATTGATGAATCTAATGATATTCTTAAACTACATATGAAAGGACAAACAAGTGTTTAAGTTAAACACTCTTTCTATCGACTCAAGATTTTCAGTTAAGATTCATCATAGCTGCATTAGTTTGCTTATGTTTGATTTATTTATTTTTAAGTATTGATGAATCTAATGATCATTCTTAAACTGCATATGAAAGGACAAACAAGTGTTTAAGTTAAGCACTCTTTCTATTGACTCGAGATTTTCCATTAGAATTCATCTTTACATGTCTTTACATGCTTTGATTGTTGATGGATCTTAATCTTGTTTATTTCTGCATACAAAGAGACAAACTAGTATTTAAGTTAAATACTTCTATCTGATTAAGAGTTCAAAACTAAGATTCATCTTTTCCTACTTTTCTGAATTCCTATTTTCACAATAGCATTAATGATAAATGAAATCAATGATGAAGGACAACCAGGACCTCTTTTAGTAAAGAGCCTCTTCAATTATTATTTCATATATTTTGATCTATTGTTTAGAATTTAGAAATTTATTTATTTATATTTATATTTGTTATATGCATTTCCCTAATCATCAATAATTCATCTTCTAAACTTGACTGTGGTTGAAATTCATATATTTTGGAGATGCTTTCAAGTTCTACAAACCTGGATTGATAATTAAATGCTCATGTTAATTTTCCCAGTAAATTGACCCAACATTTTGGCGTCGTTGCAGGGGAAGCATACTTCAACATAGTCAATTAGAAAGATTGTTTAGTAAACACACACACACAAGAAAAAAAACGGACAAAAACTTAATATTTCTTTTAGTTAAGTTTTTTTGTGCCTAGGATAGAGATTAGAAGAGTAGAATCATTAAACAAAACCCCCATCAAAATAAAATTTAAAAAAAAAAACAAAAACAAAAACAATAAAAATCCATTTGCCCAACAAGATCTAAAACGACATGATGTTAAAAAAGCCATTTGGAGGGTATGTCACGACAAGGATCTTCCTAAATCCTTGTCCACAATATAGAGTGATCAGTAGGGATGAATCTTCAATTCAGAAGTTGGAAGATGAACAAAGCGTCGATGAAGGGGATCCACAAGAGGAAAAATTAGAATCTTCTTCTAGTAAGGAGATGAATGAGTCAAGGATCATATGTGATGACGATCAAACATTAGAACCTGAAATTGAAAATTTTCTAGCATGTATATCACAAGATTCCCTATGCATTTCAGATTTTGAACAAGTGACACTCAAATGATTTTGTGACATGACAACTAATGAGCACCAGGCAAACAAAGATCATCTGAAAACTTGGTCACAATACCACTCAGTTTTTCAATGTTCTTTCTCATCAAATCCTTATGAGCAAATAAATTTTCATGTCCAAGAATTTATTAAAGTACATTTTTCAAACTTGGATATGAGTTTAATTCTCATCTTGTTACGCAGATGGATGCATTGGAAATTTTCCTATACTTAAAAGAAAAATTTATTTTTTTGCAATAGAGTAGGTAGGATATTATTTTCTTTAGTTTTGAATAAGTATGCTCTCCTCCTGCATTTTCACACGATCTCGAAGATCAGAAAGTAAGATGTCGATAAACATTTTCAAGAATGAATAACCTGAGGTTTTGCAATATTCAAATACATCTTTAGATCTGCAAATCACAGTGTCCATTTTTCAATAAAATTTTCTAAGTTTAGATAAAATTTAGTTTCTTTCTAAAAATTTAGGTTTTTTAAATTAAAAATTAAAAAATCAAAAATCAAAAATAAAAAATCAAACAAAATCTCACTTAATAATATATATATATATATATATATATATATATATATATATATATATTAAAAAAAAAATTGTTTTTGAAAACTAACAATTTTTTTTAGATATGATTCAATCTCATTTTTTTAGATTTCAAAAAAAAAAAAAACTAATTTAAATAAAATTAACAATAAAACAAGAAAAAAACAAAATCAAACTCATTCATTGAGCTAAGTATACTTCTTAGTTTATTTCGTAGCTGCAATTTCTGAATTAGTTTGCTTATGTTTGATTTATTTATTGATGAACCTAATGATCATTCTTAAACTGCATATGAAATGACAAACAAGTGTTTAAGTTAAGCACTCTTTCTATCGACTCAAGATTTTCAGTTAGAATTCATCATAGCTACATTAGTTTGCTTATGTTTGATTTATTTATTTTTAAGTATTGATGAAACTAATGATCATTCTTAAATTGCATATGAAAGGACAAACAAGTGTTTAAGTTAAGCACTCTTTCTATCGACTCGATATTTTCCATTAGAATTCATCTTTACATGCATTTACATGCTTTGATTGCTGATAGATCTTAATCTTGTTTCTTTCTACATACGAAGAGACAAACCGGTATTTAAGTTAAATACTTCTTCTATCTGATTAAAAGTTCAAAACTAAGATTCATCTTTTCCTGCTTTTCTGAATTCCTATTTTCACAATAACATTAATGATAAATGAAATCAATGATGAAGGACAACAAGGACCTCTTTTAGTGAAGAGCCTCTTCAGTGATTATTTCATGTATCTTGATTTATTGTTTAGAATTTAGAAATTAATTAAGTTAGATTTATATTTGTAATATGCATTTCCCTAATCATCAATAATTCATCTTCTAAACCTGACTGTGTTTGAAATCCATATCTTTTGGATATGTTTCTAAGTTCTACAAACCCAGATTGATAATTAAACGCTCGTGTTAATTTACCTAGTAAATTGACCCAACACCCTCCACCACAATTTGGTATAGGTATGCATCCGCCTCACTCTTGGTGAAGCCAAGTCCAGTGAAATAGTTGTCGTTCTGAGTGTACCATGCACGGGGTGCTTGCTTCAACCCATACAGCGCTCTTTTGAGTCTGCACACATGCGACTCGCTGTTGAAGATCTCAGATCCTTTAGACTGCTCAATGTACACTTATTCCTCAATGATCGCATTAAGGAACGCAGTCTACACATCCATCTTATGAATGTGCCAATCCATCTGCGTTGAAAGAGCAAGGATGGTCCTTATGGAAGAATATCGTTCGACAGGTGCAAATGTTTCTTCATAAGCAATCCTCTCAATCTGTGAGAAGCCCCTAGCAACAAATATTGCCTTATACTTCTCAACACTCCTATCAGCAGCTTGTTTTACCTTGTAGATCCATCTTGAAGCTACCACTAATTTATCAACCGGCCTTGGAACAATTTCCCAAGCACTGTTTCTAACAATGGAGTCATACTCCTCCACCATGGCATCTATCCATGTGGGCTCCTGCACTGCTTCCTGAAAATAAGATGGCTTTGTCACGATACATTTTCTCATGAGAGCCATGTATCCAGTGAATCGGTCAGGAGACCGTTTATGTCTGCACTGTGAATTAGGGGCTCCTACATTTTGTGCCACATCAAGTTTCAGCCTCTCAGCTTCTGTGGTACGCCTTTTGCCAGTTCTGATGTTTGGCTTTGCGTGAGTGGACTCCTCCACTCCATGATCCTCCTCCTGTGGTTGATCCACATCTTGAGGCTCATCTTCGGGAACAAGCAGTTCCTCTTCTGCATGCAAGTGTAGCTCCCTCTCAAGCGACAACTTCATGGCTTTCTCCTCATTGAATTTTATATCCCGTCGCACCAAAGTCATCCGAATATTTAGCAAATACACACGATAATTATGGGGTGTTTCTGTGTACCCCACAAATATCCCAACTTCAGCAGTCGGCTCCAGCTTCTTCCTGGCGTTCTTGGTCACATGAATATAAAAAAATAAGCCAAAAATCTTAAAGTGAGAAACATTCGGTTTCTTACCAGTAAAATCTTCTTCATGTGTACTCATGCCAAGTACTCTATGAGGACAACGATTTCGCACATAAACCGTAGTGTTGCATGCTTCCGCCCACAAGTGCATCGGTAGGCCTTGATCATGCAGCATAGCTCGTGCAGCACCCATGATCGTTCTATTCTTCCTCTCTGCAACCCCATTCTGTTGTGGGTTATGAGGCGCTATGAGTTCTCTCTAAATTCCTTCTTTTCTACAGAAGTCTTTGAATTTGTTCGAGATATCTTCACCGCCATTATCGCTCCGCAGAGCCTTCACGTGCTTCCCCGACTCCTTCTCCACCAATGCTTTAAACTCATAGAACTTTGAGAATGTTTGATCTTTCTTTTGCATGAAGAAGATCATGCAACTATGAGAATAGTTATCAACAAAAATAACATAATACATGTGTTTTATTGTTGAAGCAACCGAGAATGGTCCACACACATCTGTGTGAATTCTCTCCAGGATCTCCGAAGCACGATTCTCCTTTTCATGAAAGGTCGTATTCACAAACTTACCCATAGTACATCCCTTGCACTGATCTATTTGTGTAAGTGTACCGTTGGGAAGTCCAGTAGAAATCTGCTGTGAAATCTTCAGGCGCCATGGTGAAGATGGCCCAATCTCCTGTGCCATAATTCGCCCTCATCCCAGCTCACCACTTCTTCTTCTTTGCCCACCATTTCAGCGCAGCCATCTACCTCCAGCTTGTAGATATTCTTGACTTGAATCCCTATCCTCTTGGTTTGACCCGTTGTTTTATGTCGCAAAAAAGCTTTTCCATCGCTGAAAACAACGTCATAACCTCTGTCCTCCAACATCGCGACTGAGACCAAGTTCTTCTTTAGACCTGAAACATGCATAACATCTTTCAACATAAATGGTTTACCTGAATCCCTCTCAAAGGTAATGGTACCAATGTCGGTCGCACTGTATCATCCATCGTCGCCTATCTCTATATGCATTTGGAGATCTTTCTCCTCCAAGTCGTTGAAAAGCTCCTTATCTCCCATTATGTGGAAGGAAGCACCACTATCAAGATACCACACCAATTCAATTGTGCTTGAAACCAAGCATGCGATCAAAGAGATATCAAGTTCAAATTGCGAGGCAAGGGCCTTACCAACTGCAGCTCCAGCAGCCTTCTTGTTCTTCTTTTTCTGTGGGCAGTTAGTGGTGAGATGCCCATGTTCATGACAGTGAAAACACTTCACCTTGGACAAATCCAACTTCTTGCCTTTAGCCTCGGATTTTGAATGGGATTTCTTCCCCTTCCCTTTCCTCGCTTTGGCAACCAAAGAACAATCCTCTTCATCATCATGCTTTGATGAAGAGCCATCCCTGGTGTTCCGCCTTATCTCCTCCTACACTAGATCCGACCAAAGTCGCTCTCAATCTGGCAATTTCTCCCACCCATTGACAGAGCCTTGAATTCTGTGCCAACTCTTCGGAAGTCCAAGGAGAGCCAAGCTGGCCAAGTCATCATCGGCAACTGTAATTCCTACACTCCCCAACTCATCCCTACATTGGAAAAATTTTGTGAGATACTTTGGAATACTGTCACCCTTCTCCATTTTGATTTTTCTTAGTTTATCTTTCAGTGCCAACTTCCTATGGTCGTTGCTGCTTTGGAAAAGATTTGTCAAATCCTTCCACATTGTAAATGGAGTGGCTTTCTTGTGAAGGCTTGACACAATATGGTCTTTCACACCTTCCAACAGAATTCTTCTTGTCTTCACTACTTTCTTTTGCCAAGGGTCAAGTAATGCAACATCTGTCGAAGTGGGCTTAGGAACATCGCTATCGATGAACTCCTTCAGGCCATTATCTTCAAGCGTCGCCTCCATCCTGTCCTTCCAGGATATGTAGTTAGAGCTGCCCTCAAGTGAATACTCCAACCGCAACCCATTGAAATCCATTTCAACGCTTACTCAATTGTCGCACCAAGAAATTCTTGCAACAAATTCAAATTGTTGCACCAGCACAAAACTCAGCACCGCTTCAATACTACAATCTCCAGTGATTAACACTGCTCTGATACCATGTAGAAATTTAATAAAATAAAATGTATATTACCGGAATCCCCTAATCTAACAATTAAATCCACTGTTAAATACATAATCCTTCTACTCAATTCTTTGCGGAAATTAAATCGCCAATTGCAAAACACATGAAGAAAAATCAAGCGCACATAACAAGATGTTTTACCGGGAAAGCTTAAAGCTAAAAACCCCAACTATCATATATTATGTATATCATGGATCATGAAACAGTCTCATACAAAGCTCAGCACATAGAGCTCTCAATACAATATACAATCATCTCACACTGTCATGCAGAAAATTGCATATCTATGCACCAACTTCTTGCCTCCTGACAGCCTGCCTCCACTGCGCAATCTCTGATGAAGAAGATCCCTGAATGAATTCGATCTTGCCTTGCCTTTACTGCGCAGTCCTCATTGGCAACTCCAATGTGTGTGTAGATGCATTGAATGCATCACTATAGTCACAACTGCTAGTCAAACACACCCTTTCACCTATCTCTCCACTGGATCTAACATGCAAGTAGTTAACTATTGTATTTCTTCAGTTGCAAGTGAGACACTACTTGTGAATTAATTAACTAATTAATTCACTCATCTTTCACTAGTGTATCTTTAGTTACAACTAGCACAATTGAGTTTAACTCACTTAACTGAGTTAAACTAAATAACAACTCCCATAACTACTCTTCCAACTCCGTTACAACTCTACCACAATCAATTATAATGAAGTCCATTATGCATGAGTCACCAACCAACCTTGGAATGCATAATTCCTTCAACTAACTGGTTTGCCACATCAGTTAACTGAAATCAGGTGCTGCAAGAGAATAAGTTATTATTTATTGTTTGATTATCATTAAGGGCTAATAATAATCGACATGCATTCTATTTTTAGATTTGTGATCTATAAATAGACTTCGCCCATCTTCTAAAAATAGAAACTCATCTAAAGATAAAATTTGTTCAACCATCTAGAATCAGCGTCCTGCTAATTTTAGAATATGATCACCATTCTAAAAATAGACATACACCTAAAAATAGCTTACGGGCCCCACCTAGTGAAGGTGTTAATTTTCACTAGGATCATCATCTTGTTGAATCTCAACATATTGACAATCATGATTCGCATTTTATCAATAGTCAACCTAAGTTAAATCAAAGACATGATAAATGGGTGGAGTTTTTTTTTTTAAATCATGTTTGTTATTAAACATGAATGATACATCAAAGAAGGTAGTTGATGCATTGAGTATAATTAATTTAATTATGCCTAAATTCCAAGTTAATATTTTGGGATTTGAAGAACTGATGGACATGTATAAAGATGATGCAACTTTTAAAGATGTATATGTAGCCTGTGAAAATCCAGTTAGTATAAATAGGACTTCATAGTTGAACTATATGATTCAATAGGCACTCTTATACGAGGATAGTAAACTTTGCATACCCAAATGTTCAATGAGAGAGAATCTGAATTTTTTTTAAGAACATAGTGGATGATTATCAAGAAATTTTGGACAAGATAAAACATTTTCTCAATGAAATGCTTTCGATTTTTGGCAAGGTGTGCAAGGCTATGTGAAAAGGTTTATTGAAATATACAGAGTATAAAGATTTTTGGCACATTTAATAACTTGTACAAAAGCTAGTGATGCAACCAATATTGGTAAATTATTCTTTAAAAAAAATGTAAGGTTGCATGGATTGCCTAGAAGTATAATATCTGATAGAGATACAAGATTTGTAGGTCGGTCTTGGAGAACTTTGTGGAAGAAAATAGGCACTAACTTGAATTTTAGTTCAACATACCACCCATTGACTAATGAGCAGACAAATGTGGTAAACAAAAGCTTAGGTAATATTTTGAAAAGTATGGTGAGTGAGAATCCCAAGTAACAGAATCAAGTACTTGCTTAGATAGAGTTTGTATATAATGAATCACCCAATAGAAGCACGGGGATGAGTACATTTCAAATATTGTATGTGATGCAACCAAGAAGAATTTATGAATCAAGGAATTTAGGGAAACATGAATTGAGGAGTGTTGATGGTGAAAATTTTGCAGCAAACATGTAAGAGTTACAAGAAAAAGCCAAACAATAGTTGCAATAAAACAACTATAATTACAAACATAGAGAAGATGCGAGGAGAAGACATATGAGCTTTGAAGTTGATGACACAATTATGGCTCATCTTAAAAAGAAGGGTTTCCTATAGGGATT
The DNA here is from genome assembly GCA_034641835.2 of Pinus albicaulis. Lineage (NCBI taxonomy): Eukaryota > Viridiplantae > Streptophyta > Pinopsida > Pinales > Pinaceae > Pinus > Pinus albicaulis. The sequence goes on along the minus strand of CM076582.1, from coordinate 1,044,482,565 downwards.
TACAATAACTTAAAACTTAAGAAGATTGGCCCATGTGAGACTTTAAGAAAAAATTCTTCTTACATGTGAATTAGAACTCCCAAGTAACATTGGGATTTTTCCAACCTTCAATGTTGCAAATTTGTATATTTTCAACGAAACAAGAAGTATTTCTGAAAATGAACTTGTTAGTGATGAAGATCAGACCAGTGAATGAAGAAGCAACTGCCAAAATCAGTTTGTTAAAATATTGAATCAATGTTGGGTCAAAGAGTAGCCAAGAGAACTAGAGGCAAGGAGTATTTTTAGTGTTTAGTTAAGTGGAAGTATCAGTGAATATAAGCTACAACTTAGATGACAACAATGGAAATCTCCAAATATGTCACAAGTATTAAAAAGTTTGTGACTAGTTATTTTCTTCCTTGTGAGTTTGATGTAGGAGCATCTACTAGTCAAACCCATGATTGACCTTCATAGGTCAATAAATATACTAAGGAAGTTGGTTTCCTTAATTGTCATTTAACTTGTGATATTTAATTTTCCTATGTTGTAATATCTAGAAGGTATCTATGTAGTTAGGAGGTTTTGATGAGTGTCATTTGGTTGCTATGTAATACGACATATTTGTAAATTTAGTAAATTGTTAGGATTAAGTTGTTAGTATTGATACACAAGTATTTTCTTATGTAATTGAGAAAAAATGGATATTTAAAGAAAGCAAAAGTTTGAGAGTGAGAGAGAGAGAGAGAGAGACGAAGTGAAGATGTCTAAGAGGACCAAGAGGATGATGGTGCATCTACTACCATATATATTGTAATCATCCCTCTTTCTTTTTAATGCATCAAAGTTGAATTCCTTTGTGTTCATTTTAATTGTGTATTGGTTGGGGTAAGTGGGCACCGAACCAAATCGATTTTTGTACATTTCATTGTAGGAAAATTGGTCGAGTTGCAGGAAAACCAGTCGTGGTTCCAGGGTTGATATCCAACATGAAGTTTAACGAGAACTATCCATTTAATGTAGAGGTGCGCCATGGAAGAGAACAAACATTATGTATCATAGAAATCAAATTAACAAGCATTAATCAAATAAACCAAGTGAGTTTTGTTAGTTGACAAAAATGGGCATCGTCTGACACTTGTTATTTGTCATATCAGGCATCGTCGTATCGCCTTTTCTTGCAAGCATTTTGTTATCAAATTCACTGATACCTGATACCTTGCTCTCGTCAATTAACAACCTAGGTAAACAAATCCTTTTATGTTAATGAACGCCATTGTATCAAACCCTACTATATCGCTCTATTGCCTATCGGGTGGATTGGATTGTTTGTTGTAATGCTCAATACGACTAATTGTTATAATCGCTGATACTTCAATATCACTCACACCTAATATCCCTTCACCCCTGATATCCCGATATCACTCCACACTCGAGATCCCAATATAACCCTTGATCAAATATCCAACAGAGCATCATCATAAGTGCTCGGTCATATGATTTAATACAACTTGGTGTCGAGGACCAAGGGCTAGAAAAATTGAGGTTTGTGCATGAAATTGTTGAGTTAGCAAAATAGTATTAGCATTGTAGTTTAAGCGTTGATCATATGAAGTGAGTCTTGAGCACCCGAGTATAATCAAAAGCAAGAGGATCTAAAAGGAACAAGGCACCAATCCAAATAATAGTACAATTGTCATCAATATACCTTGGTGGATTAGTGTTGCCCAATTGTAGGAGTTAGGATTGAAATAACAGTTGGGACTAAATAATTTGAAGTAACATTTTGGTTGGTTACTATACCTACATTAACAAGCAATTGGGAGCATGAATTATTTCAACTCTTCTTTTTCCTATTCAAGCCTTTTCTTTAAGTCAACCTAGCTCTGCATGATTTCAACCTTGAGTTCTTCCTAGCCCCACTTGTTGCCACCCTATTTTGCCACCCTATGGCATGGAAAGGTATTTTGACCTCCACAAATTTCTCGGCCCATAAAATTTGAGCTTTGATGTGTTATAAACATGAATTTTATACCCTGAATATTACAATTGGATATGTATGTGTGTGAGATAGAAAGACTCACTAACGAATAATTACAGTGAAGCTATATATATATATATATATATATATATACCCTTGTAATTCTATTGCAATGATGAAGCATCGACTAATCACAAAATCGATAAATGGCTTTTAGAGATGTGACGTGAATTAATATTGTAGTTGTTGCTTATTTAGTTTTGTTTTATGCATACTTTATTTCCATTACATAAAATTCTGCAAATAAATTTAACCATTTAATAAGAAATGTAAGTCCATTGTGTCCTTCCAAATCATTATTATTATTATTTAGCATTGTTTTTATGCATATTTTATGTACATTACAAAAAATCTACTGAAATATTTGGCACGAGATTTAACCATTTAATAAGTGACATGGGTCAATGGTTTCCATCCAATTCATATCACTGTTATCAAAATCGGACCAGTCATTGAACCAGTAGCCCAAACTGGGTACTGGTCAGAACCGGACCAGTACTGGTAAAAATATCGAATCGAAAAACTGATCAACCAAAAACACATAAAATATTCAAATCTTAAAGAAAAACATATATATTCATGTGCATCCATATGAATCCAAACTATTTATACAAATAAGCAAAAGTTCTCATTTATATAGCATGTAAGGGTGCACACAACCAAAATATCACTAAGTGCAAACCATCTCTAAACCGAAAATACATAAACAAACAAGCTCCACAAAACCTCTAGCATCCAAAAAAACCATGCTATAACAAATACATACATATCATCAAAATCATTTCCTATATTGGGATCTTCATCATCAAATCACCCCCTAAGCATTAAAATAAGACAGAAAAAGAATAGCATGTCAACTCAAGATTTTGTTTGAGTGGTGGGTACTTTTTTTAGTAGGTTCATGAGTATGATAACCAATGCCACTAGCATCAAGCTACAAAGAGGGCTTGGTGTTCTTGATTAAATACTAATTCCAGACACTCGTACATGACAAAATCCAGTTGAGCATTGCAATCCCCCCAATCTTGAAATCCTGGAAAGTTGTCAAGTCTGCAGGATTTTGAGTGAGATCTGAAATTCTACTTTCTCCATATGAAATCCAATGAGGTCAGAACCACTCTCAAACATCCAGAGTCATTTCATAGTAATGTTAAAAATTTAAGTAAAAATGGTATTCTCCTTTATCTTTCATTTCCATACTTTCATACTTTTACCTTTAGAATTTAACATTATCATGAGTTGCATTAGCATTAATAGAGCAATATGGTCAAACACTAAGCTTCCCTTGTCATAAATCATTGTTTTTTTGAAGAAAAAAAAATGTTCAAAGGGTCCTTGGCAGCAATGTACAAAATCAGCCCATTCGATACCGAACTGACCGGTTCAGTGAAAGAACTGGCCAATTTGGTACTAAACTGGCCAAAAGTTGTTCAGGTCACCAATCCAAACCGGTTTTGGCCTCAAATCAGTCGGAACAACCGGTTCAATCCGGTCCTGATAACACTGATTCATATCGTTCTGACCATAAAAAACAACCATTAATAGGTGATGTAGTTCCATGGTGTTCATCCAATTCATATCATCATGACCATAAAAATGACAAACTGTGTTTTATTGTCTTGGAGTACTTGTAAGTTTTTCAACCCCCAAGGGAATATATAACCTCTTTTCTTGGGCTTCTACAGTAATTCCGGGCAACTAGCACTAATTAGGACCTACTTAAACTAACTTATTTCCCAACAATGCAAAAAGTTGTTGAGGCTTGCATCCAAACCTTTCCTCCACTAGGGCTTTTCCCATGGGAAAAGAGTCACCAACGAAAATTTAGTGGGTAATCAAACTTTCCTATATAATCTGACATCCCCTCACTGTCCCAACCTATTTTAGCCAAAACATTAACTCCACTTGGACTTCTGCTACAGATATAGTTGTAACAGAGACAATTGACACCCTTTAAACAAGTTTTTTGTAGCAAAAACATCTCATCTAAGTATTAATGATATAATTACATAGGTAATTTTGAGGGTCTTGACCCAATATACACCACTCTTATGCCTTTATCAACTAAAGTCTCCGCAAAAGAAATCACAATATTCTGTCAAGGATCTTTCCAAGGGTTGTGTTGTCTAGTATTATCTATTTTTAGACATGAGAATTTTCAAGACTTTGCCCTATTTTAAAGACAGTGAAATGGTTACTTGCAGATTTTTGTTCTGCTGTTTTTAGCAATTTCTAGTTTTAGAAACTTTAATCTTCCTTCCAAACAAAATTCGTTTAGTTTTCTAACATCATATTATCCATAAATTGGGCAGATGGTCAACTGACACTTTAAGCATAGACAATAGAGTAATACACAATCTTCAATCATGTGAATAGAATAATGTCTTCAAACCTATAACGAAAATCCATAACCCAATGCACATCAAGCATATGATGACCAACAAATTTATCATGCAAGTGGGTTTCAATCAACAGCCAATAAATCATTCAAGTAAATATAAATAGCTCAATAAAAAATTATCATGCTTTCATACTCGATAATTTTTGCATGCAAATTCTGTTGGAATGTGTGAACCCTATTTCTAAATGTTACGGAATGCTAGATTTATTGTAAATGTGGAAAATAAGCATGAGATACATATTACAATCGTGAAGACTTAATGAAGAAAAAGGAAGAAATAGACAGCAGGGATAGGACAAACCTGAGAGAAAAAAAGATGAGTCATACGTGAAAGAGGAAGTGATAAGCACGGATTTTCGAAAGGTTAAGGATGATAAGTCAGTAGTTACAAATATTGACTAGAACGAAGTCACAAATTGTGTAAGTAAAAACGCTTGTAAAATGAGGTGTGAATGAGAATTTTAAAATAAATTTGTTCTTCTAAATTCTTCCTGTCGAGTGTGATTTTGTTGTGCGATTTTCATAATGCACCACGAATTTAATAGATACTTCTAAGGAGCATTATGCCACATTAGAGAGGTCACCCTCCCTCCCAAGAAAACTCTTTCGTTTTATTGGAACTCTACAGCTACATCAATTTTGAAAGCTGAGAACATTATGCATTGGATCTCTAAATTTTCTTCTGATATTTTTAAGATTGTTTAAACTTTAAAGGATTTTGAACCCTAATTGGAAAATTTAATGGAGACACTATGGCTAGGTACACTGCTTTTCTTCCGATGGATAAAAGTCCCTCTACTATAATCCTCGTATAACCTGTCAAAATGAATTATAAGAAAAAGGGCAGCTTCAAATGAGAAATATGTGAAGTACTAACAATGGTAAGGTATGTAGTACCAAACTCAAACTAGATTTATCATTCTAATGACAGGCAACACAGTTCAGCATCAACATCACACATTCGTAGAATATATCATAAATTACAAGAGGTCTTCGCAAATTTTATTTCCCACCATAGATTCACTCTTTCATGCATCTTCTCAATCATTTCAGTTAAAACATGTGCTGTAAATCTAGCGGAGTTCAAAATCTTAGGATACAAGTCTTACATATGCATGATTCAGACAGAGAAAATCAAAAAATAAGTGGCTTGCTTAACCAAAGATTCCCTTCAAAAAGGCACACAAAAAACCATAAAAAACGTGCTAGCATTTGAATAGAACAACCATCATAAATGTCAACGAAATCTGTAAAGGTGTTAAAAAGTTAGAGTTCCAAGGCCAGCAACAATCTTCAGCTCTCAGAAATGCACGAAGAGACACATTAATCCATTGTCTCAATACAGGGAAATGTAAAAATGTCATCCACATCCCAACCGATGGGGGCATCAGCCCAGATGGCATGAAGATCAAATCTCTCTAAAAACAGTATGTGGGGTAGATGAGAGGGAGATCACATATCCAACCAAACATGGTAAGATGTCACTATTGTACATTACCTAAACTAAAAGCTGATATTGTAAGTATTAAATCATCCACAAAAGCTTCTATTAGAAGTTACGAACTTACAACACTTTGCTAGTTATGGGCTCATCATTTTCTTGCTGTCGATGAGCCCATCGTAATTCCTTCAACTGTTGTGAGAAAAGATAGTCGTCAGTTAGAAACAAAAGTATTGAAAGGATACAATATAGAAATGAAAACCAAAACCTCTACAACTAAAACAAGTGGGATATCAGCTAAAATTGATCATGAAAAGACAAGCAACAAAATGGCCTAATTGATAAAGTTTAAATGCATGAATATATAAAGAAAAATTGTGGTATGTAACCATCTTTCCTATTTCCCAAAAGCCAACCAAAATCCATAAAGAAAGCAATCCAAGGGAAGTGATACACAATGTTCTTGAGTTGCTAAACCCACTATTAGCCATTTGTCAAACCTGCATTAATGATGACCTTTCTATAAATACATCTTGAAATTCTATTAGAGCCAGATCCCTGGGAAACTAATGTTGTTGTCCACTATGGGCAAGGGTGGTATTACGGTCTTGTGGCTTTTCAGCTTGCACTAGTAGGTATATGAGGCCCCAACAGTGTGTCATCTTAAGATTGTAACTGCATCCATGAGGGGATGGCATAGAAGATGGTTGTGGTAACTTGTTCTAGGCTAAATTAAACAACTTGGAACTGTACATGAAGGGTTGATCCTAAAGCTAGGTATGAAGGGCCAAGTTGGAATAAACCTTAAACTGTGTGTGAAGGGTTGTGCCCAGAACTGTGTGTGAAGGGGCTGATGACGTATGTTGCAAAGATAGTGTTCTCCCTGTGGGTATTGTTGATGTTATTAGCTCAAAAAGGTGCTTCTGCATAGGCTCGGTGTCTAGCATGAGGGAGATATTAGACTGCTTCTTTAGGTGCTTGCCTGTGGAGTAAGCAATTATTATGATTTCTTACCTAAGTTTAACATGGGAAAAGTACATTAATTATTTAATTAATTAATGTTGACTCTTAAGCCAAGTTTCCAAGGATAAATAATTGAGTTACTTAAGTGACTTAGATCTTATTTGTATTGTTGATCTCATGTGAGGCTTAGGATCTAATCCTAGCCATTGATCACTTAGGAGATTAGGGTTAGGCATTTGGATTAATGAAAATATAAAATAAGCCTAAGGAAGAGGTGAAAGGCGCATTGTGATTGAGAGAGCAATTTTTCTCCAGGAGTAAGAGACTCAAGAACTGAAGAGAAGGGGAAAAGTGTGCAGCAAGGAATTTCGGGGAGTGAAATTCAAGGAGGCCATGCTTTTGGAGAAGGTAGCTGAGTTTTTGGAGAGAGGGGCTGAATTTTTGGAGCAGGCTGCATCCAGCGAAAAGAAGCCAAGTTTCTCCAGCCAGGGTTGCGCAGAGGAGGGAGGCCAAGTTTCCCAGTGTGCAACAGGCCTTACAGGTGGAGAAGGAGGAGGCCAATTTCTGCAAGTGGAGGAGCTGAGATTTCCATGGCCGATTTTTCCGGTGAGGTTGAATTGCTCTAGAGGTCCAAATTCCAGTGGGCCTAAATTCATATTCTAATTGTGCTATATTTTCTTTGTATTCTCTGTGGGTCAAGGCCCAAATTTCCTAGATTTAATAAAGTGAATGAGAATTTGTTTGGGCCAAATTTTCTGCTAGTGCATGGATATATCATATAACTGGACAATCAAAAATACATAAGTGACTGACCTCTAGCTCTACAACAGTGAATGCCCCCTTTGATGTTTCTTCCTCCAAGGTCAAGTGAAGGCAATAGTTCTGGATGTCGCAAGCCCCTGCCCAACGAAACATCAACAAGTCGTAGTCATCGATCATGACCTTAGCAACCCTTATGATGGATCAATTCTTCTAGTCTACAACCCGATTCTGCTGTCAGTTGTGTAGAACAATCAGCTTCCTATTGATTCCTTCCTCCTTGCAAAATCCCTTAAACTCCTTGGAGGTATACACACCCTCATTATATGATCTCCATGTTGAGATTTTGGGGTAGCATAGGGTGTGCTCTAGCTCCGAAACTTTGTGGACGGGCTAAGACACACAATATCTCCAAGACCCAAAAAGCGTTTGTAGAAATTTCATCCAGTGTAATAATTATTCAAATAATTAATTTTTTTAATGGGGACCCTAAGTCTAACTTAGAGAAATTGAAAAATTAAAGTGAATTAAATTACACATGTGATGAAATGTTCTAAGTGATGTGGATTGAGCATTCTTTTAATCTAAGTCGTCGATTAGAGATTAGATCACGGCCATTGGTTTTCCAACGAGAAAAGTATAAAGGAAGGGCTTGGGGTCAGTTGGAGGACATACACACATTGCAAAGCACTGAAGCTAAGTCGAATTTCTAGGGCAGGGTTTGCTGAGAAATTCGAAGCAAGTTTGCAGTGCAATGAGGGGCAGAGATCGATAAGGGATGATCTGATCCGAGGCCAAGAATACAGCAGCAAAGAGGCAGCTTGTACCAGGCAACGCAAAGGCTAGCCAAAGGGACGCATTCTAGCTAAAGGGATGCAATCCAGCCAAGACCATGCAGAAGACTACGCAGAGGCTGTGTGAGCCTAGTCAGGGTGACACAGGCCCAGCCAAGGCAGCAGAAACCCAGCCAGGGTAGCACAGAGGCAACGCAGCACCAGTCAGGGTGACACAGTGGGTACGCTGGCCAGTAGGGGTTGACGCAAAGGCTGCAGAGGCAGTGCTGAGGGTTCCAGTGGGCCAGAAAGGGCTCGATTCGTAATTCCCCGCAGAGAGTTGGATCAGCCATATTTTCTGTCTCCGAGTGAAAGGTGCACTGTGCAACTGCCATGTAAATTCTCTATAGGGCAAACCATTTTTGGTGCCCAGAATGTTGTATTCAAATTTTGCATAATAATAAAACCCTCTAGAGCTGTTGCACCGGTTTTCCCGCATTGGGTTTTTTCGAGGACATTTATCCGAAAAATCTGTGTAATTTTGTCACATGTGCGTGTTGTTCAGTAAATGATTTGTAGATGTATAGGTTGTAGTTTGTATTTTCTTTAATGCTTTTCTGAATACTTTAGATTAATAACTTGTTAATTAATCAAACAAGTAGGCAAAGTAGATCAAGACACTGCAGTAGGGTTTTTGTTTTCAAACTTTCACATGGTATCAGAGCATTGCAGATCAAGCTGATCCACCATCAGAGCGGTTGAAGATAATTGTTGAAGGAAGGGCAGCTGAAGCAGCAAAGATCCAGAAGAAGGTAGCGCAACACCAGGAGGGACGCAGCCCAACCAGGCTGAAACAGAGGCCACACAGAGGCTGACGCAAAGTCTTCTGAGTGACGGAGAGGCAGCGCAGAGCCTTCCAGAGTGACGCAGGGGCAGCCTGTGCTGCGTAGAGGCTACGCTGAGCCAGTCTGCTGACGCAGCACCAGGAGGGGGATGCAATCTATGTAGAGAATTTTTGTGCAGTTTGCCAAAGCTTGGAAGTGCAGCTTCGGATCTTCAATAGTTGTTGGTGTGGCACAGGTTCTGTCGGTGCAGAACAATGCCTAGCAAATGTGACAAAAGCGGGAGGGGAACAGTTGCTCAGCAGATTCTCTAGCCAAGGAATCTACGTGTGATCAAGGGAGTGATCATAGAGGACTGATTCGTCAGAATTGGTGAAGGATTTCTAGGAGGGAAATCATTAGTCAGAGGGAGCACATTCTCTAGAGGGTTCTTTCGCCAAGAAGCCCAAATCCAATTCCTTGTTGAGTGTAGCAACAGCGAAAGGGAGAAGAGTTTGTGATTCGACAGTTGAGCAGAGATGGTTCTCATGAGCTGAAAGATCATGACAGATTGGACGGTGTGTCCAACTTTGTTATCTGGAGGTCCAGAATCTTGACAGTCCTAGATGAGTACGACATCAAGGACTATGCAGAAAACATCCTACTTGTGCCTACCGATGCAGATCCCCTGAAGAAATTCAATGAGTCAGGTGCGGGCTAAGCGCCTAATCATGGATGGAGTGAAGGATCACGTGGTCCCTCATATTGTCGGGAAGAACACGGCAAATGAGATGTGGACAACATTGAACACGACGTATCAGGGAAGCTCTGTCCAAAGGAAAATGCTTCTGGAGAATCAAATGCGGTTGTCCCAGATGCAGAAGGGAGAGGAAATCGACCCCTTCCTCTTTAGAATTCAGACTATCCGGGACCAGCTGATTGATATGGGGACAACTTCGGATGAAGGGCTCATGGTGAGGACTGCCCTGAACGCAGTCACCAATGAATGGGAAATGTTTGTCCAAAGCATCTTGGGCAGAGCAGCGTTACCATCCTGGGTGGATATGTGGGCAATCCTTCGTCGGGAGGAAATCAGGAGAATAACCAAGAAGCAAAGCAGTGGTGGTGGAGTCAAATAAAGAAAGAGGAGGAGGAGGATGCAGCGCTTGCATCTAAGGGACAGAGGCAGCAAGGGAAGAAGAAGAAGGACCTTTCAAAGGTTTGGTGCTTTAAATGTGGCGAACTTGGACACTTCACCAACTCTTGTCCTAAGAGGAAGGAAAAGGAACCTTATGATTCTAAGGCAACAGCAGCAAAAGGGGACAATGGTAGTGACGATGGCATAGCCATGAGTGCTCATGAACCAAGGAAGTGGGGCGATATTGATCTGTCGAGCAGCTACAGATGTTGGTGGGATCCTTAGGGTGCCCAAACTCTTGGATCACATCGTAGTATTAAAAACCGAAACCGGTGACCGGACCCGTGGACCTAATGAACCGGGTTTCTGACCGGAACCAGTCTAACCGGTACTGGTTAGGTCTAAATGAACCAGTTTTAAAAAAAAATACAGTAAATAATTAATTTTTAATAAATAAATAAAACTATTTGTAAGATTTGTAACCGTGATTCCAAGCCAAGAGAGATGAAATATGCAAAGTTTGCTCATTTATATACCATGTAAAGGTGAATATATCAAAATGGCACCAAGTGCAATACATATCATCAAAAAAATACGTAAGCAATGAGGCTCCAAATGGCCTATAAAGTCCAAAAACAATGCTACAAGCTATGAGGCAATTGTCCTACTACAAGACTAAATATTAGTGATCAACAACATGATCACTCCTCGTCATGATCAAAATCATCACCACTACTAGACAAGCAATCATCAACATGAGCTACATAAATAATATGGCTCAAAGTTTGAGAATTCCTAAAACTCCTCTACAACTTTAGTAGTAGTAGTAGCAAAAATAGACATCAAAATTACAAATCACTGAGCAACATCGTCTCTCATGAAACTCATCATTGATTCATTACTACTAGAAATGGGATCACCAACAAAAAATACATAAACATCATCTAGCTCAAAGTCTTCAGACTTGGATCGCTCAACCTTATAACAAGATAGAAATTGAAAAAGTTTAACATGCCTAACCAGTGATTTTGGTTTGAGTGAAGGGTTCATCTCCTCAACCTTAAAATGTGGTAGAAAAAGATTCGCATGCCTAACCAGTTGTTTTCCTTTGAGTGAAGGGTACATTCTTGTTAAGGCCACAATAGGGGAGTTCAACAATCAATACCACCAACATCAACAAAGTTCAACAATCAATGCCACCAACATCAAGGTTCTTAAAGGGCTTCATGCTCTTGATCAAATGTCAATCTCATACCCTTACACATGATAGAATCAAATGGAAACATTGCAAACCCCCAAACCATGAAACCCTGAAAACCATTAAGTCTACTGAATTTTGAGTGAAATCTAAAATTATAGTTTCTCCATATGAAATCCAATGAGGTCGAAACCACTCTCTCAAACATCTTGAGTCATTTCATGGTAATGTTAAAAATTTAAGTAAAAGAATGAAAATTTAACATTACCATTAATTGCCAACATTGCTAGGGATGTGTCAGGAAAATGAGAGGGTAAGCATGCTTTTCTAAGAGGGGATGTTTTTGGAGGAAAACAACCCTAAATTTCCCTCAAAAAAGCTCCAAAACTAACAAAAATGCATTATCTGGGGTCCATAGTTGGCCTGGTAATGAACCGGCTGGTTTGACCATAAACCGGTCGGTAAGCATCAGTTGGACCGGTTTTTTTGGCGAAGAGGAGGGTTGAACCCGATTTTTCTACCGGTTTGACCCGATTGACTAATGAATCGGTCGGTTTGACTAGTTTTCGGTTCAAGCCGACCGGCTTTTAATATTATGGATCACATACGAGCTACGGGAGCCTTAAGACAGAGCGGGATGACTGGAGCAGTGGGTGCAGAAGATCACAGAGAAGCAGAGGCAAGCTGGGACGCTGAAGTCTAGAGCAGCGCAAAAAAGAGGCAACAGCAGCGTGGAAGCAGTAGCGCAGAGGCTGATGGGATTTCAGCAACGCAGAGGCAGTGCTTACGCAGTGGAGGGCAGCAGACAGCGCAGAGCTTCAGAGACACAACGCAGTGTAGCAAATAGCGCAGAGCTTCAAAGACACAGCGCAGTGCAACAGACAACGCAGAGCTTCAAAGAGACAGCATAGTGCAGTAGCAAAGGGTGCTTCAGTGATGAGATGCAGCCCAACTGACTTGTCTATCAGTGATTGGGCGATGGACCATCAGTTTCTTACTTCTCAGCAACTGAGTTAGAGTGCAGCAGTTAGCAGTGGCAATGCTATAGGCAGCATGATCCAGATTTTTGAGAGGGGGTTTTAGTACAAATGTGGAAATGTCAGTGGAAATGACATGGGCAGCAATGCAAAAAGCAGCAACGTAGTGGATGGAGGGCAGCAAGCCAAGCATCAACAGCGCAGAGACCGATGCCGAGATCAGGTGATGCTTCAGTGTGGAAATATTGCTAGAGCACACTCCTCGCTAAGAGGGAGTGTTGAGATTTTCGGGTAGCATCGGGTGTGCTCTAGCTCTGAAACTTTGTGGAGGGGCTAAGACACACGAGATCTCCAAGACCCAGAAAGCGTTTGGAGAAATTTCATCCAGTGTAATAGTTATTCAAATAATTAATTTTTTTAATGGGGACCCTAAGTCTAACTTACAGAAATTGAAAAATTAAAGTGAATTAAATTACACATGTGATGAAATGTTCGAAGTGACATGGATCACGCGTTCTTTTAATCTGAGTCATCGATTAGAGATTAGATCACGGTCGTTGGTTTTCCAACGAGAAAAGTATAAAGGAAGGGCTTGGGGTCAGTTGGAGGACATACACACATTGCAGAGCACTGAAGCTAAGTCGAATTTTTGGGGCGGGGTTTGCTGAGAAATTCGAAGCGAGTTTGCAGTGCAATGAGGGGCAGAGATCGGTAAGGGATGATCTGACCTGAGGCCGAGAATACTGCAGCAGAGAGGCAGCATAGAGGCCAGCCAGAGGGACGCAGTCAAGCCAGGACCACGCAGAAGGTTGCGCAGAGGATGCATAAGCCCTGTCAAGGTAACACAAGCCTAGCCAGGGAAGCGCAGGGGCAGCAGAGACCCAGCCAGGGTGACGCAGGCCCAGCCAGGGCAGCGCAGAGGCAGCGCAGCACCAGTCAAGGTGACGCGGTGGGTACGCTAGCCAATAGGGGCTGACGCAGAAGCTGCAGAGGCTGCGCCGAGGGTTCCAGTGGGCCAGAAAGGGCTCAAATTCGTAATTCCCCGTAGAAGGTTGGATCAACCATATTTTCTGTCTCCGAGTGAAAGGTACAACTGTCGTGTAAATTCTCTGTAGGGCAAACCATTTCTGGTGCCCATAATGTTGTATTCATATTCTGCATAATAATAAAGCCCGCTAGAGCTACTACACTAGTTTTCTCGCATTGGGTTTTTCCAGGGACATTTGTCCAAAAAATCTGTGTAATTTTGTCACATGCACATGATGTTCAGTAAATGATCTATAGATGTGTAGGCTGCAGTTTGTATTTGCTTTAATGTTTTTCTAAATACTTCAGATTAATAACTTTTTAATCAATCAAACAAGTAGGCAAAGTAGATCAAGACACAGCAGTAGAATTTATGTTTTGAAACTTTCACACTGAAGACTTTCGATCTTCTTCCTTATCTGGTTTCGTTAATTTTAGTTAACCATGGTATGTTCTATGCTTAGAACAGTTTACTTCAATCTTTCTTGTTAGCCCAATTCAATTTCCAGATATGCAATCACATAATCATTGATAGTAAATGGTAATAGAACATAAATAAATCGACAGAAGACAAGCCAAGACAAGAGACACGAGAATTCTTATAATTCTTCTTACTCAACGGAGAGAGAAAATATAATTTACAGCAGTCAACAGGATGCCCTAGCTAGCAAAGTCTTTGCTGATCTAACCAGCGATTCAGCCTCCAATCAAGCTCGGTCAAAATCGATCAAACTCGGCCTTTTATCAAAGTCAAACACAGCCTAAAACAATCCACAAATCTAGTCAACGCAGTTGTTAAAGTCTACAGTCAAAACAATAGTCAAATTGCGGTCAACAGCAGTCAAAGTCAATGTCTGCCTTGATTTTTGTGCCTCGAGTTGCGGCCTCTCCAAATCGGAATTATGACCCAAAAAATGCAGTCAAATCCATAGTTTTAAAAATCAGTCGAGTCAACCGAGCCAGACCCCTAATCGGACCGAATAGGTGGAAAAATCGGTCCGGAGGCCAATTTGTGACCCATCCGGCCGAGTCGTACACCGAGCCGACCGAACCAACTGAGCCGACCGAGCCAACGGAACCGATCGAGCCGTACACCGAGCCGACCGAGCCGTACACCGAGCCGACCGAGCCGTACACCGAGTCGACCGATCCATTGTCCTGAATTGCAGAGATTTGCAATCCGCATTTTGAGTCAAACTTGCAGTGCTCCTGGGTGTGAGCGCAATTGGTTTGTCTTTGGGAGGATTCACACCAAGAAGAGAAACCGTTTGGAGCCAATGCAGATCCACTAGTAGCAGGCCTAGTCCCAACTCCAAGTCCTCCAGTTGCAGCAGCAGACACTTCCTCTAGTCAGCCACAATGGAGGCGCATAACTCGTCTATCTCAGGTTCAACATGCTACAGTTCTAGTTGAGGATGTTGATTCAGAGGAGGAGCGAGTGGTTTCCCCCTCTAATTCAGAGTTTGAGGCAGAGGATATTTTCTTGTAAGATGTCTAGCAGTAGTGACTATTCATGTTTTGTTGTAGAGGCCATTTACAGCCTCCTTGGTTGTTTTTTGTTTTGATATCTATATCATCATCATGTATTGGTTAGTGCACTGGGTGCAATTTTGATATAATGGATATATTCATGCTTTGTGTTTGGAAACATGAATGAAATCTTTAAAATTAAGTTTTTTTATAAAAAAATTAATATTTAATGTATTTTTTACAAAGACCGAGTCAATGAAACCAAATCGATCGAGTCGATACCGAGTCGGAGTCGGAGTCGGAGCCAACCCTCGGCAATTTCAGAACCCGAGTCTGATTTTTAAAACACTGGTCAAATCACAAGAGTTGACCCAAAGGCAACGTTGTCCAAAAAAGCCCTAAACCAGTCCGAAATATTGCAGCGTCTATTTCACACATGTGGAGGAGAGAGAAGCCTCTAAGACTGTACGAAACAATCAGATGAGAGAGGGATATGGGAGATGAATGAATGATGAAATGAGGATCATGTCTCTCCTTTTTATATCCATGATTGTGGGTGTGTGACACAACTTTTGGGGCTTGTGAGCCTACACTACAATTATGTTCGACCTTGACAAATTGCGCATGTGTGGAAAATAAATTCAAAATCCAACTTCTGCTCATCCAAACAAGATGATCTTTAGATCAATCTTGTACCTCTCCAAAAGAGGAATCCAACAAAAATATCATGTCCATCATGTGAGCAGTGCAACATGGAGTTTGGCCCTAGTTTCCAAATTTAACACTCCCTCTCAACTAGGGAGAACTCCACTTGTCCATCCATCTATCAACCTATGCAATCATGTCATCCAGTACCATCATGTACTATCATATATCATCCTGCAATCTTGTGTCATCATGTTGTCTCTGCTTTGTTGGATCTGCTCTTCTATAGAAGAAATAATAAGAACATATTATCGAGAGTGAGTCACAAAGACCTTACCACTCTCCACTGACACGAAGTCATTTTAGAGGTAAGAACCTCAACTAGACTTGATCCCAGATCAAGTTGTTGGAGACATCCCATCCTAGACATAGAGAGTATAACAATACACGATGCATCCATCGGTACTGCTATGGTCTCTATCCTCATTTCCCAACTCATTGGCCAGATGAGAGGTACTTCCGAGGATTCCCGGACTACATGGGTAGGATGCATGTGGGGCATATATCAAAGAGAGGGTGAACCAGCTCAATATCATAACAGTGGGGAAATAGCACACCAACAAGGTAAGGCAAACCTAGCCCTAGGGTTGCTTAGAGCTCCAAGTAGTTATCCCCAAGCACCTTGGAGCTCCCAGAGCTCAAAGTCCAACTCAAGCGAGACCCTCATGATAGGGTTTGTCCACGATATCAAGCTTCTCACGGAAGGTTACGAGTTTTACCTTCCCTAGGGGCTTCATGAGAATATCTGAGACCTGCTCATCAGTCCCAATATGATGGAGCCTTAAAGCGCCTCGTTGTACCATGTCCCAGACAAAGTGGTTGCTAATATCAATATGCTTGGATCGGTCGTGGAACACGGGATTCTCGAAAAGATGAATCCCACTTTGTTTGTCGCAAAGGAACATTGCGGTATCTAGCACATGCCCAAACAGCTCACTGAAGAGATTTCTCAACCAAACAGCTCACTGAAGAGCTTTCTCAACCAAACAGCTTCACAACAGGCCATACTTGTTGCAATGTTTTCGTCCTCGGCGATGCTCAAAGCAACCGATTTCTGCTTCCTGCTCGTCCAAGAGATTGAAGCAGAACCTAAGGTGAAGCAACATCCAAATGTGCTTTTACGATCCACCACACTGCTAGCACAATCGACATTGGTATATCAATGGAGCCTCATACTCCCGACTGTGTATCTCAGCCCATGGTTGATTGTCCCTTGAAGATATCTCAAGAGATTCTTGGCACCGATCCAGTGAATGTGATGAGGCTTGACCATGTATTGACTCAACATGTTCACTGCAAAACATATGTTCGGACGTGAGTTCACTAAGAACATCAAGGCCCCCACGAGTTGACGATACTCAATGGGATTTCCCAACTCAGGCCCAGCAGCACTTCCACACAACTCTTAAAGTTGAGTTCCATCGGAGTAATCACGGTCTTGCAGTCCACCATCCCAAATCTCTCCAACAGCTTCACAACATATTTTCCTTGAGAAAGGAAAATCTCACGTGGCTTTTCCCAGACCTCCAAACCTAGGAAATAGAGTCCTAGGTCCTTCATCTCAAACTCGGAAGCTAGCTCCCTCTCACATTGATGAATGAGAGGGTCAACACCTGTCAGGAAGAGATCGTCCACATAGAGAACCAGAATGAGAGGCTTATCATTATTAACCTTAAAATAAAGGTTTGGATCAGCATCACATCGAGTAAAGCCCAGCTTCATCAAGAAGCTATCGATCCTCTCATACCAAGCACTGGGGGCTTGCTTTAACCCATATTGGGCTTTCTTCATCCTGCATACATGTGTGTCTCTATCTCGAACTTCGAACCCCAAATGTTGCTCCACAGACCTCTTCCTTGATTGAGCCATGTAAGAAGGCGGTCTTTACATTCATCTAATGTAGACTCCATCCTTGCGATGCAGCGAGGGCAATGATCGATCGGATGGTGGTGTCGCTGGCAATAGGTGCAAATATTTCATCATAATATATTCCTTCTTTCTGCGAGAAGCCTTGGGCAACAAATCTTGCCTTGAAATTTTCAGCACTTCCATCGGCTCCATGCTTGATCTTGTAGAGCCATTTCGAGGTGACAACAAATTTGTCCTTCGGTATAGGGACCACATCCCAGACATCATTCTTCATGATTGACTCATATTCCTCGTGCATAGCATCCTTCCAAACTTGATGCTTCACGGCTTCTTCAAACGTTCCAGGCTCAGATTATACAATAGTGCTCATGGTTGCTAGGTATCCTTGGAACCTATTCGGCTTCTTACTTTCACAGAATGTTCCCCTTGGAGCAATATGTCTCTCAGCATCTTCGAGAGTGTCTCTAAGCCATGAAGGCCTCCTTTTATTTGAAGAAGGTGGATCTATAGGAGAACTTCAACTTCGGGTATGAATTCATCCTTCGGTTTTTCCTGCCTTCCATCTCATTCTTCTTCTTTGTCTTCCTTTGAGATAGGAAGATCTCTAACCTTCTTGAGGGCAACATCTTCGTCGAAGGTGACATCATGACATATCTCTACGTCTCTTTGACCAGGAACATAGATTCTATATGCCTTCGAGGTTTCACTGTAGCCCACAAACATTCCCTTCTTTCTAGAAGCATACAACTTGCTTCTCTTTTATTTTGGCACATGAAAATATACGGGACTTCCAAAAACTCTAAAATGAGAGACAGCAGGCTTCTTACCAGAGAAAACTTCTTCAGGAATTTTGGAGTCCAATGCAAAATGTGGGCATCTATTTTGAACATACACTGCGTTGTTGGTAGCTTCTCCCCATAGGAACTTCGGAAGACCTTGGTCATATAGCATGGCACGGGCAGCTTCCAAAATGGTTCTATTCTTCCTTTCAGCAACACCATTTTGTTCGAGAGTATACACAGTAGTGGTCTCCCTCTTAATGCCAACTTCCCTGCAATATTTATTGAATTCATTTGACTCATATTCGGTTCCATTATCGGTCCTCAAAATTTTGATCTTCTTCCCTGTTTGATTTTCAACCAAGGCCTTGAAGGTGCGGAACCATTTGAATGCTTCGTCCTTCTTCATCAAAAAGTATATCCAAGTTTTGTGGAAGAAGTCATCTATAAAACTTGTATAATATAAGCATCCTCCCAAGGATGTTACAGCGAGCATACCAAATAGATCAAAATGAATCAATTGTAAAATATCAAATGTCTTCGTGACACTTGAGGGGAATGGTC
The DNA here is from genome assembly GCA_034641835.2 of Pinus albicaulis. Classification (NCBI taxonomy): domain Eukaryota; kingdom Viridiplantae; phylum Streptophyta; class Pinopsida; order Pinales; family Pinaceae; genus Pinus; species Pinus albicaulis. The sequence continues at coordinate 1,044,463,661 of CM076582.1, read as the reverse complement.
CCCTTGTATGCTTTCCTTCGGCACAACCTTGACATACACCTTCATGATCATCTTTGAAATCGAGCATACTTGTCACCACCTTCCTTGCTTTGGGAAGGGCTTTATAATGAAGGTCTGCAAACCTCCGGTGCCATAGCTCGGATTGAAGAGTTGTATTGCATGTCATGGCTCCCAACGGACTTCCTCCAACCTGATAGAGTGTATCAACCCTGAAACCAAGAGTGAACGCTTCTTTGAAGTTCCTCTTCCAAATGCATACATTTCCATCGATGAATGCCACCTTGAATCCTTTGTCTTCCATTGCTGAGATAGACACTAGATTCTTCATCAAGTCAGGTACGTACAACACATCTTGCAAACAGAGGACTTGACCTTGATTTAGATGAAGGGTCACAGTCCCTGTCCCTTCACGGGATAGGTGGCTTTGTCTCCAAGGATAATCTCCAAATTAGTATCATTTTCAATCAAATCAAAAAGACCTCTTTATATCCAGTGAAGTGTCTTGAGGCACCACTATCAATCAACCAGTTATCTAGGGTGTCGGGAGGAGAAGCAGCAGAGAGGGCAAATATAAGAATATATTCATTTTTCTTATCAACAACATTGGATTCATCATACATGGAGTTCCTTGACCTCTTGAAAGGTTGACCATTTCCATTTCCATTTCGATTAGAGGGAGCCTTCCTCTTTCCTTTGAACCTGTTGTTCCTTATCATTCCCCCTTAAGTTGTTGTTGTTGTTGTTGTAGTCATCATCTCGGCGAGAGTCCCTTTTATTGGGGCACTCTCTTGCATAGTGACCAAACTTGTTACAATTGTAACATCTTCCAAGATTTTGATTTCTCGAACCATCATTATTCCTCTTCTTTGGATGATCGGTGAAGGCAGTACATTCACTTCCATTCCCATTTAAGAAATGGTTTCTCTCCATCATCCTTGTCTCCTCTTGAGTGCATCTCGTCAACAATTCATCAAAATCAGAAATTATATTATTATTGAGAATAGTGGTATTAAATACATACCTTGGTCGGAGAAGTCCTCCAATAGCAATAAGAGTGAGCTCTTAGTCAGCTATAGCCTCTCCAATAGCTAAGAGATCATTCTTGATTTCGGTGATCCTCATGAAGTAGGATTGGATGGACTCTCCCTTGTCCATCTTGATGTTCTTCAACTTGTTCTTCAAAAAGAGAATTTGATTAGCATTGCTAGCGCTGAACATGCCAACCAACTTATCATATATCTCCTTAGATGTGCCCAACTCGGAGATATAAGCAACCAAGTGCTTATGAATAGAATCCCTGATGATCTTCTCCGCCTTGTTTTCCCCTTTCTTGTACTTTGTTTTAGTGGCAGCCGGTGCATTTGATGGAGGCTCAGTGATCTTTCCCTACACATAATCCATAACATCTTGATCCTCCAATGTCAGATCCAAGGACATATTCCAAGCATGATAATTAGACTTATCATTCATTTTGTCATCAGATTTGAAGTATGATGAGGAAGTCATTGACCTTGGTCCTTGTCTATTCAACTTCGGTGATTGCTCTTCTCCCTCTTGCTTGGGCTTTGTCTTCACCTCAGCTCTGATACCATGTTAATTTTAGTTAACCATGGTATGTTCTATGCTTAGAACAGTTTACTTCAATCTTTCTTATTAGCCCAATTCAATTTCTAGATATGAAATCACATAATCATTGATAGTAAACGGTAATAGAACATAAATAAATCGACAGAAGACAAGCCAAGACAAGAGACACAAGAATTCTTATAGTTCTTCTTATTCAGCAAAGAGAGAGAAAATATAATTTATAGCAGTCAACAGGATGCCATAGCCAGCAAAGTCTTCGTTGATCAAACCAGTAATTCAGCCTCCAATCAAGCTCGGTCAAACTCAATCAAACTCGACCTTTTATCAAAGTCAAACACAGCCCAAAACAATCCACAAATATGGTCAACGCAGTTGTCAAAGTTTGTGGTCAAGATAGCAGTCAAAGCTACGGTCAACAATAGTCAAAGTTAATATTCTTCCTCGACTTTTGTGCCTCCAACATCGGCCTCTCCAAATCATAATTCTGACCCAGAAAACGCAGTCAAATCACAAGAGTTGACCCAAAGTCAACGTTGTCCAGAAAAGCACTAAACCAGTCCTAAATAATGCAGTGTTTGTTTCACACGTGTGGAGGAGAGAGAAGCCTCTAAGGTTGTACAAACCAATCAGATGAGAGAGAGATGTGTGAGATGAATGAATGATGAAATGAGGATAATGTCTCTCCTTTTTATATCCATGATTGTGGGTGTGTGACACAACTTTTAGGGCTTGTGATCCTACATTACAATTATGTTCAACCTTGACAAATTGCACATGTGTGGAAAATAAATTTAAAATCCAACTTCTGCTCATCCAAACAAGATGATCTTTAAATCAATCTTGTACCTCTCTAAAAGAGGAATTTAACAAAAATATCATCTCCATCATGTGAGCAGTGCAACATGGAGTTTGGCCCTAGTTGCCAAATTTAACAGGTTTTCAACTAGAGCTCTAAACTCCTGAAACCTACTAAAGGCCTCATCCTTGATCTTTGGGAAATAGATCCATGTTTTGTACAAGAAGTCATCAATGAAGGCAACATAGTACATGCTTCCTGAAATTGATGCTATTGTGGTCCACAAATATCTGAATGCACTAGCTCTAGAATCTCCTTAGACATATGCTTGTTTTTTTAGAAAAAGGGCCTTGGCATGCTTACCAAGGGTGCACCATGCTTACCAAGGGTGCACCCTCAACATACTCTTTAATGCTTGATACTAAACTCCATAAGGCTTATGCCTATCTACCTCATAATAGGCAACACTCTATGACGCAGGTACCCCATCCTCTTATGCCACAACTTGCACAAGCAATCACAATTATGGACTAGGGTGCAAACAAGTTTACCATGCAACATGTAAATATTACCTTCTCTAACCCCTATTACCTAAGTTGTATATGATCTAGATTCCTTCAACCTAATGAGGACTTGTTGGTTCTTGAAGTTTTTTCTAAGACCTCAAACAAACAAGACATCGCCAAAATCTAAAGGGTTATATAACTCGAGCTAGAAGAGAATAGTAACAACTCCTGCTACTAAGTACTTGGAATCATCACGAAGCTCAACCTATACTCCCAAGTCCTACTTCATTCAACTACAAAAGAATTGATGGGCTCTTGTCATATGACAAGATACTTCGATGGCACATACCATGCATTCCTAACAACAGTGTTATTAGAAAGGAAAGATACCATCGGGAAATTCTTCTCAAACTTGGCAACAAACTAGTTCATCTAAGTTTCTATAGAGATTGCTACCTACTTGTGTTGATGCTTCCCTTTACCCTTCTTATCTAGACACTTTCATGCATAATGACTGTGTTTACGACTAAAGAAGCACTTGATTTTACTCAAGTCTTTTCCTAACTGAGAGGTTGACTCATCACTCTTTACGCTTCCCTTCCTAGGACCTTTACCTTGGTCCTTATTTGTCTAACCAAATAGGGCTAGGTTCTTGTCACCAACCTTCTTGTTAGCCTTTGACTCCATCCAAATCTCCCCCTAGATAATAGTCATCCAGTAGCATTTTAACGTTAGGAAGATTCTCATGAGCACAAATACCTTTGACGAATGGTTCTGATGAAGTTAGAAATCCATTTAGTGTCATGCCCATTAGCTTTGCTTCTACAACCTTCTCCCCAACTATTGCTAGTTAATCATGAATCTTTGTGACCATCATAAGGTAACAAATGACTAAATATGACCGAGTCATCTCTATGGATTTGACTTTGTTCTGCAATATAATGTTCCTATTTATGTGCACAAACTGGTAATCTAATCAAGGCATCGAAAATTTCCTTTGTTGTAGTTTTCTCAAATATATGAGGGATCAAATGATCATGTAAGGCATCATAATCATCCACTCGGTTTTCACTTCCTTCTTCTTGTGAGCTTACAACTACTATCGATCTATAGGAGAAGGCACAACATCCTTAACAATATTCGAAAGATCATTCTCTTCTGATAACAATGTAACCTTCACTTTCCATGACAAGAAATTTGAGGTGCCATCTAGTCTATCCTCGAATCTAAGGCTAGTTGATGCCATCTTTGAGATATATTGCACAAACTTCCAAATGCGAAAATTATTCCTTAAAATAAAATATTGAAACCGTCTACCAGTTGGTCCCTCTTTCCAACAGTTGATTCATTTTTGTAAATCCTTAAGAATCTCAATCAGTGAAGGAAGCTTTGATACCATATAAATATTCAACCTAGGTGACTATTGCGCTAATGCATGTAGAAAATCCACGAAATTCCGCAACTACTAATATGAACAATCTGAAATTAATTTCTTTTCATATAGACACAAAATTTCTCTACTTATTTTGCAACGAAATAGGAACAAAATTAAATACACAATCACACAATTCAACAACATGATTTTTCTATAGAACCCAACTGGGAAAACCCTTTGCTAGCTTGAGAATTTTATTGATAGAAGAATAAGCAATAGATCTCTTACAATATACTCTTTTTTTCAATAGGGAATACAATGATCTCCCTGCTTGAACTAAGCTTGAAACAATCTACAAGACCCTTGGTCGCTATTCCTTCTTGCCTTGCTTGGATGAGCTCCGAAATCCTTGCACAAATCCTGGAAATAGCCTCCTATTTCCTAGTGCATGAGGAGCTCCTATTTCTTAGGAAATTTCTCCTATTTCCTAGCGCATTCCCAAGGCAAATTCTTCCTCTATCAACTCGCACAAGCCTCCTTCTTGGTGCACTCTCTCACAAGCCCACACACAAAACTGTTGAAAAGTGTAACTAGGTCGGTCTTCATGTTGACTTTGTAATTATGTATTTATATAAAGAAGATGTCAAAGATAATAAAATGTATTTTTTGTGTACTTGCTTCATGGTTTTCATAAGCAAGATTTTTATGTAGATAGACTTCTTCTTGATGTCTATTAGGTTGAATTAAGTGTCTGATACATGAAGGATCTAGTCTAGGTATTTATGCTCCAAGGCCTTGTGGAAGACGCTCACAAACAACCCTCAATGCATTGATGAAAGACAAGCTTTAAAGGCAGTAAAGAAGCCCTTATCAATGCTGGAATATTACCTGTTCAAGTCGACCTAAAAATCATAGAACAAGTCGGCTTATTTACAAACAGAAACAACTATTTATAGGAGCATGTGGTTTTCTGTTTGGACAAGGATTTTTGGACATGTTCTGAGTTTAAATGCGAAGTACAGGACTGAATCTTATGCGGATGAGGAACAACATTTAGGAGAATTGCGGATAAGACCAGATCTACTACAGGAACGAATGCGGACAAGTCTGAGGTGTTTGCAGATAGTTTGTAGGAGTAGATAAAAAGATCTACTACAACAATAATTGTGGATAAATCTCATCTTAGTGCGGATAACCTTCAGTAAGGTCTGCGGACCTACCACAGTCTATAAGTGCAGATATATATGTATGAACATTCAGTGGACAATTGCCTAGAGATAGTGCGGACTTGTATCAATAGTACAGTGAGGACATTTAGAAAGCATAAGTGCTGTTAAGGAATAGTAAAAGGTGCTGGTAAATCTCATAAAGATTTGTGAATCAAATCTCAAGAATAATTGCATATACAAGGGGAGTTAAGAAGTGTGGACAGAACAATGAACTACAACAACATCTGAGTGCAGACAAGTGCAGAAAGGAATATTGCAAGATACAAGGTGAAGATCAAGGTCTTGGAAGTACATCTAGTTTTAGGGTCTAAGTCTGGGTCATGGTTCTTATCATTTGAAGATCTATAAGAAGAATTTTTTGCGGGTTTTCCTCTCCAAGAGGGAGAGGTTTTGCCCTGGCTCTAGGAGCCTAACTTTTGTGTCTTGCACATTTCGATAATTGACTTGATGAAAGATTAACTAAGAGAAGACATAACTAACACAAATAAGCTCACAAGTAATTATCAAGGAGAGAATTTGTATTAACCTACAGCCCAACAAATTCTCAACATGGTATCAGAGCTAAGGTGCTGAACATAAGGGCTGCTTGTCAACAAAGATACTCAAAGAAGCAAAGATCAAAGTTTGGGTTGGAAAGACAACCAGTTTGCAAGGAAGACTATCCAACTACTTCATGTGAGATCTCCTACCTCATTCAAAAGATCAACTCATTCAGGAAATTAATCTTTGGCATCAAAAGATTTGCACTCAAGACTTTGTTTGAAAGAAATCTCAACTTCTGAAGATAGTCATTATAATCAAGGGTTCAAGTACAACAACATTGAAGAAAGGAAACCCTTGACTTCATTCTCAATCATCGTCAAGGAAGCTGCAAGCAAATCCACTCAAGTAAGTATTCATGACCCTATCTATCAAGATGCCTTGTTGTAAAGAAAGCAACAAGCTGGTTGGGTCATCAAACTTCAGTGCATGGAAAAAGAGAACAGACTTGAATTTAATTGAAGACGAAGTAATGGACTATATCGAAGGATCTACTGTTCAACCTCCAAAAGAAGATACTTCAGCCCATGCCAAGTACATGAAGGGAGAAATTAGAGCCCAAAGGATTCTCATAGAATCCATCAAAGACTCTCTCATTCCCTATGTATCAAAACTAAAGACTGCAAAACAAATATATGAGAAATTGGTGGAGCTATTCTTTGTCAGTACTGCTGGAGAAGCAATCTCTCTAAGACAAGAACTATACAAAATGAAATTATCAAGGGAAGCAGGAATCGCTCCATACTTTATGAGGATTTCTGAAATAAGAGATCAACTGTAGGAACTAGGAGAAGTGATGTCTGACACTGAGATGACAACAGTGGTGTTGAATGCTCTACTAGAGGAATGGGGAAACTTCACTTCTAGTCTATATGGGAAGAAAGAAGCCACTCCATTCCATGATTTATGGTCTCTATGTAAAATAGAGGAAACAAGACTAAAGGCCAACGCTGATACAGGAACAAGTGAAAAGAATCATGCCTTTGCAGCCTCATACAGGAAGAAAGGAAGATTCAAAAAATTTAGCCCTCGGAATAAAAGAAGAAATATGGACAATGTGTGATGCTTTGGATGTGATGAGCTTGGACATTATAAAAGAGATGATCCTAAATCTGGAAAGGACAAGAGGAAAAAGGAAGAAGCCCATGTCACTTATGACAGAGAAGAACCTGACGCTAAAAGATCTAAGAAGGAGGAAGCAAGAGATCTCTATTATGATTGAGATCATCTTCCTCTGTAAGTGAGCTCTGATTAGTTGTAAAATTGTATGATAGCAATGTACATTAAGAAGCATCTCGATAAAAGCATGGAAGGAGCTCATGGTGAAAAAGCTTCTGGAAAACCTCTCTACTAAAAGTAAAGCAGTCATCAGATCAAGGGTCATCATGGAGACAGAATTTTGGGATGTGATGACATATTGTTGACGCAGGTCAAAGGAATGAAGATCTTCATTCAAGAGAAACTACTATAGGATGACTCAAGGAAAATAGGTATGAGGTATGCAAACATATATGCTGATATTGGATGCTGTGAAGTCATGTCATATGGTTGCAAGTAATATAACTCCATATTTAGGAGTATGATCTATGAAGAAGGATCTCTTAGGGCACTAACAGATGAAATCAACATAATATGACCTCATAAAATATGAGGTGGTTGTACATAAACAAGAAGCTGGAAAATTTGTAATATCCTAGGAATGAAGAATCTGCAGAGAGGAAGAGATCATGAAGTACAATCATGTCAAGAGGCAGTTATCATCCGAAGGCCAAGAAGATGTGACTAGGAGATCTCCTGGGAAGATATGTAGACTCTGACGAAAGTCTGTTAAAGTAGAAGACCCTTGGCAAAACATATCATTAGGAGACATGTCAATCTGTATGAAGGATGTCGATGCCTACAGTTAGATGTCATGGTGAAAAGATCATCACTAAGGTAACTTTTGTTCTAAAAGTTCATATGAAAATGTTTATCTGGATAAATTTGTGCAAGGCTGCCAATCATAATTAAGGATGTATGATCCTTGGAGATGATTTGAAGGGAAGCAGCATGACATAACAGTGGACCAGATAAGGAAGTCTGATGAATCACTCTCTAATAGCTGACATGACTCAGGATGGAAGTGATGGATGATCTGTGCCCTATGAAGCTAAAAGTTGAAGACTCCTCAATATCGAAATCCATGACATCGAGGACAGGAATTCTTCATGAGCAACTGGGTGTCTCACCATTGCTGCTGGAGGTCCCTATTTAAAAGGGAGCCTGGTGATAAGTTTCTTACTTGGAAGAAACTTGGTAATTCCTAAGAATAAGCTTAGGTACATTCCTTGTATAGGAATGAGTACATTCCCTTGTGGAATAAGTCCTCCCTGGTTGAGAGGGAGAGATAGACACATCATTTTGGTCTTCACTTGGGAAGACAGAATGGAGGATTGGGTAATCATCTGGCATTCGATACTCTTTGAGAATGTGTTATGGCATTCAAGATAAGAGTAGTCGGGGACCGATATTCTTTGAGGGCTAGCTACCCAAGAGAAGAATAGTCCAAGAAGGTCATACTTTGGGAATACCAGGGTGGAGTATGTACCTTGGAGAGATAATGACGAAGGTGTCTATAATCATGTGTCTCGCCAGCATTGTAGCCCATTGTCTCATTGAGAGATGGGGTTGTTTGTCAAGGCCTTGCACTAGGACAATGCTGGTTGATATGATGCTATACAGATGCGATTACCAATCCGATTCTTCAGTTTGAAAGTAACCATGTACCTGTATGAATACCTCCCTAGTTAAGAGGGAGTGTTGAAAAGTGTAACTAGGTCGGTCTTCATGTTGACTTTGTAATTATGTATTTATATAAAGATGTCAAAGATAATAAAATGTATTTTTGGTGTACTTGCTTCATGGTTTTCATAAGCAAGATTTTTATGTAGATAGACTTCTTCTTGATGTCTATTAGGTTGAATTAAGTGTCTCATACATGAAGGATCTAGTCTAGGTATTTATGCTCCAAGGCCTTGTGGAAGACGCTCACAAACAGCCCTCAATGCATTGATGAAAGACAAGCTTTAAAGGCAGTAAAGAAGCCGTTATCAACGCTAGAATATTAAATGTTCAAGTCGGCCTAAAATCATAGAACAAGTCGGCTTATTTACAAACAGAAACAACTATTTATAGGAGCATGCGGATTTCTGTTTGGACAAGGATTTTCGGACATGTTCTGAGATTAAATGCGAAGTGCAGGACTAAACCTTATGCGGATGAGGAACAGCAATTAGGAGAATTGCGGATAAGACAGAATCTACTACAGGAATGAATGCGGACAAGTCTGAGGTGTTTGCAAACAGTTTGTAAGAGCATATAAGAAGATCTACTACAGCAATAATTGCGGATAAACCTCATCTCAGTGCGAATAACCTTCAGTAAGGTCTGCGGACCTACCACAGTCTATAAGTGCAGATATATATGTATGAACATTCAGTGGACAATTGCCTGGAGATAGTGCGGACTTGTAATAATAGTACAGTGCGGACATTTATAAAGCATACATGTTGTTAAGGAACAGTAAAAGGTGTTGGTCAATCTCATAGAGATTTGTGAATCAAATCTCAAGAATAATTGCATATACAAGGGGAGTCAAGAAGTGTGGACAGAACAGTGAACTAGGGCAGCATCTGATTGCAGACAAGTGCAAAAAGGAAGATTGCAAGATACAAGGTGAAAATCAAGGTCTTGGAAGCACATCTAGTTTTAGGGTCTAAGTCTGGGTCATGGTTCTTATCATTTGAAGATCTATAAGAAGAATTCTTTGCGGGTTTTCCTCTCCAAGAGGGAGAGGTTTTTCCCTGGATCTAGGAGCCTAACTTTTGTGTCTTGCACATTTCGATAGTTAACTTGATGAAAGATTAATGTAGGTCCGCCTGAAATGAAATGGCCCCAGTAGTTGTGTCACACACCCTCATTGATGGATATAAATAGGTCAACGTTGGAGGTCATTTTCACTCATCCATCCTCACACATTCTCTCTCATCATCTGATTGGTTCGATCACTTGGAGGCTCTTCTTCATAAACACGTGGGAAAACGCAGCAAGGAGAAATTTATGTTTTCGACCTAGGGTTTCAGCGCAGAGTTGACCAGCGTTGATTTGGTCAATGCATGGTGAAACTGACCCCAACGTTGGTCAAAATTCTGATTTCTGCAATCCACATTTTCTGGCACAAAAATCGAGGTTGATCGTTGACTTTGACTGGGTTGCGTTGACTTTTTTGCTACTGTTTTGCGTTGACCGTTGACTGTGACAGCGTTGACTTTCCTTGACTTTGGTTGACTGATATTGTTGTCCGAGAGGGTTGTGTGACACTTCTGGTTGGCTGACCGTATTGAGACTTTGCTAGTTAAAGCATCCTATTGACCACCGTATCGCACCAACACACATATAATTTTGGCTTGTCTTTTGTCAATCTACTGGTATGTTCTATCAGCATTTTACTTTCTTGTTTATGTGATTGTTGTTTGATATCGGAGATAAAAAGTAAAGTTGCATCAAGCATAGAACATCTACAAAAATTTACAACAGGTTGGGATCCACCTCACCCTTAGTGAAGCCCAATCCTCGAAGGTAGTTCTCAATATGAGTGTACCACGCTCTTGCCGAAGCCCATAAAGAGCTCTCTTCAGCCTGCACACATGTGTGTCTCTACTAAATTACTCAAACCCCTTTGCTTGCTCCATATAAATCTCCTCCTCAACCACTCCGTTGAGGAATATTGCCTTCACGTCCATCTGGTGGATCTTCCACCCCATCTGTGCTGCAAGTGCTAGAATAGTCCTGATGGATCAATACCGTGATATTGGGGCAAAAGTATCATCATAGCCAATGCCCTCAATCTGTGAGAAGACCTTGGCTACAAGCCTGGCCTTGCACTTCTCCACACTCCCATCTACGCCATGATTCACCTTATACACCCATCTCGATCCAACTACTGATTTTCCCTCAAGTCATGGCACAATCTCCCAAACATTGTTCTTCATGATGGAGGAATATTCCTCCACCATGGCATCTTGCCAAACCTACTAAGAAGCTTCCTCCTTGTAAGAAGAAGGCTCATTGTCCACCAACTCTCTCATCAATGCCATATAACTTGTGTACATCTATGGTTGCCTAATCTTCCTGAACATGGTGGTAGTAGCTTCCACCTACTCCTAGACCTTCTGAATCAACCTCTCGACCCCCTTGACATTCTTCCTCCCTATGTTGGAAGTCTTTGGCTAAGTAGCTACCTGATCTCGGCCTAGTCTCTCCTCTTGATCATGTTATAGATCCTGTTGTAGATCTTGTTGTGCGGCCCTCTTGTCAATTGGATGAGGCTCGCTCTGTGGTCCGGGTTGTGGCTCCTGCTTGGGAGCAAGTAGCTCCTCCTCGGGTATTGCAATCTACTCACGCTCCAAGGAATCTCACATCCCGCTTAAGAATTGTCTTCCTGAGTCCTGGAAGATACACCCTATATAACTGAGTTGTCTCACTATATCCCACGAAAATACCCTTTTCTATTGTGGATTCCAGCTTCTTCCTGCTATCTTTGGACACATGGAAATAAACTCTTGTGCCAAAGATCTGGAAGTGTGAAACATCAGGCTTCTTGCCTTTTTGAAAGCCTCCTTTGGTGTAATTCGTCCAAGAATCATGTGTGGACTCCTATTCTACAGAAATACTACAGTGTTGCATGCATATGCCCACAATAACATAGGCAATCCCTGATCATGCAACATGGCGTTGGCCACTCCAAAAATATTGCGGTTCTTTCTCTCAGCCACCACATTCTGCTGAGGGTTATGAGGTGTTATCAACTCTCTCCTAATGCCTTCTTTTGCAACTCTTTGAAGGCATTGGAAACATATTCTCCACCATTGTCACTTCTCGTTGCCTTGATCTTCTTCCATGTCTGGTTTTAAACTAAGTCCTTAAACTCCATGAATTTGGTTAAGACCTCATCTTTATTTTTCATAAAGAATATCCAGGTTTTACGAGAATAATCATTAATGAAAGTAACATAATACCTGTGTCTCATGAGTGAACGAGAAGAGAAGGGCCCGCACACATCTGAATCCACCCACTCTAATATCCATTTGGCTCTATTGTCTTGATTGTAATGACCCTCCTACAGTTACAAATTAGCATGCATACGAGGCATGCATATGATAGCTACATATGCATGCATCGCATGCACTGCACTAGTATATATGTTAACTAATTATGAAAAGTCTAATAAATGAAATATTGAGATACTAAGTAAATACCAAAAACTCGACAAAATATAATATACATGTTAAGATGGGTTACTTACTATGTAAACCACCATTATCATATTATCCTGAATAAAAATAAATACAAAGTAAAAAGTAACTATAACATTATGAATTATATTAACTAAATAAGAACTATAACATATTATTGTTAATTATTTTGTATAATAATGAAATTATACATTTTTCATAAAATATAATATAAAGGAATTTAATTATAACTATGTCAACAAAAGGAACCAAACAAATATAATTAAAAGGACATGTATAATATAACATAGGTATATGGAAACATACCATATATATTAAAAAAGGGAACTAAATAAATATATTAAATTCAAAAGAAATTATAACATAATAATCAAAGGTAATGGAAAAAAACCAAAAAAATTAAAATAACCCCTTAAATACATTCGTGAAGCCTCGTTGTCAAAAGGAAAGGTGATTGTACACAATGAACTCACTGTGTCAAACGAGGAGGGTGACCGCCTCTGCAAATCTCAAAAAGATACCTAATTGAAGGCGACAGAGAAAGAGGGAGGTGAGGAACTTCAAAGATTTAAGGAGGATTTTGGCTAGGGTAAAGGGAATAAGAGGGGTTCTTTGTAGAGGGGAATTTGAATCAAAACAAGAGGGATTTGAATCAGAACTGGAAGTCTGAGTAATTATTCTTGAAGTTTTTGGGCACAGGGGCGAGAGTGCTTCAATTGTGAAGTATATTGGGGCTGGGTACCAAGGTTGTGCCCAATTTGGCAGTGAGGATGTGGTCAATTGGTAGTGGGAGCAAATTGGGGCTACAACAACGCGGGATCGACTTCAAACTCGGAATCCATGTATGTATATGTGTATTATTTGGTAAATTGTGTTTAAAATATCACTATCTGAGTATTTAACTTCAATTTGTCAAATTTGTAAAATTAATGAAAACAGTGCTCTACATTGACCCTGGAAGGAAGACTTGGCATACTTCCCAAGCGTGCACCCCTTGCACACTCCATTCTTATCAAAATTGCAGGATGGTAATCCTGTGACAATCTGCTAAAGAATTTTCAGTGCCCCGTGTTGCAAGTGTCCCATGCACCTGTACCAAAGCTCTCCAACATCCCTACGCTGCTCATATCCTGCCTGGATGCTCAAGGTTGTGCAAGTCTCTACCTTCAACCTGTAAAGGTTCCTCATCCTCACACATATCTGCTTCACTGTGTTGATTTTTGTAGCATCTAAAAGTGCTTTAAGCACCAAATTTTGTGGAGAGGCTTGTACACTGGTATTCCAAAAAACCCAGAAACCATTAGGGAAAATTCCACTCGGTTAATGCTTTATTAAAATAATTAATTATTTTAATGGAGACCCTAAGTCTAAACTTAGGGAAATTTAATAATTAAAGGACATTAATAAAACAGAGTGAGAATAATCTAGAAAAGGCGGAGATCAACTCTAATATAATCTTAGCCTTGATTAGAGATCCAATCTCGATCATTGATTTCTCAACGAGAAGATTATAAAGGAAGGCTTGAAGGTCATTTGGAAAGCTACACATGGAATGAATCTTGAGATCAAATTCTTCTGATGGAGCAACACTCAGACGAAGATCAAATCTAAGTGATTCAGTACAGTGAGGGGCAAAGTAGCTTCCAGAGAGAGATTTTCTTAGCCGGAGAATCATCAGCAAAGAGAGGCAGATAAACGTCCAACAGAGCCAGCGCAGAGCCAGATACGCTGACAAAGAGCCAGCTCAGAGCCACGCAAGGCTACGCAGAGGTTCAGAGGGTTTCCAAGATTCAGCTGTCAGATCAGATCTAGAAGCCAGAAGCCGGGGTGTGAGACCGAGAGGCCCAGATCTGAGACTCCGGGAGTCAGATCAATCCTTTGTTGGGGGACGCAGTCCTTAGAGGAGGTGATACAGTGACTGCACAGAGGTTGTGCAAAGACCTCCAAAGGAAGTTCTTCCAGTGTCCGGATCAGCCGGATTTTTCCAGTGATTGAGTGAGGTAAAACTCACATTTCTTTCTGCCAGTATTTCTTTTTGTAACTGAATAACCCTTGAGGTATTCAAAGATGTATTCAGGATTTGCTACTGCTTAATAATACGAACCCTCAGATCTGCTGCACCGGTTTTCCCACATTGGGTTTTTCCGAGGACTTGTGTCCAAAAATAATTGTGTCCTATGTGTAATTTATTTCTTGCTCAGTTTCATTGTTTCGAAATCATATTTTATTCAGTGTGGATTGCTTCAGTAGTTACTTCAATAATTCATGTCTGAATTAATTCTGTAAAAGTAATTTACATAAAAGGAGTACACTTAGTTGTTGCAGTAAGATTCCTAAGATTGTGAGATCTAAGAATTTTCACAAACAGTCCCTGAGGCTAGTTGTTTGAGGTACCCCTTACTCTATTGAAGATGACATCAAATCCCTTGTCCTCAAGGGCGGCTACTAAAACCGGGTTCTTCTTCAACCCTGGAACATAGAGAACATCTCTGAGATGGAGAGAGCTCTCAGACTCCCTCTCAAAGTTGACAGTACCAACCCCCTTTGTTGCATACTTCCAAGTTTCCATTATCTCCAAGCTCGATATGAACCTGCATATCCTTCTCCTCCAGCTGGTTGAAATACTCCTTATTCCCAGTCATGTAAAAAGAGGCACCTTAATCAATATAACATGTGTTGCTACTTACTGAGCTTGCCATGCAAGCTATCAATGAGAAATATTTCTCAAACTGAGAAGCAAACCCATCTACCTCCGTTGGTGCAGCCACATGCTCCTTATTCGACCCCTTCTTCTGATTTGGACACTTAGTAGCGCAATGCCCAAATTAATGGCAATGGAAGCACTTGATCTTACTTAGATCCTTCTTCTTCTTGTCACTCTTCTGACTGGACTCGCCCTTCCCTTTGCCTTTGTTGCCCTTGGCTTTACTTGCAAGAGCAAAAATTTCCTCTTCATTCTCATCCTATGACCCCTTGCCATTGTTGTTGGTAGAACCCTCGACAAGACTGAGCCTGAGCTCCTCCTGAGTGAAATCACTCCACAAGCGTTCCCAATCTGGTAGCTTGTCTCATCTATTTATTACCTGAACGAAAGTTTGTCATTCCTTAAAAAGCCCGTTCATAATTGTCTACACCAACTCATTGTATTTTGGTTTCTCTCCTACAACTGCAAGCTCATCTTGGACTCCCTGAATCTTGGTGAGATAGGAAGTTGCATTCTCACCTTTTTGCATCTTGGTGGTCCTCAGCTTCTACTTGAGAATCATTTTATGATTCTCAGATGGATCTTGGTATAGCTTCACAATGGCATCCCATGTGTCCTTTGTCATATTCTTAATTGCAATATGTGGAACTATATGATCTCGAACTCCATCGAGGATCATCCTCTTTGCCTTGGACATATCCTTCTTGTAGTCATGGAAATGGATAGGATCTGTAGGTACAACTATAACAGTTGTCACGAACTCCTTCAAACCAAGCTCATCCAATAGAAAGAGCATCCTCGCCTTCAAGACACCAAAGTTAGAAGCTTTGTCAAGCCTATCATGATCCCTGAGACCTGCTACAACCATCTCAAATAAAAGAGAGAGACTCCAAATTGTAAATCTTCTTCTCCTGCTTGGCCTTCTCCCAAATCTGAGATCTGTGTGGTAGTCGATTTTGTTCACTGCTCCAATACCATGTAGAAAATCCATGAATTTCTGCAACTACTAATATGAACCATTTGAAACCAATTTCTTTTCATATAGACACAAAATTTCTCTACCTATTTTGCAGCAGAATAGGAACTAAATTAAATACACAATCACACAATTCAACAACACAATTTGTCTAGGGAACCCAACTGGGAAAACCTGTTGCTTGCTTGAGAATTTTACTGATAGAAGAATGAGCTATAGATCTCTTACAATATACTCTTGTTTCAATAGTGAATACAATGATCTCCCTGCTTGAACTAAGCTTGAAACAATCGGCAAGACCCCTGACCCCTATGCCTTCTTGCCTTGCCTAGATGAGCTCTGAAATCCTTGCGCAAATCCAAGAAATAGCCTCCTATTTCTTAGCGCATGAGGAGCTCCTATTTCTTAAGAAATTCCTCCTATTTCCTAGCGCATTCCCAAGGCAAATTCTCCTTCTATCAACTCGCACAAGCTTCCTTCTTGGCACGTTCTCTCACAAGCTCACACACAAAACTAATGCATACAATAATGAATACAATTGTGCCTTCACTCCTTTTAAGCAATTCGAATTCTAATTGATGAGCTAATTGAGTTGAAATAACTCATGAAACTCGTCTCATCTCAATTCTAGAACTTCAGATTCAATCACTCGTCCTTTTCCCAATTTAACTCGCACTAGAAGACAACAAACTTGGCCTTCCACTTCTGCGCATTAGTTAACTGCCTCATAACTTGTCCTAAATTTTAGGAATTCATCCAAAATTATATGAACTCATCCTAATTTATAGGAAACTTGAGCATGCTAAGAAGACACTTGATGTGACTTCTTTGACTAAGGTACAAGTCAAAGAATCCTTTCTCACTACCATTTTCAACAATGTTCTCTCATTAAGTAACTCAAAACTGAGTTTATTTAACAATGGACAATAAAATTGTTGATCATCACATCAATCATATAAAAATTGAAAAATAACAATGGAAGAAATAAAACACATATACAAGGATTTCACCTTCAAATTAGCCTCTCATTCCTTTGATCAAAGGTTACAAGGTGACCTCCACAGTTTACTTTGAACCAATGGTTGTATGGTAAATGAAATGACATCAAACAATATTGTACAGCCTAAATTGAGGGTATATGTCATGTACATGAAGAAAACACTACTATAGTTGTGGTTCAAATTGTACTGCTTATTATATTCTACTCTTCTTCTCTTGAATGCACTCTACCCTCTTCTAGCTCTCTTGTTGTCTTCTCATGAGATCAGAGACTGTTATCACTTCCTTTCTATGGACTCGAGATACTCCCTCTCTACTTTCTTCTCATACCAATATCAAAGATGCTTATCCTTGTTGAATTTTCTACAAGATGAATAGTAGAATACGATTTTCTAATTTGATAATTACTTCCTAATGATTTCCAACTAGTATTTATTCCACTACTATCATTGAATAATTACACTTCGTAAAATCTCAACAGTAAATGCAACGAAAACAGTAAAGATCATAGAATGGCAGACATGCACAATAGAGAACAAATTTTACCTTGGGAAACCCAACCTTGGGACAAAACCCGACAACTTTTCTTAGGAGAAATTATTCTTCAGTAAAGTCTACAAATCCAATTTGTCTAGAAATTTGTGCCAATATCCAAGTCAAAAATACCAGTCAAACCTAGTCAATCTTCAGCAATTCATCACTGGTCAAAACAATCAAAAACGACGTTAGTCAACCTGCAGTCACATCCTTGTGGTCAACCCTTTACACTTGCAATAAAACTTGGCTTGTTTTGCGGTCAAAACTTGGTCAAACAACTCAATCAAATAGAAGGTCAAATCAGCTCAATCAAATCAGTCAAACTTGTCCTCCTTTCTTCACACATTCAGTTATCCAAGAGAGATCAAAAAATGATGAAGATTGAGAAGAAATTTGCACTTGCTTGGTGGAGAAAAATTAGATGTCACGTCATCTATTTATACTAGGTGTGAAATAACCCAAGGGACACATCCCTTCACCCTCCTATGCCTACTTGTCATTAAAAAAATGAAATTTTTAATTTAACTTTTCATTATTATTCTAGGGCAACTTAGACATGTAGGAATACCTCCCGATGGTACACAAAAAATCAACACTCCCTCTTAGCAAGGGAGGCATTCTCCTTGGCTACAAACAAATTTCTCCTTAGCTGAAATTTCTCCTCCATGAGAAAAGTTCACGAGCTTGCTATGTTGATGTAGTGTCTTTTCACATGCATTCTATAGATCACTCCATCCTGGAGTAGGCAACGTGACTCCTACATGCATATCTATAGATCACTCCATCCTAGAGTAGGCAATGTGAGTATCCTGGGCCATTTACCCCTAGCCAAATCAACATGGCTTCTCAGGTAAATGTATCAATCTCCACTAGTCAAATCAGCATTACCCAACCAAAGTCCTTCATGGCTTCTTAGGAGAGGATATTCCCCTGGCCAAATCAGTGTGGCCCAGCCAAAGTCCTCCATGAATTCTCGGGTGAATTACACCAATCTCCTTTAGTCATATTAGCATGACCCAACCAAAGTCCTTCACAACTTCTTAGGAGAAGATCTGTCCAATCCTGCAATTTCCCTGGGCCATTCACCCCTAGCCAAATCAACATGGCTACTTAAGTGAATGTATCCATCTCCCCTCATCAAATTAGCAAGGCCCAACCAAATCAACATGGCTTCCAAGGAGATGGGTTGCCTGATCCTATAAAGACAACAATATTCCCTCTCAACAAGGGAGACATTCTGCATCACGCCAAGCTTGTCTCTGAGGTATACAAACTTCGTTCTAGACAAAGGCTTGGTGAGAATGTCTGCAATTTGCTCGTATGTGGATATGTACTAGAGCTTCAATGCTCCCTTCTGCACCGTGTCCCAGATGAAGTGACTTGATCAAATAGTCCTGCAAGAAGCTTTCGAAGCCACACTGCGTCACGACTTACGACACTAGCTGCAATATACTCTGCCTGTGGAGTATGTTTTACTGAGAGCAACAAAATTCTGCGTCCTACTAAACCAAGATAACATAGCCACTCCCAAGCTGAAGCAGAACCCTGAGGTACTCATTTTTTCCTCTGCACTCCTGGCCCAATCCAAATCAGTGTATCCCTGCAGCCTCACTTCACCACCTAAGACATCTCAAACCATATCCCAACTGTCCCACAAAGGTGCCTCAACACGTGCTTTGTTGCAACCCAATGTACCTACCTCGACTCAACCATATATTGGCTCAAGGTGTTCACTACAAAGAAAATATATGGACTGGTGCTAACTAGGTACATCAAGGATCGAATCAACTACCTGTACATCCTGGGATCCACCAAATCTGAATTTGAAGTATAATCACTCAGCTTCTTCAGATTAGTCACCATAGGTGCAACCATGGACTTGCACTTCTTCATACCGAATTTCTTCAAAATTTGGACAATTTACTTCCCCTATTCGAGGAAGATCTCATCTAATCTCTACCACGCCTCCAGGCTCAAGAAATAATGCATCAGGCCAAGATCCTTTATATCAAACACCGAGACTAACTCCCACTAACACTGAAGAAAATCCATTTATGGTAATCCAAGTTGCTCCCTTTGCCACGTAAGCAAGTCCTACCACTGCTTCTCACTCTGTCACTGAAGCATACTCTTATATCTAACATAGCTCCTTCAAAAAAGGCATACAGCTCCTAGAGACCTCGCGTCTTTGAGAATTTGGTAATCGCAACTCATGACATCCTCTTGGAAGGTTGCTCCTTCCATTTTGCCTGATGTTCTACTCTCTTGGAACTGGAAGCCCTTCTGGACATTTGGCACGGTTCTGAACGTCTTAATAATCTATACAGTTTCCTTCTTTGAATATTGACCATCCGGAAACTAGAGTAAAAAATCTCCTTGAAGCCCACTCCCTATCTTTGGGAGAACCCTCTTGCCACAAACCTTGCTTTGTACTTCTCGATGCTGACATCTACTACATGAATCATTGCATTAGAATTCTCCACAATGTACCTATTCTTCCTTTCCGCAAACTCTATTCAGAAGGTCATGGAAGAAAAATTATAAGCAAGCAAAGAAAACAAGGACAAGATGCTAACCAAAAAATAAATATAATAATAATAATCAAGGGAGACAAAATATAATTGGAAGTACTTATCTCTTTATTAAGGAAGAAATTGTTGAGGATTGTCAACTCCCTTTCTGACAAATCTATGACTTCTTCTGAGGTGGATGCTCATCATCACCACCATCAACATTGATTGCTAATACATGTTGCTTTCTCTTCCTTTTCTTCTTAGGACATTGGGAGGCATAGTGTCCAAGATCATGATAAATGAGGCACTTGACCTTTTGATATATCCTTCTTCTTCTTCTCCTTGGGCACCAATGTCGGGGCTGGTTGTCCTAATAATTTGTATAATCCTTCCTCTTGAATACCAATCATTCTTGTTGAGTCTATGCTCAAGCCCTTAGGCCATACAAGAACTTGACCATCTACAAATGCAACTTTGTAACCTTTAATCTCCAACTCTGAAATAGAGAGCAGGTTCTTCTTCACTCTTGGGACAAACAATACATCACTCATATGAATAAAATCTTCAAACTCTAGCTGAATTGAAGCTATCCCAACTCCTTTCGCAGCATACTTGGTATTGTCTCCAAGTTCCACTTCCCATGATGAATCCCTCTATGTCAAATAGGTGAGAGACTCTTAAAAGCATGTGATGTGTCTAGAAGCACCATTGTCCACCAACCAAATATCACTATTGGTAATGGAATCTAACAGAGCGGAAACAAGGATTTTCTTAGCACCTTCCTTCTAAATATTGGTAATACTATTCAACATGTCTTCCATTTTGAGACTTGGCGCAATTTGGCAAGAGATCTAAAATCTAGTAAAGTTGTTCAACACTTGTCTCTTATGCTGACTTTAATGGTTGTTCTTTTAACAATGTTGTGATACCATGTTGAATTTTCTACAAGATGAACAGTAGAATACAATTTTCTGATCTGATAATTGCTTCCTAATGATTTCCAACCAATATTTATTCCACTACTATCATTGAATAATTCAAAAAATATCAATAGTAAATGCAACGAAAACAATAAAGATCATAAAAAGACAGCGATGCACAATAGAGACAACAAATTTTACCTTAGGAAAGCCAACCTTGGGAGAAAACCCATCAACTTTTCTTGGGAGAAATTATTCTTCAACAAGGTTTACAAATCCAATTTATCTAGAAATTTGTGCCAATATCTAAGTCAAAAATACAAGTCAAACTGGGTCAATCTTCAGCAAGTCATCACTAGTAAAAATCAATGTTGGTCAACCTGCAGCTTGCGATCAACTCGTGTGGTCAACGCTTTACGTGCAAAGAAACTAGGCCTATTATGTGGTCAAACATAAGGTAAACTTAGCTCAACCAAATCAGTCAAACTTGTCATCCTTTCTCCACACATGCGACTATCCAAGAGAGATCCAGAAAATGATGAAGAGAGATAAGAAATTCAAACTTGCTTGGTGGAGAAAAATGAGATTTCACATCATCTATTTATACTAGTCGAATGGGGTGAAATAACCCAAGGGACACGTCCCTTCACCCTCCTGGGCCGACTTGACTTTTCTAGGCCAACTTGTCATTCAAAAATCAAACTTTTAATTCCCCAGATCAGGGTGTGAGTTGGATAGCACTATCACAGTGGATGATTAACGCGGGTCTTTTCGAGGCACCTCCCCACCACCCTCCACATGCTTGAGGCATATGGAGCGGTGGCTCCATGCATGCAAAGAGTAATTACTATTGTTGAAGGTGGCAAAGGCATTTGTATTTGGAAGGTTTTTAGAATTTCCGAGTGTGAGATTGGTAGTTTTCTGGTTAACGAGTTGCCTGTCATGGTGCTTGGGTGCTCGACTTCGTGGGTTGGCACAGGTGCAGCTTTCAAAGGGGGGCTCTGGACGTGGCTCTAGTCTGGACTTCTCCTCACGCTGGTCAGTGGGTATGTGGTCTTCTCTTTTTATAGTCCCCCCATGCAACGGTCATATCGTTTGCTGGCCTCTGGCGTGTTTAGTTCTGAATTGTCGAGGTCTCAGAGGAGGATGGGTTCTATGCATTTGTATGTGTATGTATGGGATTCAAAGCATGTCTCAAGGTCTTATGGTTTCTCCGTGTCTGTAGTCTTTGGAATTTT
The DNA here is from genome assembly GCA_034641835.2 of Pinus albicaulis. Classification (NCBI taxonomy): domain Eukaryota; kingdom Viridiplantae; phylum Streptophyta; class Pinopsida; order Pinales; family Pinaceae; genus Pinus; species Pinus albicaulis. The sequence continues at coordinate 1,044,441,448 of CM076582.1, read as the reverse complement.
TCTTTCCCGAATAGGGTTATTCTGTTGGGAGTATGTTATTAGGTTCTGTCTTTGTGGTCTTTCTCTATCCCGGCTTTGGGGTTTGTCGTTGTTTCTAAGGGTTTGTGGGCTAATTGTCACACCCTTGGGGTTTTACCAAGAGGTTGAATTAATCGATAATAAAGTCTGTCGAATCCTAGCGAGGATGGGATGCACTGATGGTTTAATGGGGTTTATGTCTTTGTTATGGTTTGTCTGTAATGGAAGTCAGAAATGGATAAGGCATGGGACGATTCCTTGGGTTTTATTCTAGCAATGTTTGGCTCACTTATCTTCTCTGGCAGGTGTGCGGCTCGATAGTGATTCCTGGAAGTCGGGTGCTTCTCGGCTCTAGCTACCACTTGCGTCGATTAAAAGTTTAGTTTCAATTTATCTAGGAAAGTGCAGGTTCGGGAGGATGGCTCGTTCAGTTGTTGCAAAGGTGAAAAGCAGCCCAAGCTCGAGGGGTCGCAGCAAAAGGACTATGGGGTCTATGACGCCCTATCAACGCAGCTCCTCTAGGGGTCGAACTCGAGGCCGCAAACCGGTATCAAGCATCATAAATGATACGGCCACGACATATCATGAGGGAACTTAGGAAGAAATTTAACAGTTAATTGAAGAATGGGAAGAGGACCTGAACGAACAGGCAGGCATGATGGACATAGACATGGAGGATTGGCAGGTTCTAGTGCCGGATCCAGGGCACACCCGTAGTCGAACCACGCAATTTAAGCAAACTTTGTTCTTGTATTGGTCAATTAAAAGTATTCTAGCAAAAGCCTTGGAGCAAATTTTCGTGGGTATGGCAGCAGCGGTGCATGAATATCCTGATTATAAAAAGGAGTTTCAAAAACTCTAGTTCCAACTGCAAAAGTAGGATGGAAGACTGTGTCGCATTGAAGAGCATATCCCTTGCATTCCACAGACAGAGCTTCTGAGTTCCACTGCTAAGGACTCGGCTCCGGTGGAGTCTGCTGATGATGATGACTAGTTCAATAGATGTGTCCTTAGCTTTCCATTTTCTGTATGCAGGAAAACTGTAAATTTCAGTATGTTGATAGTTATGTTTTCAGGTATCTAGAGTATAAGAAGTTTAAAGACAATCATACATATCTGGCTTGGTTTGATAGACTCATTATTTTTTTGTTACTAGATGACTTATCATGTTGTTAGGTGGCCAACACACTTGGTTTCCCTTTGGGCAAGTTGAGGCCACCTGATTATTTGCATGTGGATGTAACTTGCCTTTTTTAAATTAATGAAAAAGAAAGCACATACCAAGCTTACAACAAAAAAAATTAATTTAATTTTTCATAATTTTTCTAGGTCGACTTAGGTATGCCAGAATACCTCTCAATGCTACGCAAAAAATCAATAATCCCTCTTCATAAAGGATATTTTTAGCCACATATCTCAATACATGCACATCATGCTTCTACTTCCCTATCGATCCATCAGGGAATAGCAACAAATGGCAAGCAGAGCTCCATAGTGCACTAGACAACAAGATGGTGGGACCCCAAGTTTCTCCTTAACCTCCCCCTTTGGGAGACCACCCGATATTATTGAGATTGGTTTGCAGATGTTGGTATGTACATTAGGCCACACATTCCTAAAGCATTAGAGGCGTCAGCTCCATATGGATCCAGAGTAGAGCATGCCCCACCGATTAGACTACCTCCCAATTCTAGAGGAGCAACTAGAGATCTATTCAAGTTTCCTTCTTTAGACCTTAGATGTTGAGAGTAGGTAGCCACGCTTCTCGATGGTTCCAAAAGACTCAAATAGCAAACCAATGCCTAGTTTGCCCCATAGTTTTAAAAATCGGCGGTCTTAACCGGAAACCGGTCAAACCGATCATTTCACTGGCAAACCCAACTAGAGCCGGCAAAAAACTGGGTTAGAGGGCCGATTTCTCCTTTTTTCAAAAAAACCGAGCCTAATCGGTCGGTTCCGTCATTAATCAGCGAGTTCATTGCCACGTAGGTCGCGGACACACCAGAAGGTTGTTTTGTGGCGTTGTTTCCCTGCAAAAACACCCCCTCCAAGCCAATAAAAGGAGGTCCCCCTCTCATTTGTCTCACACATCTCATTTCGAGTTTTTGTGAGTTTCATTGGGAGCTTGGAGAGTGTTGAGATTTTGCTAGAGTAATCATCTTGGAGGCTTGGAGTTGGACTTAGAGTTATTTTGGAGATAGTTTGGAGTTGTTAGTAGACTTGGCATCTTCAAGAGGAGGCTAAGGAAGCTAAGTTTGCATTTCCAGGTAAGGATTTTCACTTGAAAAAATCCATATTTTGTTTTCCATGTATTTAACTTTTTTGTGTTCTATGCTACATTGTTATCGAATCTCTAGTTCTTTGCTATCAAATTTTGTAGGCTAAATATGCCCATTTTTTCCCAAATTTATCTTAGATTTTCCATTTTTATTAGCTGCAATTTTTTTTAATGGCAGATTTCTTTGCAAATTTCTTAACCAAGGATAGTGCATGGGCTCACTGTGATGTGAGTGATGGAAAAATGATATGCAAATTTTTGTTAGGATATTCCGACCATGGTTACTTGGGAGCGGGAGCGGGAGTGGGGAGCGGGAGCGGGAGTGGGAGCACCATTTTCAAAAGCTCCCGATCCGGAGCATTTCAGGGAGCGTTTTTTTTTTTTTAAATATATATATTTTTATATTTTTTATATTTTGATGCATATATGTCAACAAAAGCATGTAGAATGATGAATTAGACATAAAAAACACAAAAACATAGATTGAACCATATAACATCAATCATCTAGAAGTTATAATCTTCATCCACCACGCCCACAAGTTGGAAACATACAACATATTGACTCTTGAGTCTCACAAATCATCATCAATCTTCACATTTATCATCATTGATTCATTGATTTCAAATTTCAATATATAACATTTATCATCATTGATATATATCATTTATCATCATTGATTCATTGATTTCAAATTTCAATATATAACATTTATCATCATTGATTCATTGATTTCAAAATTTCAATATATAACATTTATCATCATTGATATATAACATTTATCATCATTGATTCATTGATCACCATATAACTTTCATGAAGCATCATATTCATAATTCATAATGACTTATAAACTTATAAATGCCAACTTCAAAGTTTCACCTTTCAAATTCAAACTTCAAACTTAAATTGTCATTAAATATGAAAGAGTCAAGTTTCAACTGTTCAACAGTTATAAAAGATAAAAACTACTAGAAAATAAAAAAGACTAGTAAACAACAAATCTATTTTATCTGGCTGGCCCCTTGCCACGCCCACGAGAAATGTCTAATTTTTGTGAGCCACGAGGAAATGTTGGTCTTCTAGTACTCTCGGGAGTACCACGACCACAACCGACTGAAGGCGAGGAGGGCAACGTGAGGATGGTGGAGAGTTGAATACGAAACGTGGTTGGATATCAAGCAACGGCACCATACTTTGCTCTTTTGGATGGTGGGATTAGCCTGTGTGTGGCGGTGGCATGGCTAGCGATGCTTCATCTTGCGTACGACATCCTCAAATGCATGTAGATTCTTCCGCTAATAACACATTCTGACGTCCTCCAAATTATCATCCTCTGGGTTGTTGTCCCAAAATTTATATGATTGATCCTCATATGCCCGATCACAGTAATGACTCGACAACCTCAAGTTGTAATGCACATAAACCAAGCTTTCAGCTCGGTTTTCATTTAGCCTGTTTCTTCTCACATTATGTATGAAGTTGTAGGTGCTCCAACACCTTTCTGCACAAGAAGTATCCACAACTTGTGAGAGAACTTTTTTTTGCCAACTTTGGCAAGATTCCCATGCCGCCATATGCTTCCCACCATGTGAGAGCAACAAATCTGTCTCTATCTTCCATTGCATGGAAAGAACCAAAGTTACCAGTGCAACTGAAGTATCTACCTAATTCAAGGCGCAATACAGCACACTGCTCCCTGTCAGAGACCAACTTGTCTAATGCCTTCATGTATTCCTGTTGTACCTCTGGATCTGTGTGAGGTTTGATCCTAACCCCACCTCCAAGTGCAGGTTGGCCCAACCAAGATGGAGAGTAGTATTTTGGCATAAGGATATATGCCAAGGCATGTAGTGGAACATTGAGTTTATTCCACCATGCACACACACAGTTGTAAATCATTGCATACAAGTTGGGATCATTTACCTTAACAATATCTTTTATTTGCCCCAACATGCTATCCATTTGCTCATAAACCTCCCCAATCACTGGTTTATCTGTATCTGAAAAACGAATCATGTGATAAATGGGCTTGGTGAAATTCAAAATTTCCCTCACACGTGCCCAAAACAAAGGATCAAGGGCGGTCTCCTCCACCTGTTCAAAACCTTGCCTGTCAACTATTGTTGCTGCCTTGTCCTTTAATACCTGCCATTGTGGACTTGATACCATGGCTGCCAATGACTCTCTTACCTTCAAAAGGCGCCTGAAGTTGAGGTAATAGCTAGCAAATCTAGTATTTTCTATCTTCAACAACTCCAATTTTGAGTGAGAACGGAAAAACCCATGGGTATTGCTATGATTTGTAATAAATTTTATCATTTTTTTACCTCTCTTGTACAAATCAGCAAGCCATCTGTATTGAGGTTGTTTGTTTTTAATGATATCATGCATCAAAAGGTTCATTGTGTGAACCAAACACCTAGACCAAAATATGTTGGGGTATTTATCCTCAATAATTGCTTATGTTGCCTTACAGTTAGCAGCATTATCAATGATGACTTGGATGACATTGTATGGCCCAATACTTTCAATTGTTGCAAGTAATGGTTCTGCAATGTTAATGTCGGTCTTGAATTTGTCTGAATAATCATATGCTGAAAGGAATATTGCACCACTAACAGACACAGCCATAACACTTATCAATGGCTTTCCTTTTACATTGGTCCATCCATCAGATACAATGGACAACCCATGCTCATTCCAAGAATTTGTCATTCTAGCCAAGAATTATATATTTTAGCTTTTTCATGATCAAGTCCCACGGTTCTGGCCTTGTCATACCCAGGGCTCCTATATCTTTTGGGGGCATCATTAATGGCAGAAACCAGTTCATGCCAATAAGGTGAGCGAAGAACATTGAATGGCACCCCACATGCATAGAGAAACTGGAAAATTTTTGAATCCACATCATTCCTACACCCTTCGTCAAGGAAATCGGATATGGTTCTACGCCTTAAGGAGATGTTTGGTCCAGGTGTGCCTCCATATCCACTGCCATGGGTGGAAGTTGATGGAATTCTTTGTACATGATGTGATGGACCCGATGGTGTATAAGAATCAATGAAACCCCTAGATCTTTTAGATCTCTATAGGGCAGCCTCCTCTTCCTTTCTATATTTCTCTCTCTGTGTTGCTGGCACACTTACACAAATTTTGATTCCTAGATTTTTGTCTCCATCCCCTAGCATTTTCCCACAAAGGTGCCTTCTGGCACGGGTGTATGAACCTGTGTATTCTTTATTGCAATGGGGGCAAAGAAATTTAGTGGTTCCACCACCTTTCCCTCCTTCCTACCTCTGAACATATTTCCACAAAGGTGTTTGACTTTGGTCTTATCTAGTTGGGGTATTTGTGGCCTCATGTTCTCCACTCTCCCCTTCCACCTCAGCATACTCCTCCTCTTCAGGATTTTCATCAAATCCACTATAACCCACTTCTTCATCCTCCTCGTCTCTAATGGGCCTCTTTCTTCTACTCTCCAACACCATTATTACAAAGAAAGGAACCAACATGAAGAAAATCCCTAGCCATATAGCCATGATGTTTCAAGTTTCTAGCCTGCAAAAAAAATGAAGGAATGCCAAATGGGAATAGTAAATGCAACATAGGAAAAAAACAATGCAATTTTTCACTTTTCAACACACTATAATGCAACATTGAGAAAAAAAAATCAAGTTTTCATTTTTGAACAACTTAAAAACAATTCCTAGAAAATAAAAAACTAGATTAGAAGACCTACCTCTTTCTTGCAATCCTCCTCTTGCAAACTTGCTCTCTCCTTGGCACTTCCGCTCTCCAAACTCTCAAGCTCTCCTTCTCTCCAAATCTCTCTCCAACTCTCAAGCTCTTGCTCCTCTTGCTCTCACTCTCAAACTAAAACAATAAAAACTAAATAAGGAGGGTGGGCTTTTATTTACCCAACCCCCCCTCCCTCCCTCACAAAAAAAATCGTTTTTTGACTTCCGAATTTTTTTTACGCGCCAGGGAGCATTTTTTTGCCGAGGAGCATTCGGGAGCTAACGCTCCCCGACCGCTTCCCGCGTTTAAAAAATGCTCCCGAAGCATTTTTTTAATGGGGGAAGCGCTCAGGGAGCATTCACTCCTGGGCGCTCCCTGAAACGCTCTCGAAAAGGCAGGGAGCGTTTTTTCAGGCGTGGAAGCGCGCTCCCGAAAATGCTCCCCTCAGGAAGCGTTTTCAGGAGCGCGCTCCCGAACGCTCCCAAAGAGCTCCCAAACGGAGCACGTTTTGGGAACGAGATCGGGGGGGGAGAAGCTTCCCCGCAACCTTGATTCCAACACATAGGAAATATTTAAGAATAACTTAGTCTAGTGTAGAGTTAGGTAAATTGTGTTTCTTTACCATGTACATTTGTAACTTATAATCCGACGGTCACGATTTGTAGTGATCCGACGGTTATCTCTCACCTTGGTATTAACAACAGTTGATCCGTAGCTTAACACCCAATTGGTCCATGATTTCTATTTAAAGAGCATGGAGGGTCATTTGTCCAGTAACCGTTTATGAGAGAAACATATGTAACTTTTCTTTTTATATTAATAAATTGCCTGAAGTGGCCGCGTTGGCTCAGGTTGTGGACTGTTTCCCTCTTTGAGGGTTTTAACCACATGATTATACAGATGTACTGATTTGTGATCTATTTGTGAGCGGTGACCTTTGGTTCTTGATCTACGAAACTTACCCTGTAAATTCCTACAATTTTGCAATAAATCTATTGGAGGTGGGGGTACTCTCAAGTTGAAACAACACTTGGCTGGGATAAGAGGCCAATTAAAGCCATGTGATGCACCAAAGGAAGTGATAGGTCTTGTTAGGGCAAAATACCTTGCCAAGTTTGAGAAGTTTGAGGAGAATAAGGCTAGGGAGAAGGTTATCCAAGAAGAAATTGCAAGGAAGAAGGAAATTTTACAAGCCATGAAAGAGAGTGGGTATGATGATTTTGAGATTCAAGACTCCTCTTCTATCCCTTCCACCAATGACCCCTTTCACTATGTTCCTCCTACTTTTGGGTCTTATCATCAAGGCCAACAATCTAAAGGAACAAAGAGGCCGAACATCCAGAGTTATTTATCCTCTGCCACCACTGCCTCTGTTAATCCCACTTCCTCCCAGCCAAGTCGTCAACCCACTTTGGATGAACATTGGAAAAAATAATGCATAGATCTTATTTTCAATACATTGCTAGATGGTGGTATGATGCAGATATCCCATTTAATGTTGCCCACTCACCTTATTGCCAAGCTATGTGGGACTCTGTTATAGCTACAGGAAAGGGCTTCCAAGGCCCCACTATGCATGGCTTGAGGGGAGCTCTTTTGCAAAAAGAGCTTTCTTCCAATGATGAGTATTTGGCTAAGTATAAAGAGTTATGGCTCAAAACAAGTTGTTCAATCATGTTAGATGGATGGACCGATGGAAAGAACCGCATTATCATTAATTTCCTTGTTTCTTTCCTCCAAGGAACCATATTTGTGAGATCAGTTGATGCATCTGATAAGGTGAAGGATGCAACCCTTCTATTTGAGCTTTCGATAAGATTATTCAAGGAGTGGGGGAGTAGAATGTTGTGCAGCTCATCACAGATAATGCCACAAACTATGTTCTTGTTGGAAAGATGCTTGAGTCCAAATATAGAACCATATTTTGGACTCCATGTGTTGCACATTGCATAGACTTCATGCTTGAGGACATAAGCAAAGTGGAGTGGGTGAAAAACACTGCAGAGCTTGCCAAGTGCTTTCAAAATACATCTACAAGCACTCATGGGTATTGAGCCTAATGAGGAAAAACATTGGGGACAAAGAGCTTGTTAGGTCTGCAATTACAAGATTTGCAACTCACTTCCTCACGTTGCAATGCCTCAATTCTCAACAAAAAAACTAGCAGAAAATGTTTTCTTCTGATGATTGCACTACATCTCAGTGAGCTCGTAGACAAGATGGCAAAGACACCAGAAAGAAAGTTTTTGATAATAATTTTTGGAAAAGGTCTGCAGAGCTTGTGAAAATTATTGAGCCCCTTGTTAAGGTGCAACAAATGGTCGATGGGGAAAAATTGGCCATGGGCTACATTTATGAGGCTATGGATCAGGGAAAGGAGCAAATACAGACAGCTTACAAGGATAAGTTAACTAAATATGGGCGTATATGGGAGATCATTGATAACAGATGGAACAATCAACTCCATCGTCCTATACATGCAAGTGGGTATTTTTTGAACCCAAAGTATCATTATAAAGCTTGGCTAGGAGATCTGCAGGTTGGGGAGGTCAGAGATGGATTGTATGATTGATTGGAGCGCACGATCCCTAACCATTCAAACCAGTTGGAAAGACATAAACAACTTACTCTTTTCAATATGGCAATAGGTACCTTTGGAAAAAACTTGGCAAAGATGGCAAGAGTTGTGGATCAACCAGGTAAGCAATTCCAATTTTTTTTTTCTTTTAAAATTCAATTGTTTACAAATTTACAATTCAAATTGTCTATAAATACTTGTAAATAAGTAATGAAATTAACTAAGTTACTAATTAATGTCTTTTTCTTTGCAACACATTGGTGGGAGTCATTTGGTGGTCAATGTCCTCAATTGCAAAATTTTGCAGTTAGAGTCCTCAACCAAACTTGTAGTACTTCAGGTTGTGAGTGCAATTGATATGTTTTTTGGTGCATACACACAAAGAAAAGAAACTGTTTGGAACAAAAACGGTTAAATGATCTCGTCTTCATGCAATAAAACCTTCGACTAAGGCACAACCAAATGATGAACAGAAGACCTAATGAAGATGATATTGATCCAACTTTAGAGTGGGTGAAGACTAAAGATCCTGAGTTTGATGCTAATTTTGATATTGACATGGCGTTAGGGGGGGATGAAGTAGATTTGGTAGCAGCAGCGCCATCAGAACTAGAATTAGTAGCCGCATCAAGCAAAGGCAAACAACCAATGGAAAGCACTAGTCGTGCAACTCGACCAACTCGTGCTTCCATTAGGTCCACTTCTATTGTTATTGGTGGCAGTGCTACTACTGAGGTTGCAGATGAGGCTGAGGCATCCTCAGACTCTGATCCAGAAGATGTTTATGTAGCTTTTGTTGATGATTCTGTGTCTAGTAGTGGTGATGAATTTGATCATAATGAGGAATGATCATGTTGATCATTGATATGTACCAGTAGACTTGTGGTCTTGTCATACGCCAATGGCCCCATAGCTTATAGCATTGTTTTTGGACTTTACAAACCATTTTGAGTCTCATTGCTTATGTATTTTGCCGATGATATGTATTGCACTCGGTGCCATTTTGATATATTCACCTTTACATGGTATATAGATGAGCAAACTTTGCATATTAATCTCTATTGGTTTGGAATCATGGTTTTAAATCTTAAAATAGTTTTTTTCATTAAAATTAATTATTTCATGTATTTTTTTTTAAATTGGTTCATTGAGATCTGACAAGTCCATGTTTGACCTATTCTGGTTTGAAACCCAGTTAATTAGGTGGACCGGTCCAGTCACCAGTTTTGGTTTTTTAAAACTATGGTTTTCCCCCCTCGTCCTTGACCATCAAACTCAAGGGACCTTAATTTTACAGCCCCATTGTATGATTTCGCTCTCTCTCTCTCTCTCTCTCTCTCTCTTGACAGTCTTGTGTTGGATTTTCCACCTTTCTAATCTTGGAAAACTCACTTAGTGTTTTATATCATCGTACCTTTGTCACAATTTTATGCGTATACGTATGTTTCTTTCTTTATATTATTTTTGGCATTTTCTAAGTGTTGAACTGGCACTCCCACATTTGTACTCATTCTAGTTGTACTCTTCAATCTGATTGACCTACTTTTTTGGGAGTTAACATTTTCTAGGAGTTACATTGACACTCCGATGTTGTACTCATTTTGGTTGTACTGTTCAATCCCATTGACCTACTTCTTTCTTCTCTTAATCTACCTCCCTTTTCTTTTCCTATTTATGCTTTGAGAAAAGATAATCAATCTCCTCAATCCTAGTTGTCATCCATCTCAATCATAAGATGTATGGCTACGATTAAATCCTAATCTAAATCACTAATGTTCTAGAGCTTCTAGAACACTTCATTTAGATTCCTATGATTAGTTGACTTTAAAACATAGTACTTTTTACTTTTTCTTTTATTTTTTGAGTGAAATTACAAGATAGAATTAGTAATCGCCTTTCCAAGGTGGTCAACAAAGAAATTTTTCGAACCACTTCCTACATATTCCATTAAACACGTGCAAGAAGATCCTGCTCAAGCTACATTTCTCAACAGAATGGGCTAGAAATATAAGCCAAGACAGCTTAGAAAATTGATGAAACTACCAAACAAATTGGCCTTTTATTATAAAAACATGGCAAACCCTAGCATTTGCAAAATAGTATAATCATGTTATGCTAACTCTATTTGTTAATGTCATCACCCAATATAAGAGGAATAAGTAATTTGGCTTCCATAAATCCATATGATAGGGTTTCCCTTTCACACCTACTCTCTATATTCCTGAGGTTGTGACCCTCGCAGCTATTCTATTGCCAATCCTGCAAAGAAAGGTAAAATAAAAGGTATTTGGATGAAACAATATAATCAACCTAAACTATTGTATGCTATCAAGTTGACAACCAAGTGCTAGCAACACCTTATATATTTTGACAAATCTTGTTAGGTATCATCCAAGGTAACCCGCAAAAAGCTAATCATGGCTTTGAGATCCTACCTAAATGCAACTGAAAATGGATAAAAAGAGTTTCACTAAGTCAAATGGTTGTCACTCCCATACAAATGTGGACGGCAAGGGTATCATTTACATACACTTGCCAGTGAATGCTCTAATGTGCACAGAGAATTTTTAGGCAATTTAAGTGGAAGAAGCATGGAGGTTCAATGACGTTATTCAGAGGAATGTTAGAGAATCAAAAAGGAATAAAGATCCTCTTGTTCTTGATTATTTACTTGTGATCTTCTTTAGTTCTTATTATGTTCTTCTTATCTTTCTTCTTATTAGTTCATCAAGCAAATACACATAGATCAACTTTCAAGGACACCGGATGTAGGCCAGGAGTCAGGGCAAAACCCCACTCTTGGGGAAAACCCAGTCAGTAATTCTTCCTTCAATAGCGATTCTTGAGACTCTAGACCTTGACCCGGACTTCCTCCACACCAAGTTAGCCTTCCTTGTGATCCTTCATGAATCTGGCAGCAACAGCAGCAACACTATGACGACCTGGAACTTCGACCTTGCTTCTTGAGACTTCGATCTTGAGGTAGACTCTTTGATCTATAGCTTCAAAGACTTCGATTTAGGCCCCATACAACTTCTCTAAGTAGCAATATTCAACAAAACAAATTTCAACTTCCTCTTCTCTTGGCAGCAGCAACTGTTGCAGTAAAACTTTAAGAACTTTGATCCCCCAAACTATAGCTCGAAATGCAGAGAGTAGTGCCAAAATTTCGATTTTCTTCAACTCTATAAGTGTACCCAAAACCGAATCCAAAAATTCCTGCTCCTCTATTTCGCAATTTCTCCTTGTTGCAGCTACAAAAACGAATTTTTGTGTTGCGGATGAGATTTCCCCAAGTGAGTTCGATCTTCCTGTATATAAGCCTTACGATGGATTCGAATCACTGGATTTGAGGCCGACTTATGTGGAGGTTTCATAAATCATATTTTACTTAATACTTGACCTATTTTCATGACTCAAAAGCCCAATGTGGATCAATTTAAATCTGCAATAATCCTATAGACTCAAAATAAAACCTAGAAGTCCACAATAGGGACTTTGACCTAAAATAAATATGACCCAACCATGACACCCATGCCTTAATAAGTCATTAATAATAATATAAAATTCTTTTCTTTATTCTTTTGACACGTACAATAAGTATTGACTCAAATACAATTTATGAAGACTGAACCTAGTTACATTCTTCAACACTCCCTCTTAACTAGGGAGGTATTCATAACTCAATTGTACAAGGTAGATCTCAACTTTATTTACTATGAAGAATATTTAAGACAATTAAATGTCACGGACTAGATTCTTGCCCAGGGAACTCTATCCATTGGTCACTCAATATTTTAGGCACCATAATGCCATAGACTAGATTCCTGACCAACGCAATCTATCCAAGTGGGACTAAGATGGACTAAATATTTCAGCCTCTATAGGTACCATCACGTTTGCTTACTAACCATCAACCCAGGGAACTGTGTGCACATCTACTCGATGCCACCCTCCCAACCAAACATCAACACAAAGTGTCGGCCTGATGTATTTCCAGGCAATGCCTCACTCACAAAGCCTCATCACACCTTGATCCAGTAAATCAAGAACAACCAATCTCTCCCAATCAAATTGATTGGTAACCAGCATGTTATCAAATCCTTCGAGAGATTCACCTGTGCAAACACAAACCCCAATCATCAATAATTTCAAATACATAATCAAAACAAACTTATGGGTTTCAATGTTGCCCTTCAACTAATTCCAGTAAGACTATCAATATAATATTTTAGGAGAAGATTCCTCTTCCTACTTTACATGTGGCAACATATATTTTCATAATATATTCTCCAACCATGACTATGATTCTTACTCGTGGTATTCACTAAGACTTACGGTTGTTAGTCCTGATCTAGTGCATGACTCATGAAGTAGAGAACCATAACCATTTCTTCTTTTATCCAGGCCCCCTCTTAATCTAGGGAGATCAACTTCAATCCAGGCTCCCTCTTAATGTAGGGAGATTAACTTGTATCTTTAGGTGTTGGAGAATCTTTCATGGCTTCCATCCTTTTCGTTTAGCTTCTCATCTTCATGATGTACGTGCACAACTTTAGATAGCAATTACAACCAAAACTATACAAGCATAAAGTTAGCCATATCAAAATTACGAAAGCACTTTCAACTTTATACATATCAGATACCCAGACAAGAGACATATACTCTTCAACCTTTTGCTAGAGACTTTTATCATAAACACTAGACTATTTCACAATGTCTTTCATTCTATCTAGGGTTTCAATCTTCCTTTCAAAGGTATAATATACCTTGCTACAACATATAAAACCCTAGAACCAATAAGATATCTAACAACCTTTAGAATTCATATGTTAGACTTTCCACTAGGGATTCATACAAATCCTAGATTTCATTAAAGAGCCAATCAAGATTAATCACAACTCAGACATTGACATGATCAGCTTTCACTAGAGTTAGTTGCATACCCTAGATTTCAAATCAATTATCGAAACATTTCATGAAGAGCTTCTACTAGGGTTTAATGTAAACCCTAGAATTCAATAAACACATCATAAGTAACTTCCACTAGGATTCGATGTAAACCCTAGATTTTCCATCTATAAATTCTCAACACACATTATATAGCTTCAAATCAGCATACATACTAGAGAATTCAATCATTACTAAGATTTATTTATAGACCCTAGACTTCTCAATCATCATCCTAGATCTTTCAAACTTTGACTAAGGTTTGTTTCCAAACCCTAGATTCTTAGGACCATTGGAAAATAGGTCGACACACATATCTAGGAGATCACCATTATAAGCACATCATTAGTCAACATTAATACATCTAGGTGTATGTATATTTTCCTAGACTAGGCTAGGGATTCAATCAAGAGAACATATACCTAGGGTTTCACTCCTAGGACTTTCCATAACAAGGAGTTTACGTGTAGACCTAACTAAAACCTAGGGTTTCGGTTCATTGTCAAAGTAAACCCTTATTATATCACACTTCAAAGGTACTAGATTTCGTACAACATCATTTCAACTCTAGCAAGTTTAGAGTTTCTATGATCACATCAAAAACCCAAAGAGGACATTATCAATACATTAATCAGAATAGCAATTTCTTCATAAATATCCCTAAATACATTCAGGGTTTCACATATCATCAACATTCCCTTAGGTTAGGGTTTTCTAGAGAACCTCCTTAAGGTTCTATTTATATAAGCAATCAGAGGTGTGTAAGGTGGGTATATTCATCAGGTGATGAATCATCCCAAACAAGAATCCAGTAGAGCTAGACATAGCAACAGTTAGTAACATAGAAATGGATATTTCAAAGAGTATCAAGACTATATATTCAATACATACCTTCGATTCTTTGACAAACCTTTTGACTGGTGTGGCCTCCTTATTTGATCATTGAAGCCTTCTCCATGATTCTTGAATATTCAACAGATTGATTCCTAGACAAGGAATAAAGGTAGACAAGTGATCAGTATTTAGTATAATCAAAATTTTAAATAAGTACATGAAGAAATGTATAGGGAATGAGATACTTATCTTGAGGAGTTGTTGTGGGCTCCATCCCAAGCTTGAAGGAAAACCTAAAACTTATAAAACAAAGAAATATATTTCCAAGAAGATGTTATAAATATACTACATAAAATATACAAATGAAATATAAGATAAAAGGGGCTTAGTAGTGCAAGTCCCTCAATTCTTCTCCAGTCTTTGCTTTCTTGGGGGATGAGGTTTCTTCAGCCATGTTTGCATGATCTCTATCTCTTTTCTTGCTCCTAGGATTGTCAACGCAATCACTCCTGTAGTGTCCCATTATGTGACAACGATAACACTCAATCTTTGACATGTCAACTTTCTTCTTTGGTGCCTTCTTCTTGAATCTTCCTTTATGATGAGCAACATAAGCATTTGAAACTTCTTCATTGTTGGTTACCAGGGAGACTCTTAACTCTTCTTGACTACATGTTGTCCACAAAGGTGGGTGTTTCTTTCCAGCTGTTCAGAGTTGAAGCAAAGGAATCCCAAGAAGGTGGTAGTCCCAAAATGGCTGTAATCACTAGTTCTTTATCTTGTACTATTTCATCAATGGCAAGAAGCTCATCCCTTATCCTTGTTATCCTCACAAAGAAAGAGGAAACAGTATCCTCCTTTGTCATCTTAATAGTTCTTAGTTCATTCTTCAGACTTTCCACTTTTCCAATGTTCTTGATGGTGAATAGTTTTGACAAAGCCTCATACATTTCCTGAGCATGATCAATATTTGCTATGCAGGGGACAAGATTGTCCTTTATGCCTTCAACCATCAAAGCCATAGCTACTAATTCCAATTCTCTATACTTTACTTTGTCAGCATCACTTGATTCTTCTGTACGCCTTTTCATTTTTCCTTTGACTAAATCTAAGACCCTGTTCTTTTCAAGGATGATGTCAATACTTTTCTTCCAAGATCTATAATTTGCAGCTCCTTCAAGCTTGTTCTCAACCTTAATAGTGTTAGACATCTTTCTTGAAGATAGTGGAGACTTCTTCCCTTTAGTGAACTTCTTATGCCTTCCGTGATCAAGTCCTTGAGACTACCTTTTTCCTTTTTCTTTCACCAAAGCTCTGATACCATGTTAGAGAATCAAAAAGGCAAAAAGATCCTCTTGTTCTTGATTATTTACTTGTGATCTTCTCTAGTTCATATTATGTTCTTCTTATCCTTTTTCTTATTGGTTCATCAAGCAAATATCAAAGCAAATACAAATAGATCAAGGACACCAGATGTAGGCCAGCAGCTAGGGAAAAATCCCACTCTTGGAGAAAACCCAATCAGTAATTCTTCCTTCAATAGTGATTCTTGAGACTCTAGACTTTGACCCAAATTTCCCCACACCAAGTCAGCCTTCCTTGTGATCCTTCTTGAATCTGGCAACAACAGCAGCAGTAGCAGCACTATGATGACCTGGAACTTCGACCTTGCTTCTTGAGACTTCGATCTTAAGGTAGACACTTTGATCTAGCTTCAAAGACTTCGACTTAGGCCCAATACAACTTCTCCAAGCAACAACATTCAGCAAAACAAATTTCGACTTCCTCTTCTCTTGGTAGTAGCTCCTTGGCAGCGATTGTTGCAATAAAACTTTGAGAACTTCGGTCTCCCAAACTATAGCTTGAAATGCAGAGAGAGTAGTACCAAACTTTCAATTTTCTTCAACTCTATAAGTGTGCCCAAAACCGAATCCAGAAAGTCCTTCTCCTTTATTTCGCAATTTCTCCTTGTTGCAGCTACAAAATCGAATTTTGTGTTGCAGATAAGATTTCCCCAAGTAAGTTCGATCTATCTGTATATATAGCCTTTTGATGGGTTCGAATCACTGAATTTGAGGCTGACTTGATGTGGAGGCTTCATCAATCATATTTTACTCAATACTTGACCTATTTGCATGATTCAAAAGCCCAATATCGATCAATTTAAATCTGCAATAATCCTATAGACTCAAAATAAAACCTAGAAGTCCACAATTGGGACTTTGACCTAAAACAAATATGATCCAAGCATGAAACCCATGCTTTAATAAGTCATTTAATAATATTATAAAATTATTTTCTTTATTCTTTTGACGAGTACAATAAGTATTGACTCAAGTACAATTTATGAAGACCGAACCTAGTTACATTCTTCAACAAGGAATGGATCAGTTATATCATAGATGATGTGGAGGATATTATAGAAAGCTCGACACCATAAAGAGATAGACAAAACACAAAACTAAAAGATGCACATGTCATTTTACCTAATAATAGCAACAAGAAAGAAGTGAGTTCAGACTCATTTTATTTACAACAGTGATGTTTAAACCCACATTTTCAAGATAAAAAACACAAACTAACCAAAATCAGGAAAATTATTTAGAACAGAACCTCTGAGCATGTCTTTTCATGAGATGCAAGCAATCCTTCGTACTTGGATTGCAGTTCTGCTTTCTCAGCTTGAAGTTTTTCATATTCTGATGAAGTGGGTCCACCCAAGCTGCGCTGAATGAATCTATCAAAAAAGAACAGAAGATACGTATTTCAATTTCTGAAGTTTAAAGCAAATGACCATAGGGAACAAATTAAAATCCAAAAAATGCATATCAATATTTAAAAATATCTGACAGAGGCACAACCTTCATAACATCTGCTAAGGCCCTAATTGCTAACTGCAAAGTTATGTTTCTTCAACTTTTAACTTTTTTTAAATTAGCACATAATTCTTGATGGTTGCAGGACCATATACCTTCATTGGAATGAAAAAGGCATTGCCGTAGTAGGTCATTTAAATATACTTTTTAAGTCATCCATGACACTGCTTCCAAGACTTGTATTCCTGCCGTATTCAACATTAATATTCATAATAAAAGACAGAATGAATTCGGAAAATATTAAAACGGTGTTGGCATGGTCTGGTTTCTAGCTATGAAGGTCAGGAAATTACAGGAAGGCTGAGAGGTCTTGCCAGATGGACTGGTCTCCATGTGTTTCCGCTTAGTTACAGCCTGCAAGCAATTTTCTTCATGAAGGAAGGAGGTGCAACATTTTCAGTCATAAGAGGGTACAATTTGAAGAGTCATTGACAAAGAAAATATGGGATCAGTCGACCAAAAATTTGACTGCAGTAAACAAAAGGGTCCCAGTAACAAGGATGAACTCGAACACCCATCTTGGCCCAAAGATAAACTAACCCAGGCTTTGGATCAAGTGCAGTACTATTAATCTATGATGGGGCAATCACCTTCTAAGACAATGCAAGATGCAGTACGACCATTAATGAATGCATTGATAAAGTCAGAGATTTTAAAGCCCCAAGACAAAGGTGTTAGGCTCGTTGTTGTTAATTTCATAGTGAAATCACTAAACTAATGCCCACTGAAGCGCCATCTAGTAATGATTTAATGAAGGAAAAATTTCAACTGATAGTTGGAAGCTTTTTCACTTGGATTGTTAGATGTTGTGCAGAAAATCTGAATCCATAGCTGACAGCAGAAGGATCTATTTTGGCGTACATGGTGTATGTTCAGCCCTTAGACGGTCAGAGATGGATTAACACATGAAATGGTCCATGATGGATTGCACAATGGAGACAGCTTGCTCAGTGGTTACTTGACCTCAATTGGGTGCTTGCTTGGCATTCATCCCTAGGGTGTTGGGGTTCTCTTGATAGCATGGGGTATGTCCTTCATGATGGCCATATGGAAAGGTTCACTTGCTTGGAGAATGCCGTAATTGGGAGGAGGAGCATTGTGAATCTTGGAGGAGACCATCAAGCCCTAGAGAACATGGGATAGCTTGGATTTTTGTATGGTTGTCTTGGGCATGCTTGGATTGCAATAGTGTTCATGCAAGAGTGGACCCGATGGAGCACATGGCTTAGGAAGAGCGATGGAGCACACGGCTTAGGAAGAGCGATGGAGCCCATGTGACCTTGTGACAAAGAGGTTTGGACACACCTATAGCTACATCAACTTGGAGTATGACGTGTATCCTATGAGAGGAGTGCTTCACTCATGTAGTCTTGCAAGTGTTTATTATAGGT
The DNA here is from genome assembly GCA_034641835.2 of Pinus albicaulis. NCBI lineage: Eukaryota > Viridiplantae > Streptophyta > Pinopsida > Pinales > Pinaceae > Pinus > Pinus albicaulis. The sequence continues at coordinate 1,044,422,782 of CM076582.1, read as the reverse complement.
TTATCGTAAGGGCTTGGGCCCATATTGTATTGTTGGCCTTACTTACCACCAACATATATAGAGGAAGGAGAGAGTCATCATACTTTGCTGTTTGTACATGTATTCTTGGAGTGAATCACTAGGGCTCATGGAAAAAGCCTAGAAGTTATACATGGGAGGAGAATGTCTTTGTTGGAGATTAGGGTTTGTTCTTGTGAAGAAGACGACCTTGGAGATGATCATTCATATCGTATAGCTCATATGCTTATCACATTTGTGTTAGAAATGCAATCAAGTGAACTACACTAGTCATCTTCTCTCGCTTAGATCTTCATTTGTACTTGGACCCTATCCCTCTTGGAGTTGCTAGGGTTTCATGATCTTCTTGGAGTATCTTGGAGTATTTTGAAGTTTAGGGTTAAGGTTTTATCCCTTGGAGACTTGAGATTAGGTTTTGAGATGAAACCCTAGGTGTATTTGGTGAAGAAGAAGAGAAGACATCTTGCCTTAGAGGACTTGCTTGAGTGGGTCATACATGTTGGAGCTCCTTGGTTGATCTAAGGAGTTTCTTGGTTTTCCCTAGCTAGGGTTTTAGAGAGCTAGTGGATTGTATTAGCCTTGTGATAAGGATATGGTATGTACAACAACTTCATCTTATGCATTTTAATGAAGTTTTAAGCTATTAAATACTTGTGTAAATTGTAGACTTGAATTTCAGCCATCTATGTTCCTCATGATTTGTTACTACATCTGTATGTGTCTTAATAATTTGACATAAACAAAGGGAAATTAAGTGATTTAACATCATAATTGAAGAATTTAAAAGCTGTCTTACTGTTGATAATATTTCCCTAGAGAACTGAAACTTATCAGAACACTTTGGTATCTTTTCTCCTTGACTGCCTAGAAGATTGGGTTGTTAAAGATTGAAATATTGTTCACTTTCTGCTGCTGTTTTTTCCATATTTTATAACAGCCCTAAGGTCGACAATTCACAGGGATAATATCCAGGAAACCTCTAGTCAAAGAGGCGAAATTTTTGTATTGCGTTAATATACTGAAACACAGAAAATTCAGCACCAACCTCCTAAAGAAGTGCACCACATAAGCATCAAATCAGGGTATAACAATCCATGACGAAGCTCTCTCCAATGTGTATGTCTGCTACAATACAACTTAAGGGTAGGCATCACACCATACACTCCACACCACATGACGTAACCCGAAGCATGCTGTCAACACTTTCAGACTCCAGAGTAACCCCAAAAGCTAACAATCATATGCATCTCAGGACTATTTTCAAATTGATCCCCTTTCACAACAAAGGATGACCTCTAGATGACTCAACTTCAAGATGAGAGTGACACACCCTTTCCCAGCACTTTACTCCTCTAAGGAGATAGTTTCTGCTTCTATAGGTGTCCCCCAGGGATCACAAGGACAACATCAATATTGGTTCTCCAAAGGCATCCTGGCTCCTCCAATATATTGGCATTTCTACTAATTGTCTCAGTACTACCCTCTTAATCCTTCAATTCACCTCCTCTTTTCCAAGTAGGAGTTGAACAACATGATGATAGGGGGCAAACATACATACAGGTCACCCGGAGGCTAAATTGTACCTCATTCCTAAGATAGATTTGTATTTTGAGCACTTAATGTAGTTGAGAATTCACTCTATTATTAGACCCTAAGTTGCACGAAACGGGGAAACGGAAACGAGTTTCCGAAACAGGAAGCGATACGAAACGCAACCTCCCCAAATTTTGGAAACGGGGAAACGTGATATATATATATATATATATATATATATATATATATATTATAATTTATATTTATATTTATATTAGAATTTAGGACATTTAAGAAATGTTATGTGAAATCATAAAACATACATGATAAATTCAAAGCATAAACTATTACAAGTTACAAGACATTTACTCATGAATGATAACATAGACATAATAAAAATAGCAATATCGAAATATCCAAAACCAACCTTTATAATATATCAAAATCTCAAAATCAACCTTTATTATATATATGAGGTTGCAAGTACAATAAAGACTATGAGCATGTCAAGTCAAGATTTTGTTTGAGTGATTTGATACATTTTTAGTAGGGTCATGATTGAGGAGTTTGACAACCAATGTCACTAACATCAAGGTACATAGAGGGATTGGTGCTCGTGATTTAATACGAGTTCCATACCCTAATACATGACAAAATCCGATGAAAACATTGCAATCACCCAATCCTGAAAAACTGATAAGTCTACTGGATTTTGAATGAGATCTAAAATTCTACTTTCTCCATATGAAATCCAATGAGGTCAGATCCACTCTCAAACATCCTGAGTCATTTCATGGTAATGTTCAAAATTTAAGAATTTAACATTACCATGAATCACATATAAATACTAGGGCCATAGGCTTGATCATTAGAAGCAAAACATCCAAGACACAAATAAAATGAATAAAATAATAATACATTGAATGAATCCCAAAAAAAATATAAAAAAACAAAAATCAAAAAATAACATTGTTTTGGGAGGAAACGCGACTATACGGTCGGGAAACGCGTTTCCGGCCATACTGGCAACGTTTCCCGTACGGGGAACATACCAGTACGACCGGAAACGCGTTTCCTGGCCGTACGGTACGGGTTTCCCCATTTTCGTTTCATTTTTTGCCTGAAACGAGGATGGGGAGGACGTTTCCTGCAACTTAGATTAGACCCAAGTATATTCGAAAGCACTACAAGCATAGAGTCAATATTCCTTTAGGCCAACTAGGAGTTTGCCCACAACTTCGTTTGATAAATCGTCAAATCCCAAGATCAAAAGGATTCATGAAGTTTGTTGTCTGCTAGACACTAAGTTAGAAGAATACCTAATCTTTCATTGCCCCTTTACATTGAGATCACGGGGAGGTTCCACTATCTCTACAAGGAATCAAGATGGTCCCTCACCATTTCTTTCCATGCCCAAACTAGAGGTGTCTAGCTCTTTTCTTGAGGTTTTAGGAGACAAATTCTACAATGTCCACCCAAGACAAAACCCTATTCAGTAGATCACTTCCTTTTTCTCCTCAATCTCAAGGAAGTGATGTGTAGAGTCCCATGCCACAATGGCATATAAATCGATGAGACCTCACACCTCCTCTAGAACTATAGCTAGCAAACCAATTCCCACCAAGGCCTCGAGGAGGCATCGTGCATGGCACAATTAATTTATTAACCCCTCTATCGCATTGATTGTTCAAAAGCTCCAATGCCAAATTATTCCGAAAAACCTCAACTATTAGGAGAGTTGTGACAGACGGTCAATGTCTGCCCAAGATCATACACCCTAATACACCCCAAGTCTTGGGTTCCCTACAAATGAGATTTATCAAACAATTTTTTGGCCCCTTCATAATGATAACTCAATAAGTGAGTCCCCATCTTCTTTCTCCCATTCTACTTCTAGCTCTTATGTGACTTACCATTCGCATTTTGCGTTCAACATGGGTGTTGCCTTGTATCTGTATTATTTTTCAATATTACTATCAAGCTTTTGGGTCTTTTCTGTTGTTATGGTTAAGGTTAAGAGTTACTTTTGCACTCCCACGATGTACTTACACCAATTATACATATAAGTCTTGTTGACCACTGCAGTGGCACCTGACGATAATGAGAAGACTCCATGCCCAAGGATGAACCAGAAGACATTTGTACCATCAGATATCATCAGGTCAACAAAGTTTTTGAACTCTACTTCTATTTCTCAACATCTTTCTTTGATGCACAAATTCCACGCCCTACGGGGAATTGTAATAAATGATGCTAGTAATGATGAATTTGAGTCAGTATTGAGTCTGTAACAGGCCTAGAATGTCGAGACTCGATCAGCAAGCGAGTACACCTTGGAGTTTTTTTTACTTGGTTAATTATTCCTTCTTTTTAGCGACAAATAATTTTCTAGGTTTTTTCACTCATTGCATTGCCCCAAAGCCGGGGTGACGACTTGAAGGCTGAGCCCTTGACGCATCTTAGAGCCTAGAGTCAATGTATATTACCATACTAGATCACACAAAAAAATTCGTGGAATTTGGTTAGGTCTAGGTTGTTAATTTTTTTTTTTTAAATTTCCCGCAGGTAAAAAACTGTAATTAAATGTGTAATTGGATTGTAATAAGTGTTGTCTAGAGAAATTGTATGGGGTATGAGTAATCAAAATTACACCTCTCACCCTCAACTTTCTACTATGACACTTTGAGGGGTTAATAATGAGTTCTAGACATCTCCTAGGTTTAGTGGAAATTGTAGCATTAAATTAGGCTAAAATTAAATAAAATAGAGAGATAAATTATTCCATGTGACAAAATGACGTGGAAATGACTTGGAAATTATCCTAAGTCAAAGGTTGAGTCAACGAACATGTGGAGGATGACTGAGCACCCTGCATCATCAATTCATCATTTATTTATGTAAAATCAAATTTTCCAGAGACAAAGCATCACTTACACTCAAGAAAAATCGAATTTACTAGAGGCCGCTGGACATAAAAGGAATATTCTACTGGATCGGTTGACTAAAGACCAAGTGGCGACCTCTTCTCACAAGTTATCTCGAGTGGTACAGCACTCAACACTACACTCAGAGGATATACGTTATTTGGACTGCGCAGTGACTCAGAGCCACCACGCAGTTCTCAGGGACCTACGCAGAAGATCACTGGGGTCAGCTACAGGTACGATTTCAGTTGGTTTGTGTTTGCGGTCACTGACTCAGTGTAGCACAGGACTTTCTCTGGCTTATGGATAAGTTCACTAGATCATATGGGAATTCGATTTCCTCAGGTGTGCACAAAGAAATTCGATTTTTGCTCTAGGTGTCCCAGTCTTCTCCATATGGAACTTGGCTTACCTTTACTCAGGTTTGCTTCAAGCTCACTTCTCACATGCATTTGTCCTTGGGAATTGCTCCCGAATCTCTATATAACAAAGCCATTGGCTATTGTATTGTATCATGTTATGAGCTATTGGGCTTGAGGAAACTCTGCCATTTTTGTATATCAATAAAATCAAGACTTTAGGGCTATTTAGCGGATGTTCTCTTGGCGTTATGAGGTGATTTCTTTCCATACTATTGCTATTGTATTTGAATTCGTTTCCATGCTTGATCAGTATTAGTTTACATTTTCCATCCAGCTTGGATTGATGCGGGCAAGCTATCTTGCATGCATCATTGATTTAGAGTATTATTCTAGAAATTAGTTTGCCAAGTCATTTTCGGAGGAATGTTTGGTTTATCTATTTCATTATGATGCTCTAATCCTTTTGCAGATTGATATTTGTTTAAGTGTATAGGGAATATCTATTCGTATTGTGTGCATCCATCCGGGCGTGGGAGAAGTCTCAAATAGATCAACTCACTCCTAGATTCAAAGGGATCCAAGACTCAACTACTTTCAACCCCAAGTTTTGCATCAAAGAAAGACAAAGAAGGAGTTTATCATTCTCTAGCTACTTCATCATCTATTTCCAATTCTAAAACCTAAAAATTTCCATTTGTAGAGCGTCTTAAAGTCATATTTGCTATTTCAAGAGCGTTTTTCTAGACTAGGCAAGAATGGGGGTTCGCTCCCATTCCTTGAGCTAGTGCCTTTGTATATTAAGTTGTACTTTAGATCCTTTTTATTTCAGCCTAACGTTTGATTTTATTTCGTAGCCCGCAAGCTTGAGTGTGAAAAGTGGGGAGCTTGAAGAAAAGATGGCAAAAGGCAATTGATCCTCCTTGCATGCGAAGGCTTCCATTACTTCAAAATCGAGTTTTAGGGAGGTCGTAAGCACCTTTGGGACAACAGCACTTTGATTTTTGTCGTGGGCCTTAGAGCCTTGAAAATTTCATATTTTGAAGGTTTTCCCCATAAGTTGTGTTGTCAATTTTTGAGGAGGGGATTAAGCCTTTTTTCCAAGCTCTTTATTCGTAGAAAGACCTCCTTTTGGGCAGCCTTATTAAAGGTTGTTTTCTTCACTTGTAATCAGTAATAAAATAACTTTTGTTGCTTGAGGGAGCTTGAGATATTTTTCCCATGGTATTCCCCTTCCTTGGTTGAAAAGGTAGGAATTTCTTGGGTGGATTGATTCATTTTCTAATTTTCGTTTTATGCATGCTAATGAATTAACAACTAATGCACTCTACATCCATCTAACTAAATTTCGGTTAAATTAAACTTACATGCATAAACCCCCATGCTACAAACTTGAGCAAAATCTCTTTTTAACTGTGAGCAAATTCGCATGGTTGGCAAAATTCCATTGATTTAATGTTTATGCTTCTTGCATGTTGAGGAACCATTGAAGCACCCATTTTTTAAAAGAATTTATCTCATTCCACTTACCATTAAATGTTACAACACACATAAGACTATTGTTTCTCTCAAAGTTTGATTTACTATTGCGAGTAAGCATTATCTCATCTCTTGTGGAAAATTTGCATGTATCATTTAAATGAAATTAATCAACATTCATTTCACACAAGCAACTCATTAAAACTAACCTCCAACATAAGTTGGTTGTATAGACCTCCAAGGACATTCTACTCCCCTATTGACTCATCACTGTGAGATCCATATAATTTGGGCGAGGGTGAGATCTAGGGATTGAAGAGTTGATTTGAAATATTTGTTGTAGAATAATTTTAACTAAAATGAACCAAGAGCACTCTTCATCACATTTCCCTTTTTTTATGGTTGTTGATCTCATGCAAGTAGTGTGATGCATACTTTCTATATTTGCAAAGTTTAATTTCATTTTCAACGTCTAAATTTTTGGTTGTTTCTAACTATGACAAGATATGTTTAAATGTTGTGATTTGATTATCCTGTAATCATTTTTATCTTGCAAATATCTCGTTTCAGGATTATTGTATTCTCATCTCTTTGAGCATTATTCTTGAGCACGTTAATTAAGGCATTGGTTGAATTGTTTGATATTATTACTTCAAAACTGCTCATAAAATGCTCATAAATCTTTAAAAGTAATCCAATTTCACTCTAACAATTCTCCTAAAAACTCAAAATCTTTAACTTAGTTTTTCTATTAGAGACCACCCCCCATAGCTAACTTAGGAGATAGCTTAAACGGAGAGAGTCGGGAATAGGTGACAACCCCTTCTCTGAATTCCTTGCCACCAACCACACCTTGTGGGGTTGAAGGCTTTTTCCACTAACTTGTAGGTAGGTGTAGGCGGCAAGGAGAGTTAACAAGTCCCATTGGCCTACTATTGGCCATTTATTGGACATTTTGAAATTATCTTATTTTATATTATCTCCAAATGTTTTCATACAAAAAATTTACCCTATTGCAATTTCATTGAAGAATTACCTCCATTCCATTGTGAACCTTACATGTATTACTCAAAGATTCATGAAAATAGACAAGTTGATGATCAAGACAAGATAATGAATTTACTTAAATAGTCATTTGTTACTCTACAAAGGCATAATAACACAAAAGATCAGATCAAGAATTTACTCAATTGCTACAGAGGGCTTCTCATTCTCCTCATATAAAGCAACAAGAACTGCAAGACAAATACACAATATTAGTCTAAAATGACAATAGTTTAGTGTTGGTTGAAAGGAAAACAATATGTCAGCTTGTATTCAACTATAATTTAAATAGTTTGTCAATAATACATATCATGTTTGATCACAGAGATAAAATAAATAGAAAATTGGTATCATATAAGTGAAATTGGTCAGCTACTATCCTTTTACTAAATGTCGGTAAAGAGAATATTAAGACCTTTAGTAAGGGCATCAAGCACACCACTTGATTCCAAGTATTTCCTAAAAGCTTCCTTCTTTGATTCATTTGCCTGTAATACAAGTGACAAGGATTGTCTAAATAATTCAAAATTAAAATAAAACGTGAAAGAAAAGTTTCAATGCTCAAATATCAAAAATGCATCTCTCCAACAATTATCATGCAAATTTATTAATGATTAAACATAGTAATATTATCTATATGAGTAAGCTTTTAACATGGTACACTTATAGAGACATATTATCCAGAATCCTCGTAACAGTAGCAAATGCCTAGCATTTACAATATATATTATAAAGCTATAATTCCTTGAATTTAATGCCATGAATAATATAAAATAAAAATGCAATAAAAAATAAAACCAGCATAGATCCTGCCCCTCCAGTGTAGCTCACTTGGCAAGCCCATGTTATGTAAAGTTATGTGAGTGATGAGGTCCTTTGTTCAAATCCCCCATGCATCGACCCATGTGTCGTCCTTGGTGCAAGGAGGTTACACCTAGGGGTTAGTTATAGTGGTTCAGAATTGACCCTGTGTGACATGAGTATGATCCCGGCCCAATTGCCGATTCCTCTAGTCAAAAAACAAATAATACATTAAAAAAAAACAGCATAGATCCATCTTACTCCTAGATCTATTAAGCACCAAGGGGGATCAAAAAGAAACCAAGATGCAAATGTCTCAGCTCTCAATGCTTTAAATTTCAAGGATTAAAATAGATCAACAATGATTTATTTTATTATTAAATTTTTTATTATTATTGCAATTTTTTCATATTTACAAATTCCTTTTGATTATGATGGTCAACATTTTTATTTTTCATTTTCATTTTTACATTACGGACATTGAATTTTCTTCATTTTAGCATTGTGTTAAAGATCTCGTCCACACTGGATTGTAGAGTGCACGTCACGTGCAATGAGATTTAAAAAACCAAGTCAACTCTTACAATTCCTATTCCAATTCAATAGATAAATCACCGAGAAAAATTGACTTCAATAACCAATAAACTTTGCAAGACCTTCAAAAAGTGCACTCAGCCAACTTAGTTATTTCTAAATTGGCAATAGAGGGCAAAGATCTCATCCACACTGGATTGTAGAGTGCACGTCACGTGCAATGAGATTTTAAACTCCAATTCAACTCTTACAAATCCTATTCCAATTCAATAAATAAATCACCTAGAAAAATTGACTTCAATAACCAATAAAACTTTGCAAGACCTTCAAAAAGTGCACTCAGCCAACTTAGTTATTTCTAAATTTGCAATAGAGGGCAACATTTCTTTGCCCAAAAAGACAACTTTAAAAAGGAACAACAGTTATGGCATTATATGCCATGCATGCATATCTGCTCAATCAACTAAAAGGCATGTGACTTTCAAGTCATTAATTGTCTACATTGTGTACAATGCATTGTATTTAGGAAAAGCTTTTCCAGCTTATAAAATTCCTCATGTGGAGCTTTATAACCGTCACAATGAACATATTACTAAATCAACATGACTCTCCAACCCAACATACCCCACAAGCACATGATGACGAATTCCATGCGTTGGACCAACACGTTACCAACAATAAAAGCCAAAATAATAATAATGTTAATAGCCATACTAAAATTATAAAATGAGAAAATAAACAAGAGCAATCATACCAAATCACCAAAAAGTTTAAATAGTATTAGAATGCAATATCATGCAACAATTTTATGATTATAGTCTAAGTTGTTGCTTCACATTGGCTCAGCATTGTGCCAATCACAAATCAGATAAGCTAAATTCCCAGGTTTGTTAGAAACCTACAAAGGATATATAATATGAAGCATGGCATATTCATTTACATCCTTAGAGATGCTAGAAATTAACCTTAATATATAATAAAAGGGCATATGCCATTTATTTTTGTAAGCAAATAGAGGCATTATTGAAAACAACGAGGATTGCATCTCAGAAGGGTTGATCTACAGTAGCCAAGTCGTGTTAGTTTTGTTTCTCCTCACTTGATCGCCTTTCCTTGCCTAGGAAGGCAAGTTGATGATGAATTGGGTTGATAGTTCCATTTTTGGTGTAACTGTACAGTATGACAGTTATGCCAGTTCCCTCACACAGCTATGATGCATTTATGCCACATTCCTAACACATGCATGCATAGGATGCATTCCTTGAGGGGGGATTCCTTCGGAGTTGGGAAACATGGCAGATTATTTCTTTCATGTAAGAGGTGTGTAAGAGCTACATTGGAGTAGAGAGGGTGCATTGCTTAGGTGAGATTCAACTCCTGCTAGGGCTATTGTTAGTGAGATGTATTCTAACTGCTTTTTCCTCCCTTGTCAAGTTTGACTAAGTGAAGTAAGGCACACTATTTAGGGTTTCATTAGAGCATGAGTGACTAGTTAGTGTAGAACAGAGTCAAGGCTTGTGAAAAGCTATTGTAGTCCATGTTGGACAGTATTGCAATCTTTCTATTGTGTAAATAAGAAGATAGTGTTTGTTGTTCCAAGTCTTTGTTGTTTCGCTACATTCATGTTGCAGATTTCTTAGATCTAGTCTCTATTGTTTGTGGGACTGATCTTATTTATTGATATGCATTCTACATTCCTATGTTTTCTGTTTGACATGTTTGTGAATGCAGATCTTAAGTTTTGATTGGTATTTCCAGATGTGTCTCATGTGGATATAAAATTACAACATGGTATTACAGTTGTGCATCTAAAATCTTCCAGGATCCATGTATGGAGAAGGTTGTTTTCCCTTGAGAGGGAACTAACATAGGATTCCAGTGGATGTGATGCCCAAAATGTTAGTGTTTGTAGCTCAGACAGGTATTTCCATCAGGGTATCTACTTATGGAAATTGTCATTAAAAGTATCCTATGCTTTTTCAGAAGTTCGCTTTATTAATTAATTAATAAAGTGAACATTCTTTTATTAAAGTGATTTTTAATTAACAAAGGGATTAAGTGCGTCACTTAATAATTTAATTAAAAGAGAACCATTGTTCTTATGGTTAGATCTCAACCGTTGAAGATTAGGTTTTTGGCTCATGTCAAAGTTATAAAAGAAAGAGAGGGCAAAGAACAAAGACACACTGAACATTCATTTCACAAGTAACATGAATGAAGGAGAAAATCAGAGATCTGATTTTCAGCCATTGGGGAGAATTTCAGCAGTATTTCAGCAAGGAGAAGGCAGCCAGTCTTCAGCAGGACAGGCAAACAGTTAGCAACAAGGACAAGAGCATCCAGACAGCCCAGCAAAGCAGTTTGTACGGCATTCCGTATGAATTTCGTACTGCCATACAAATTTTGAACCATCGTATGGATTTGAGGGCAGGCTGCCAAAATTTTCATGCCAACTATAATTTTCAGGTTTGTTGTTTATTTGATTAATTCTCAGTCATTTTTTCCCTGTGAGGGAGCTCTTGTAAATTCTGAAGATAATTTTGAATGATGAACTGATCTAGAAGGACAGAAATGTTTGTGTATTGTGTCATTGCTTTTCTCGTTTTCACTGCATGCAAAAGTTAATATTACCAGCAAAGTAACTAGATCTGATATGTTTGCTTAGATCGTTGGTTTTAGGATATTTTAACATGGTATCAGAGCTCCAGCTCTGAGAGAAAAGCAGATCTATAATTTTCAGGTTACTTCAGCAATAAATCTCAGGACAGCCATGTCAGTAACAAGTGTGAAAGTTTTGGATCAACTCGATGAGGTTTCGAATTTCTTGCATTGGAACGCAAGAATCTCAGTGATCGTGCAGGAGCAAGACTTGTGGGAAGTCATATCCAACCCTCCTCCAGCTCCAACACAGGCCTCAAGGAGCATGCAGACACCAGCAGTAGTAGACCCTGTTGTGCAGGTAAGTGTGGGATAAGAAGGACATAAAGGCACAGAGGATGATCCTTGAAGCTATTAAGAATCACCTAAGTCCGCGTGTTGCGGAAAAGACCATATCTAAGGAGATGTTGGATGCCTTAGTATCACTTTTTCAAAGTGATAACATGAGTTAGAAAAATGATTCTCAAAACTAAGCTCAGAGAGTGCGGAATGAACCCCTCCAACAATGTAACCAGCTACCTTATGAGAATCACACAGATCCGTGACCAGCTTGCAGCTATTGGAGAAGTTGTATTGGATGCAGAGCTAGCGAATGTTGCTCTGAATGGGTTCACCAAGGACTATGAACCATTCATCATGAGCATCTGTGCCCGCGAACATCTTCTCAATTGGGAGAGACTTTGGGATGACTGCATCCAAGAGGAGACTCATAAAGGGTCCAGGACTAGCAAGCAGGGAGGAGGAGAAACAGATGAAAACTTGGCCCTGGTCAGCAAAACAAAGAAGACAAAAGGGAAAGTTTCCATCTAGAAGGGTGATAGTCAGGGAGAGGAACAATAGTCTGGGCAAAAGAGAGATGAGCAAAGATCAAATGCTATATCTGCCATAAGAATGGACACTTTGCTTCTCAATGTCCACGTAGGAAGAAGGGCAAGGGGAAGTCATGGACAGTTGTAGCAACAGCAGAGACACACTTGAGCAAGCTTGCTTCTATGTTCTAGAGTGACTTTTCACTCGTGTCTTTCCTTTCTACCAGCCATTGCTAAAACCGCTCGGTACTTGGACAGTGGCACCTCCCGTCACATGACAGAGGTTAGAGAGCTATTCAATAGTTTTGCATAGAATGACTCAGGGATGATCCATATTGAGCTAAGTATGCAATGAAGGGACAGGGGGCAATGCAGTTCCAACTAGAGTTAGGAGGGTCCTTTGATGCGTAGGAGGTACTCTATGTACCTGGCCTATAGAAGAAACTTTTCTCCATCTCAGTCATGGAGGATAAAAGTTATGAGGTTAACTACCAGAGGGGGCAAGTGTTCAGGTGCCCAGAGAGAGCCAATCCAGAGACTACAGTGAGAATTGGAGTCCGAGAGGGAAACCTGTATAGGCTTCAGGGTCAGCCTGCTCAAACACTAGTGCACACCAGTGAGAGCATGTGCAAGCTTTGGCACAAGAGGATGGGACATATCCATCACAAAGCTCTACCATTACTGAGATGAATGGTCACTGAACTTCCAGAATACAATCTGTACCGGCATGGTGTTGAATTTTCATGATTTCCTAGACTGATAATTACTTCCAATGATTTCTCCATTTATCTTGTGTCACTTCATCATTAAGAAATTATACATACAAAATCTTCAACAATAAAGACAATAATGACAGTAGAATCATGAAGCTACAACCAAACACAAGAGACATAAAATTTATCCTAGAAAAACCCTAACCAGGGAAATACCTAGCAACCTTTTCTTAGAGAAATAATCCAATTCAACAAGAGATACAATCTGAACTTTCCAGTCAAATAAAGCCAATCTAACTAGTAACCAAACCCAGGTCAAACAAGGTCAAACTATGATAAATTTGACCTCCTGAAATTTCAACCTCTTACACTTTCCTCAGAGAATTTCGATCTGCCTTAGGGAAACTTTGTTTTGCCTCAAATCACTTCGGTCTGGCTCAGAAATCGTCCTTCTAGACTCCCACGTGTGAACAGAAGCTGAGAATGAGTGATCCGAAATTGGTGTCTTGAGGAGGAGGACGAATTGTCTTTATATCGTGATCTAATGAGCTCAAATAGGTGTGTCCTTTGGGGCTGGCCGAATTGAACAATATGGAACCCACTTGTATTTTTGGAGTCCAAAATTCAAAATTTAAATTTCTTTCATTTGGGTCGACTTGAATACCAACCAAAGCTACAATAAAATCAACACTCCCTCTTAGCTAGGGAGGTATTCACTTTGACTTCTTCAAATGATCTCTTGTCGAAAAAATTCTCTATCCTAAGAAAATGTTGAATGAGCTTTGTTGATGAATCCATCCACCTCGTGTTCTATACCAGAACCATGTGGAAAGCATGCCACATCAACGTCATGCAAAGGAATCTAGTCACCAACTAGATACATCCCCTTTGCAAAGGGATCTAGTCACCCAATGACCAAAGGCATTCTGGGGTCCCGCTGGCCAAATACCTTTTCACCTTCTGGGGTCAAGACTAGTCCTTGTTTCACCAATTATCCAAGTCATCACCTAGAACTTGCTCAACACCTATGACCTATGGTGAAACCCTAGGCCATTACCATTTCTACATGCAAATTGAATGGTAATACATTGCCCGATGCTAAAGGCACTCACTCAACCCACCTGGGGGGCACTCTGGGCCTTAATGCTAGACCATTTTAGCACTCACTTCGGAGTCCAACCACTAGCCAAGCACCTCTTCGAAATATGGAGCACTCTGGGACTTGATGATATTAGGACCATTTTCCCTAACCACATTACATGGTATCCTAGTCAGTCCCTTGACCTAGGGAGAATATTTGTCCTTGATGCTATAACATCAACAAGACGTCTAATTGAGGGAAGCATTCTCAATTAATCACAGTTTGTCCCTAAACTATACAAACTTCACCTTGGGACAAAGGCTTTGTGAGAATGTCAGCATCTTGCTCGTCTGTCGAAAAATGCATTGGAGCAACTGCTTCCTTTTGTACAATATCCCAGATATAGTGGTACTCAATGTGCTTTAACATGTCATCACAGTCGTCTCTTGCGCCAGATTAAACAATCTTGTGAGTAGCGTACACTTGCTTCACAACTCGCCAAACTAGTTGCAATATACAATTCCTCTACAATCCTAAGTGCGACAGATGTTCACTTCTTGCCCAAGCAGAATCCAAATTGAATCATCATTCTGATGTGTTCTTCATGTCTTCAACACTCTCTACCCAATCTGAATTCGTACATCTCTGTAGTTGCTTCCTTCACTGGAACCATCACCACAGTTGCTTGACACTAAAGTAGATCATGTTGCAGCAATCTTGCCTTCTTCCTCTGTCACAAAAGCAAATTCTTCTACCAATACCACTTCCTTTGTCACGAGTCCTTCTGCTTCTGTCAAAAATAAGTCATCTAACAACCGGAGCAAATGTCTCTTAATAGTCTTCTCCCTCTTCCTAAGGGAATCCTCTCTTTGTACTTCTATGTTGCCATCTATCGCATATTGCATCTTGTAGATCCACTTGCAAGTCACCAATGACTTCTCTCCAGCACAATTTCATCCATCATGGCATTCTTTAAACTTATTGGCCTACCTTCTCCCTCTGAACTAGGAGCTCTTCCGGTCATCAAGCACGATGTCAATACAATTACACCCTCTGAAACACAAATCACTGATCCTAGGAGAATCCTCTTGTCACGCGCTTTGCTTTGCTCTTTCCAAAGCTTTCATTTGTTGCCAGAGCCTTGGCAACCTTTACATTGTACCTGCAACCCTCACTAGGAGGTCATGGAAGAAATGATTATAACCCAGCAAAAGAAACAAAGAAAAGAGGTTGACTAATAGTAAAACAATAATAATCAAGGAAGAGAGATATAAAGCACTTACATTTGAGGATTGTGGGGAATTTTCAACTCTCTCTTGATCCTAGCTTTCTTGCAGAAATGAATCCATCTACAAACTCATCATCCTCATCCTCATCATCAACATGTTTCTTTCCTTTCCTTCCTTGCATGAGCTAGGGTTTCTTCGTTCAGTGAAAACACCATTATATGTCTAGCTCTAGGGTTTTATCTACTAACCCTGGGCTATCACACCAAGACTTCAAGTCTTCTAGGGTTTACAAACCATACAAAATTTCATTTACACCTTATGTAAGTCCAATAGACTTTCATCTGCAAATTTTCTTTCCATATCCAAATGTCCAAAACCATAAGTGGAAAAGAATGTGCGATAGAGTCCCCATAGGGTTTGCATATGAAATTGTGATTGCCCAACGTCCATCAATCAAGGATGTTCCATTTTGGTCAAACCACCAATGTCTGTTCAAGCATATATAGTTGTGTATTATGCTTCTTTACCAACAACAAATCTTCAATGGAACTAAGATATCTCTTTCAAAAGGGGATGTGGCATTCCAAAAACTAAACCTTGATCAATAAGAGTAGACTCGCAGCATTCTTTGTTATTAGCATTACTAGTTAGATTAAGGGCATGAAATTCTTTAACAAGACAAACAATAATAATCCCTAACGAATGTGAACTCTGGCTCAACAACACACAAATGCTTCAGCCATACATAGCACTTTTTCATTGCTTACAATTCCATAAGAATATCATCCAATTCTTATACAAGGGTTTTTCAATTGTTCAATGTGGGACAAAATCATTGTAGCAATAGTAATTGGGCCTTCACAAGAAAACTTCGATCTCCAAACTTGATAAGGAAATCAGCGTCTTCTTTAAGAATGGTCTTTTTGGCTTCATGTCTTTATCAAAAAATGGCATTCCAATGTCCTTAACTTCTTCTGGCTCATAGAGGAACTTCCTTGGTGGATAAATCAGAGATGTACACTTTGATTAAATCAAAATTACCATATTTCTAAAAAAAACCTCTGCCATATAAGTAATGGCAACATATCTCAGCCAATACTAGCACATACAAGGCATCTTCAACTTAACCTTTTCCCAAAAAAAAATATCAAGATCATGGGGTAACAAAGATGCCCTTAATGCTAAAACGAGTTACAAAAAGCATGTCTATACCATTTGCTACATAGATTTTAGTACTTACAAATTGAATATACCTTTCAAGCTGATAAGATTTTTATGCCTCGGGAAACCTTGGAGCCTTACACTTCTTATAATTTTGTTCAGCTTCAAAGTTTGATCAACTTCACAAGAGCCTTAAACAAACTTCAACTTGATCTAGGCTTGAAATAGTCATTGTTACCCACCACCTTGTGGGTGATATCCATAGGAGAAAAAAAATCTCCTAGATGGTCCTCAATCGATTGCCAGCAGCCCCTGGATAGTTCAATATGCCATTTTCTCCACCAACTGAGCCAGCGATATGCTCCCTCGCCTATATGTGATGATCGTATGTTTGAAGGTGGGTCTTCCAACCCCGAAGGTATGGCTTTTCATTGTGTAGCTGGGATTTTTTTTTACTTATCATGGATACTTTTGGGCATGGATTAGTGGGGGGGATTCGGCAGAAAGAGTGGGCTATGTTTGTACTCTTGTCTCCTCTATCCAATTTGATGGTTAACCTTGTATCCTAGTACTCTTCGCTCCACTCTTGCACCACATACTTGGCAGCTGATCTAAGGACCAGATGATGATGTGTCTCACCGCGGGAAACAATGGGAGGGCTTCCATTGTTCTTCTAGCCCTTACAGACAAGATATAGGCTTGTTTGATCCATTTGGAGACCCATGAGGATGTTTTGTGCCCCCATTGCCATTTGGGGACACCACAGGTCATTTGCATGGATATCAAGGGGCCAACCCCTTGATCACTAAGTTTGGAGCCCATCCTTTCACTACAGTACGCATTGGACTCCATTAGGCCTCTTCAACTAGCTTTCGACCTATTGTATTTATCATTTTTCCCTCTTGAGAGGCTTATTTTTCATGTTATGGAGCTATTTGGTGGCCTTGTCACCAATTAGGATGTTATTTTCACATTAGAGACGCTTTTAGGGGTTTGTTAGGCTAATTAGACCCATCGAACTATTAGAGGCTCATATAAATACAAGTGAGGCCACATTTGTAACTCATCATCACTTGGATTTGGATCATTGTTTCTTCTGGAATTTCGCTATAGCTATTGGAGGACGAATTGGAGATTGTTTAATGCATTTTGAGGTTTGAGTTAATGTTATTCTATTTTGGAGCTTCTCTCTTGCAGCTGTGATGGATGGATATACTTTTTCTGCCATGTAAGTTTCTCTTTTATGCGAAATTTTCATTATATGTTTAATTTATGGAATATTGCATCATGATGTTGCTTGTGCTCTAAATTATGCCAAAATCTTGAATCACTTTGGTAATCTTGATCTATTGCATGTGTTATTCATTGGTTAGAAAAAGTGAATGTTCCTGGGGGTTGTCTTTGAAAACCTAACACTAAAACTGTTGAGAATTTGGAGACTCGGTGATTAATTCAAATTCTCTCCTTGATAATTACTTGTGAGCTTACTTGATTTACTTATGTCTTCTCTTCTTAGCTTATTTAGTCTTTCATCAAGTCAATTACCAAAATACAAGAAACACAAATTTAGGCTCTTCAAGCCACTGCAAAACCTCTCCCTCTTGGAGAGGAAAACCCACGAGAAATTCTTCTTATAGACTTTAAAATGACAAGTACCATGACCATGACACAGACCCTTGACCCTTGTATGCCTCCAAGGCATTGTCACTGATTGATCCTTCTCTTCTGCACTGACTTGCACCTCTTTGCACCAGAACTAGAGAACTCGGTCTCTACTTGAATTCTTCTTCCTTTGTGCCTTTACTTAACTTTGTTGACTATTCACTTATCTTAGCTTAACACAGCCCTTACTTTAGCAAAGTCCTTTAATACAATCATGCACTTTGTTGCACCTTAACTCAGTGATATATCTCACACTTTAGTACATCTTCACATAGTTTTCTTCACACACTTATAACGCACCTTAACACAGTCTTCTTCAACACTCTAATCTGCACCTTGACACAGCACCTTAACACGGTTGAATGTTGTCCTAACTTCACATTTATCTCAGACTTCACCACGTTGTGTTGTCAAAAAAACATTTGCACTTAATAACAGAGTTGTTCTCTTTTACTTACATATCATTCCTTCCTCGCTTCTCTGTTCTTTGAACACAACCCTAACTCGCACTTCAACGCAGTCATATATTATTGCACCCTTATACGCAAATCTCAGAATTATCCGATTTTGTTTCTTATCACTTCTACGCAGCATGCGTACTAGTATATATAGTTGTTCCTGCAAGTTAATAAGCCAACTTATCATATGTTAAGAAGCCCACTTTATCACTGTGTTGTAGGTCGACTTGAAGATTGCCTAGAAGAGTACTCCAACACTAATCTTTGAACCATTTCTAAGCCATGATTTCAAGCTTGATTGGCAAGGTCTTGAAGCATACAAGTGTGACATTATTCTTCATAAACATGACTCTTAAATACATTTATAACTGGAAGACAAATCCCTAATAGACATCAAGAAGAAATCTATTGACCTATAATAAAAACCTTGCTCATGAAACCCATGAGGCAAGCATACCAAAAATATATTTTATTATCTTTGTCTTCTTCTTTATATAAATACAATTACATAGTCAATATGCAGACCGATCCTAGTTACACTTTTCAACACTCCCTCTTAACTAGGGAGGTATTCATACAGGTACATGGTCACTTTCAAACTGAAGAATCTCATAAGAAGAATCAGATTGGTAATCACATTTGTATAGCATCATATCAACCAACATTGTCCTAGTGCAAGGCCTTGACTAACAACCCCATCTCTCAACGAGACAATGGGTTACAATGCTTGCGAGACACATGACTTATAGACACCATAGTCATTGTCTCTCCAAGGTACACTCCACCCAGGTGTTCCCAGAGTATGACCTTCTTGGACTATTCTTCTCTTGGGTAGCCAACCCTCGAAGAATATTTGTCCCCGACTACCCTTATCTTGAATGCCCTATCACATTCTCAAAGAATATCAAATGCCAGATGATTACCCAATCCTCCATTTTGTATTCCAGGTGAAGACCAAAATGATGTGTCTATCCATTCTCTCCACATGGCCTTCACTAATACTTACGACTGTTAGTCCTGGACTAGTGCATGACACATGAATCAGAGAATCATATACGTCACTCCCTCTTAACTTAGGAGGGACATACTTCAAGTTTATTTCAAGCGAGAAACTTACCACCAGGCTCCCTCTCAACTAGGGACCTGCAGCAGCAATGGTGAGACACCTAGTTTCTCATGAAGAATTCCTCCCCTCAATGTCATGTATTTCGATATTGAGGAATCTACAACTTTTGGCTTCATAGGGCACAGATCATCCATCACTTTCATCCACGAGTCATGTCATCTACTAAAAAGTGATTCATCAGTCTTTCACATCTGGTCCACCTTTAGGTCACACTGCTTTCCTTTGAACCATCTCCCAATAATCTTACATCCTTCCACATGGTTGGCAGCCCTGCATAAACTTATCCAGATAAACATATACATGAGAACTTTTAAATCAAAAGATACCTCAGTGATGATCTTTCACAATGACATCTTCTTGTAGGCATCGACATCCTCTATTCAGATTGACACATCTCCTAAAGATGTGTCTTATCAAGGGTCTTCTTCTTTACCAGACTTCTATCAGAGTCTACATATCCTCCCATGCAATCTCCTAGTCACATCTTCTTGGCTTCCGGATGATAGCCGCCTCTTGACATGATCGCACTTCATGATCTCTTCCTTTCTTTCTCCACACATCTTCATTCCTAGGAACTTCCAATTTTCAGTTCTTTGTTTGTATACAACCACCTCATATTCCATATGAGGACATATTATGTTGATTTCACCTGATAATGACAACTTGTGTAATGGAAGAGATCCTCCTTTCTCAAGTCATACTTCTAAAGATAGAAGTCCATTACCTACAACCATATGACATGACTTCACAGCATCCAGTGTCAGCATATAAATATATATATCTCATACCTTTTCCCTTTGAGTCATCATGTAGCAATTTTACTAGAATGAAGTCTTCATTCCCTTGACCTGCTTCATCAATATGTCATCATATCCTAATCCCAGAATTTTGTAGCATAGAATTCTTGATGAAACCTTTCTGCTTTCTTTCCAACCAGTGAATCCATAGAGAACTCCATTAGTTTCAATATTGATTATTGCATGATGACCCTTGATCTTGATGACTGCCTTCCATCAATGTTGCTTATCCGTGAGGTTTCCAGGAGCTCCTCCTTCAAGTGCTCCTCCCATGCTTCTATCATGATGCCTTCTAATATACATTGCTTCCTATCATACTATTTTACAACCAACAAAAATCACTTAAAGAGAAAGATGATCTTAGTCATAATAGAGATCTTTCGCTTCTTCTTTCTTAGATTTCTTTATATCGGGTTCTTCCCTTATATCTGTGACATGGGCTTCTTCTTTTTTCCTCTTGTCCTTTCCAAATTTAGGACAATCCCTTTTATAATGCCCAAGTTCATTACATCCAAAGCTTCGTACTTTGTCCATATTTCTTCTTTTATTCTGAAGACCAAATTTTTCGAATCTTCCTTTTTTCCTAGACATGGCTGCAAAGGCTTGATTCCCTTCACTTGATCCTGTATCAGATTTGGCTCTCAATCTTGTTTCCTCTATTTTACATAGAGACCATAGATCATGGCATGGTGTTGCTTCTTTCTTCCCGTATAAGCTTGAAGTGAAGTTTCCCCATTCTTCTAATAGAGCATTCAGCACCACAGAAGTCATTTCATTATCAGACATTACTTCTCCCAATTCCTACAGTTAGTCTCTTATTTCAGAAATTCTCATAAAGTATGAAGTGATTCCTTCCTCTCTTGACAAATTCATTTTGTATAGTTCTTGTCTCAGAGATATTGCTTCTCCTGTAGTACTCATAGAGAATAGCTCCTCCAGTTTCTCATATACTTCTTTTGCATTTTTCAATTTTGATACATAAGGTATCAGTGAGTCCTTAATGGATTTTATGAGAATCCTCTGGGCTCTGATTTCTCTTTTCATGTGTTTGGCATGGGCTGGAGCATCTTATTTTAAGGGTTGAATTGTAGATCTTTCGATGCAGCCCATAACTTCCTCTTCAATTAGATTCAAATATGTCCTCTTCCTCCATGTACTAAAGTTTGCTGACCCAACCAATTTGTTGCTTTCTTTGCAATAAGTCTTTTTGACAGATTTAGATAAGATCATAGATACTTGACTAGGATGACTTCCTCCTCCTAGTAGCTTCTTTGATGATGATGAAGATAGGAACTCCTTAGATTGAGTTCTCCAATCAAGGAGATTCTTGAATCCTTGATGATAAAGGATGATTTCCAAAAAGATGATGTCTCTTCCAACAATGTCTTGAATATAAATCTTTGATGGCAAAGATTATCTTTTGATTAGTGAATCTTTTGAAGAATCTTCCTTGCAAATTGATCTGACCTTTTAACCCAAACTTTGATTTTTGCTTCCTTGAGTGTCTTCTTGTCAATTAGCCCTTGGGTTTAGCACCTTAGCTCTGATTCCATGTTGAGAATTTGGAGAGTCGATGATTAATTCAAATTCTCTCCTTGATAATTACTTATGAGCTTACTTGATTTACTTATGTCTTCCCTTCTTAACTTATTTAGTCTTTCATCAAGTCAATTACCAAAATACAAGAGACAAAAATTTAGGCTCTTCGAGCCAGGGCAAAACCTCTCCCTCTTGGAGAGGAAAACCCACGAGAAATTCTTCTTATAAGCTTTCAAATGACAAGTACCATGACCATGACACAGACCCTTGACCTTTGTATGCCTCCAAGACCTTGTCACTAATTGATCCTTCTCTTCTGCACTGACTTGCACTGGCTTGCACCTTTCTGCACCAGAACTAGAGAACTTGGTCTCTACTCGAATTCTTCTTCCTTTGTGCCTTTACTTAACTTTGCTGACTATTCACTTATCTTAGCTTAACAGAGCCCTTACTTTAGCACAGTCCTTTAATACAATCATGCACTTTGTTGCACCTTAACTCAGTGATATATCTCACATTTCAGTACATCTTCACATAGTTTTCTTCACAGACTTATAACACACCTTAACACAGTCTTCTTCAACACTCTAATCTGCACCTTGACACAACACCTTAACACGATTGAACGTTGTCCTAACTTCACATATATCTCAAACTTCACCACGCTGTGTTGTCACGAAAACATCCGCACTTAATAACAGAGTTGTTCTCTTTTACTTACATATCATTCCTTCCTCGCTTCTCTATCCATTGAAGGTAGCCCTAACTCGCACTTCAACGCAGTCATATATTCCTGCACCCTTATATGCAAATCTCAGACTTATCTGATTTTGTTTCTTATCACTTCTACGCAGCACATGTAGGGGTATATATAGTTGTTCCTGCAAGATAATAAGCCGACTTTATCACTGTATTGTAGGTTGACTTGAAGATTGTCTGGAAGAGTACTCCATACACTGATCTTTAAACCATATTCTAAGCCATGATTTCAAGCTTGATTGGCAAGGTCTTGAGGCATACAAGTGTGACATTATTCTTCATAAACATGACTCTTAAATACATTTATAACTGGAAGACAAATCCCTAATAGACATCAAGAAGAAGTCTATTGACCTATAATAAAAACCTTGCCCATGAAACCCATGAGGCAAGCATACCAAAAATACATTTTATTATTTGTCTTCTTCTTTATATAAATACATAATTACAAAGTCAATATGAAGACCAATCATAGTTACACTTTTCAACAAAAACTCCATTATTTGACAAGTCAAAGTATAAATCCTTGATGTAGCTGGGTAGTTGCTTAATTAGGGCACGCAAAGTTGCAATTAGGCTCCTTGATAGTACTATGAAAATTTCTGAATCTAAACCAGAAATCCTACTGCAAAAAAATTGATTTACATTATCTACTTGTGTTTATATTAACAAGTTATTTTTCTGAATACTTCAGTAAAAATATTAATGTAAATACACTACAGCCTACAACAATATACAGATCAAGAACTGAGAAATAAATGAGACAATCACACAAAGGACACACTTATTTTTGGACAATTGTCCCCGGAAAAGCCCAATGTGGGAAAACCGGTGTAGCGGATCTGAGAGTTTGTATTATTAAGCAGCGATATTTTGAGCACAACTAGGGTGCCAATCTGGCTCACCCAATAGAGAAAAATCCTCCACAGACAGATAAAATAGTGAGTTTTACCTCACCCTACAAGTCCCGGCTGATCCGGATCAGAAACTGGTGAAACCCCAGCTGCCTCTACACAGTAGATGCGTAGGCATGCATGGGTCTAGTTAAGGACTGTGTCACCTCTTTGCGTGGATCTACCTCACAGAAAATTGAGTTTCAACTCTCCCGGCTCAGAAGCCCCAATCTTCAGCTAATTCTAGACTGTCTCTCGGAGGCTCTGCGCTACCCGTACATGAGCCTTGCGTGGGCCTGCATCACCCTCTCTGGGGACTGCGTCACCTCTCCCGGTGGTTGCGCTGCTTCCTTTGTTGTCTTTGCTACCCTTGTTGTGCTATGTACTCTTGGTCCTCCGACCAATAATTGCTTCTGCCCCTCGCTGCAACTGAATCACTTAGATCTTATCTTCGTCCGAGCACTGCTCTGTCAGAAGAATTCAATCTCTTGATTCATTGTAAGTGTGTTCTCCAACTGACCCTCAAGCCTTACCTTTATACTTTTCCTGTTGATGAATCAACAGCCATGATCTAATCCTTAATCAACGGCTAAGACTAAATTAGACTTGATCCTCGTCACTTTGATGCTTCTCACCCACATGTTTAAATTAATTCACTTTAATTATTTAAATTCCCTAAGTTTTAACTTAGGCTCCATTAAAAATAATTAATTATTTGAATAACTTTCACTCCGGGTGGAATTTCTCCAAACGATTTCTGGGTCTTGGAAATCTCATGTGTTCTAGCCCCTCCACAAAATTTCGGAGCTAGAGCACATCATGTGCTACCCAAAAATCAACACTCCCTCTTAGCGAGGAATGTGCTCTAGCAACACTTCTTCACCAGAAACATCACCCTGATCCACGGCATCAATCCTCTGTGTTGTTGATGCCCGGCTTGTTGCCCTTCATCCACTGCGCTGCTAATGCTCGGTTTGTTGCCCTTCATCCACTACGTTGTTGATGCTCGGCCTGTTGCCCTTTATCCACTGCGTTGCTGCTATATGTCTTGCTGCCCATGACTTTGCCACTATCACTGCTACATCTGTACTGCAGCTCCCTCTCAAACTGCTGCATCATGTTGCCCATAGCGCTGCCACTACTAACTGTTGCACAACAACTCAGTTGTTGAGAGTTAAGCAATTGAACAACCTCCCAAAAGTGACATATTGGTCAGTTTGAATACTCCTCGAGCCTCCTCTTACTTCTTGAGAGGATCAACATCAACCGAAACATCAATAGTGTTCAAGGCATGATCCTTGATGCGATGTTCATCCAAAACTGCCAAGATCCTAGCCTTCCAGATGACAAAGTTGGATGCTCCATCCAACCTGTCCTAATCCCTCAGTCCATTCGCGGCCATCTTTTGCTCAACTAAGTGTCGAACAGATTCCTTTCTCCCTCTTTCGTTGTTGTCCCGACAAAACTCGGATCTGGATTTCTTAGCGCTAGAAACCCTCTAAGGAACAAGCTCCCTCTGAGATTATATTTCCTTCATAGGAATCCTTCTGCCAACAGATGTCGAAACACTCCTCCCCGATCTTGCTTTATTGTTGCTCAGCACTAGATCTAGACTTCTTGGCAAGAAATCTTCTGAGGAATTGCTTCCCTTTACTTTGCTTTTGCCCCACTAAACATTGTCCTGCACCAACAAAAACAGGGCCCCACCAGCAACTCCAGAAAGAAACTGTACTGCACCTCCAGCCACGGCAATTCGGAAATTTGAGACTCAACAGTCTCTGCGCTGACCTAGCAAGCACTGTGTTGCCTTCTGCAGCTACAACATCACCCTAGCAGGCTGACGCAAGCTCTGCCTGAGCCTTCCCAATGGACTACACCACTCTTCCTTTGTCTCTTCAGCCTAGGATTACGCCGTCTCTCGAGGCAGCTACTTTCCCGCTGCAGACTTGCTTTTGTCCTTTTGTCGATGGCTTCAGTCCTTCTTGATTGCAATTGCTCTGATACCATGTGAAAATTTATGAATCTAAACAAAAAATCCTACTGGAAAAAAACTAATTTACATTATCTACTTGTGTTTATATTAACAAGTTATTTTTTTGAATACATAAGTAAAAATATTAATGTAAATACACTACAGCCTACACCAATATACAGATCAAGAACTAAAAATTAAATGAGACAATCACACAAAGGGCACTTATTTTTGGACAATTGTCCCCGGAAAAACCCAACGTGGGAAAACTGATGCAGCAGATCTGAGGGTTTGTATAATTAAGCAGCAATATTCTGAGTACAAATAGGGTGCCAAAATTTGGCTCACCCAAGAGATAAAAATCCTCGACAGACAGTTAAATAGTGATTTTTACCTCACCCTGCAAGTCCCGACTGATCCAAATCAAAACTGGTGAAACCCTAGCTGCCTTTCCGCAGTAGATGCGTAGGCCTGCGTAGGTCTGGCTAAGGACTGTGTCACCCCTTCTCTGCACTGATCTGCCTCTCAGAAAATCGAGTTTCAGCCCTCCTGGCTCAAAAACCCTGAGCTTCAGCTAAATCTCAATTGTCTCTCAGAAGCTTTGCGCTACCCCTGCGTGGGCCTGTGTCACCCTCTCTGGGGACCACATCACCTCTTAGGGGACTGCGTCACCTCTCCTGGTGTCTACGTTGCTTCCTCTGTTGTCTCTGTTGCCCTTGCTCTGTTATGGACTCTTGGTCCTCCGACCAATAACTGCTTTTGCCCCTCGCTATAACTGAATCACTTAGATCTTATCTTCGTCTGAGCACTGCTCCGTTAGAAGAATTCGATCTCTTGATTCACTGTATGTGTGTTCTCCAACTTACCCTCAAGCCTTCCTTTATACTTTTATTGTTTATGAATCAACGGTCGTGATCTAATCCTTAATCAACAGCTAAGCTTAAATTAGATTTCATCCTCGTCACTTAGAAGCTTCTCACCCACATGTTTAAATTAATTCACTTTAATTATTTAAATTCTCTAAGTTTTAACTTAGGCTCCATTTAAAATAATTAATTATTTGAATAACTTTCACTCCGGGTGGAATATCTCCAAACGATTTCTGGGTCCTGGAGATCTCATGTGTTCTAGCCCCTCCACAAAATTTCAGAGCTAGAGCACATCCGATGCTACCCAAAAATCAACAATAACAAAACCCTAAATCAATCTCATTCTTGACTCCATTATCCCAATAGACTAGGCACTGGTCCTAGATCCTTGGTGATCACATTAACATAATGAAATATCATTCTTTCACCTCTTATCTTCCTCTTTTCTTTGTCACCTAAGGATAAGGAGATTTTCTAGGGCTTCATGCGAAACTTTAGTGAGGAGGAATTTTAGGATTTCGTCGAGACAAGTTTCTTCATTTATGTCTCCTCTAGGTATCCTCCAGTTTTGACAAATTCGAACGGTGGAATTTCAAATAAATTGATGCCCTGGCTATTACGCCAAGAGGAAACTCTTGAAGTTGCTTTGACTTGGGGATTTCTTGAAGGTTTGCACTCTGTAGTTCATCATTCAAAACCTTTTCTCTTAACTATAGGTAATCAATGGCTGAGCCTTTACCACGGTATATCTATCAACCCTTGATCTCTTATAGTATTTCTCTCAAAGGGTTTTTCGTGGAAAGTCACCCAGCTTCTCCCAAAGATCACACTTTAATTGAATCTTTCCATTGAATGAGCCATCCTTGCCTAACTTTGAACCCTAGTATAAACACATCATTCACAAGTGAGGTATTTTGGAAGTTTTAATCTTAGGCATTCATCATTTTTTGAATATTCCTAAACCCAAGGTCATCCTTCCCTCAAGCCTTTCTTGGAGAGCCCTTCTTTTGCTTCTAAAACAAGCAACCTATTATTTGAGCCTCTCCTGTGAATGGGCATTGGAAATCACATTGTGCATCATTATTGACCTCATCATTCTAGTGATTTCCCTATACCGGAACTGCTCCCATCGGTGAAAGTCCATAAAGAGTAGGGAACATTAACAAAGGTGATGTGAAAATTTCTTAGCACAGAAATCCTACTGCTAAATATTGATTTACTTCTCCTACTTGCTTTATTATGCACAAGTTATTTAACTGAAAAAATATTTAGAAAAACATCGAAGTAAACACAACTAGCAGCCTACACAAATACAGATCATTTACTGAACCTCACGCTCATATGACAAAGGACACAAATTTTTCGAACGAATGTCCCCGGAAAAACCTAATGCGGGAAAACCAGAGCAGCAGATCTGAGGGATTATTATTATTAAGCAGCAGTATTCTGAGTACATCTAGGGTGCCATAAACCGGCTCACCCAACAGAGAAACCTCGGCTACAAAGAAAAATGTGAGTTATACCTCACTCCCGCAAGTCCCGGCTAATCCGGATGAGCCACTGGTGAAACCTCAACTAGCTCTATGCAGTCTCTACACAGCCATTGCATAAGGCTACATGGCCCTAGCTTGAGGGGTTGCGTCACCCTCGCTTTGCGCTAATCAGCTTCTCCCGGATTTGGTTTTAGCCCTGTCGACATAGAATCCCCAGCGTCCAGTGAATTTCGAACTTTTCCTTAGAGGCTCTGTGCTGCCCCTGCGTGAGCCCTGCATGGGCCTGCTTCACCCTCTCTAGGGACTGCGTCACACCCTCTGATGGTTGTGCTGCGTCTCTGCTACCCTTGCTTTGCATTGTACTCTTGGTCCTCCGACCAATCACTGCATCCACCCCTCACTGCTTCTCTGAATCACTCAAATCTGATCTTTGTTCGAGCACTGCTCCGTCAGAAGAATTTGATCTCTTAGATTATGTGTGTGTCCTCCAACTGACCCTAAACACTTCCTTTATACTTTTCTCGTTGACACATCAACGGTCAGGGTCTAATCTCTAATCACCAGCTAAGATTAGAAGTAGCTTTATCCACGCCACTTAGAATGTTCTCATCACATGTGTAAATTAATTCACTTTGATTTTTTAATTTACCTACGTTAGACTTAGGGTCCTCGTTAAAAAATTTATTATTTGAATAGTTGTTACACTAGATGGAATTTCTCAAACGCTATCTGGGTCATGGAGATCTCATGTGTTCTAACCCCTCCACAAAGTTTCGGAGCTAGAGCACATCCGATGCTACCCCAAAATCTCAACACTCCCTCTTAGTGAGGAGTGTGCTCTAGCAATACTTCCCCACTGAAGCATCACCCTAATCTCTGGCATCGGTCTCCGCGCTGATGCTTGGCCTGCTGCCCTTCATCCACTGCGATGTTGCTCTCTGTATTGTTGCCCATGTCACTGCCACTGACACTATCGCATTTGTACTACAGCTCCCTCTCAAATTGCTGCATCATGCTGCCAATAGTACTACCACTGCTACTAACTACTGCACTGCAACTCAGTTGCTAAGAAGTAAGCAACTGAAGGACAACCACCCAATCCACTGACAGACAAGTCAGTCGGGCTGCATCTCATCACTGAAGCATCCTCTGTTGTTGCTCCGCGTTGTCCCTCTAGAGCCTCTATGTTGTTGTTTCTCTACACAGTGTAAGCACTACCCCTCTGTGTTGTTTCTTCCACATTGTTGCTACCACTGCACTGCGCTGCTCTACTCTTTAGCGTCCCAGCACTGCCTCTGCTTCTCCATGATCTTTTGCACCCACTGCTCCAGTGATCCTGTTACTGTCTTGAGGCTCTCGTAACTCGTATGTGAGCCAAGAGTTTGGGCACCTCAAGGATCCTGCTTGCACCATCAGTAGCTGCTCTATAGATCAATATCGCCCACCTCTTCTCTCAAGGCACATGAGCACTCATGGCCACATCATCCTCACTACCACTGTCCCCTCTCGTTGTTGTTGCCTTGGAATCTAAAGCTTCTTTGTCCTTCCTCTTAGGACAAGTGCTGGCGAAGTGTCCAAGATCACCACATCTGAATCACCGAACCTTGGATAGGTCCTTCTTCTTCTTCATAATTCCTTCTTGGTCATCCTCCGGATCTCCTCCTGTCGAAGGATAGCCCACATGTCACCCCAATTTGGGAGTTGTGCTCTGCCCAAGATGCTTTGGACAAAGGTCTCCCACTCATCAGTGACTACACTCAGGCCAGTCCTCACCAAGAGCCTTCATCCGGAGTTGCCCCCATGGCAATCAGCTGATCTCGAATCGTCTACAATCTGAAGAGGAAGGGATCGATCTCCTCTCCCTTATGCATCTGGAACATCTGCATCTAGTTCTCTAGAAGCATCTTCCGTTGGACAAAGTTGCCTTGATACAGCATGGTCAAAGTTGTCCACATCTCATGTGTCGTCCTCTTCTCGGCAATGTGTGGCACCACGTGATCCTTCACCCCATCCATGATCAAGCGCTTTGCCCACGCCTAATTTTCGTTAAACTTCTTCAGAGCGTCTGCATCGGTCCGCACATCTAGGACATTTTCCGCGTGGTCTCTGATACCGTACTCCTTAAGGACTGTCAGGATTTTGGCCTTCTAGATCGCAAATTTGGACACACCGTCCAACCTATCCTAATCTCTCAGTCCATACGAGGACATCTTTGCTCAAACGGTCGAAACGGGTACTCTTATCCCTTCTACTGTTGTTGCACTCAACAGAAGACCGGATCTGGGTTTCTTGGCCATAAAAACCCTCTAGAGATATTGCTCCCTCTGACAACTAATTTCCCTCCAGAAAATCCTCCGCCAATTCTACTAAATCAGCCCCCTCTACGATCACCCTCCCAATCGAATCTTAGACTTCCTGGAAAAAGTTTGCTGAGGAATTGTTTCTCCTCACTTTGTCACCTTTGATAGGCACTATTCTGCACCGACAGAACCAATGCCTCACCAGCAACTTTTGAAGATCATAAGTTGCACTTCCAGCCCCGGCAAACTGCACAGCGTCACTCCCTCTTGGACTGCATCACCCTCATGGTGTTGTGTTAGCCTCTATGTGAGCAGACTAGATCAGCGTCCCTCTCCTGGTGTTGCGTCAGCCTCTGCATGGGCAGACTGGCTCTGTGTCACCTTTCTGGAGCTGCGTCAGCCTCTGTGTGAGTAGAATGACTCTGCGTCACCCTTGCAGGGTCTATGTTGTCCCTCTGGTATTGCACTGCCTTCTTCTAGATCTGTGTTGCTTCAGCTACCTTTCCTGCAGCGAATATCTTCAGCCCATTTATTGATGGTTCAACTTGATCAGCAATGCTTTGACAACATGTGAAAATTTATGAGCACATAAATCCTACTACTAAATATTGATTTACTTCGCCTACTTGCTTTATTATGCACAAGTTATTTAACTGAAAAATATTCAGAAAAACACTGAAGTAAACACAACTAGCAGCCTACACAAATACAGATCATTTACTGAACGTCACGCAAATATGACAAAGGACACGCAGATTTTCAGACAAATGTCCCCGAAAAAACCCAATGCGGGAAAACCAGTGCAGCAGATCTGAGGGTTTATTATTATTAAGCAGCAGTATTCTAAGTACATCTAGGGTGCCATAAACCAGCTCACCCAACAGAGAAAACCTCGGCTACAGAGAAAAATGTGAGTTATACCTCACTCTCGCAAGTCCCCGCTGATCCGAATGAGCCACTGGTGAAACCCCAGCTACCTTTGCGCAGCCACTGTGTAAGGTTGTGCGGCCCTAGATGAGGGACTCTGTCACCCTAGCTCTGCGCTGATCAGCTTCTCCCGGATCTGGTTTCAGCCTTGCCGGCTTAGAAACCCCAACTTCCAGTGAATTTCAAACTTTTCCTTGGAGGCTCTGCACTGCCCCTGCGTGGGCCTGCATCACCCTCTCAAGGGACTGCGTCACACCCTCTGATGGTTGCGCTGCCTCCACTGCTTCTTTGTTGCCCTTGATCTGCATTGTATTCTTGCTCCTTCAACCAATCACTGCATCCGCCCCTCACTGCTTCTCTGAATCACTCAGATCTAATCTTCGTCCGAGCACTACTCCGTTAGAGGAATTCAATCTCTTAGATTTTGTGTGTGTCCTCCAACTGACCTCAAGCCCTTCCTTTATACTTTTCTCGTTGACACATCAACAGCCGTGATCTAATCTCTAATCAATAGCTAAGATTAGAAGTAGCTTGTTCCATGTCACTTAGAATGTTCTCATCACATGTGTAAATTAATTCGCTTCAATTTTTTAATTTCCCTAAGTTAGACTTAGGGTCGTCATTAAAGAATTTAATTATTTGAATAATTTTTACACCATACGTAATTTCTCCAAACGCTTTCTGGGTCTTGAAGATCTCATGTGTTCCAACCCCTCCACAAAGTTTCGGAGCTAGAGCACATCCGATTCTACCCCAAATCTCAACAGGTGACAGTGGGTCATTGTCCCATTGTGGCCACTTGATCTAGTAGTCCCCTTGGAAACCCCCTAGGACCCCTACTAAATTAAGCGGTAACATTTTGGCATCATTGTCGGGGACACCAGAAATGTGTCTTGTTCCCTTATGACATTTATTGATATATCATTCTTGGCGACTCCATTGGAAGAACGCAGCCCTAGTTCTTCATTAAACTTTAAGGTCAATGCTTGTAGGATGGAGCAAGCATTTCTCTAGGCATCTTTAAATTCACCATGGCAACTTCTACATAATTTGCATATATATCCCAATAGGATGTCTTTCTTTGATGATTTTCCCAATTAAGACATCACTAGCATCCTTGGGCACCCTAATCATGTCACGAGAAGGATGGTACGTGGGGTGCCCGTGTTTGATGGTGATCCACTTTCTGCCATTGATCATGTAGAGAGATTTATTGTGCATGCTTCAAAGGATAAAGTGGTACACTAGGATGTTCTTACACTGTTGTTCATGAGATCTCTCCATGGTCATAATTCAAGGTTGCATAATCACGAACCTAGGAGCATTTCATCTATTAAATAATTCTTAGATGGCTTTCTTAGATATTTTCAAATAAAATTCAAGAGAAGGCCTTCATTGAGCATCATGAGGACCTTGGGGATCTAGATGATGAGCAGGGAGGAGGATCCTCCCTAGGTCCACATGACAAAAAAGGTGATGAAAATAATTTTCAAAACATGTGTGATAGGGAGGATGAGCCTATGGAAACTGAAGTTGAGGTTACCCTACTTTTTCTGAGGATATTATTTTTGGCAACCCACTTCTTGAAGACCTTGGAGAAGGTGATCTCGTAACCCCTTCAAACATTGATATTAGTGATTACTTGGGTATTGAAGAAGGGAGATGGGAAGTTCATGGGAATCACTTTGACAAGGGCCTTGTTACGCACCACTTCGTGGGTAATATCCTTAGGAGGATTTTCTTCTCCATGATGGTCCTCAGCCGACAGCACCTTGCAGCCCTCAACTAGCTGGTTGTGTCATTTCTCAACCCCCTGAGCCAGCCATGTGATCCCTCAGCCATCTATCTTGATCGTATGTTTAAAGGTGGGCCTCCCGAACCCAAAGGTATGTCTTGTCATTTGGTAATTGAGTTATTGGGTTTACTTATCATGGACACTTCTGGTCATGGATTAATTGGGGGATTTAGCGAAAATAGAGGGCATAGTTTGTACTTTTGTCCCCTTGACCTCTTTTGGATGTTATCCTTGGATTTTAGTCTTGTGGGATCTCCTTTACTGACCATTTGTTTTTAGGGTGGTACTACTTGGGAAACCTCGACTTTGGTTGCATGGTCCCACTCCCTTATCCACATATATCACTCCCCTTCCACTCCCTATACCCCCATTCATCGTCTCTCCCACCTGGGTCCACATCTCCTCACTGGGTCCACATAGGGTGAGCTTCCCCTATCCCTTGCCCCCACCTTCGGTCAGGCTTGGAACGATGCCCCGGAGGTTGAAGCAACTGAAAAGAAAAGTAAAAGCATAAATGGCCATACTCAACAGGAAAATGTACCAAAAGATGCAAAAGATAGTCGGAACAAACATATTTAGCACGTGGGAAAAAGCCAATGCATGAGCTCTACCCTTTATCATTCAAGAACCCATGATTGTCCCAATCCCTGGAGGGCAATGAACTACCCCAACAAAATGTAGGAATTTACAGGGTACGTTCCTTAGATCAAACATCAATGGCTATCGCTCTCATCTCATAAACTATCGCCCTCTTCGAACTCTAAGTAAAGAAGATATGGTGACAGATCTTCCTATGGTATCTTGCCGAGATGGTGTTTGTTCCTAATGTGTACTCGGAAAACATCATCGGGATAGTTTTGACAAACGTGCCTCTTGGCACGCTTCTGCACCTTTGCAGCTTGTGCACAGTGATTTATGTGGTCCACTTCCTATTGTTTCTTTCTCTAGCTACAAGTACTTCTTAATTTTCATTGATGATTTTTCCAGACGCACTTGGGTATACTTCTTAAAACACAAGAGTGAATTTTTTAACATTTTCTTGGCCTTTAAGGCCTTTGTTGAGAAACAATCTGGACATCACATTGTTAAATTAAGATATGACAATGGAGGAAAATATGTTAACAACAAATTTATCCATTTTTGCATTGAGCATGGCGTTCAATTGCAACATATTGTTCCATATACTCCACAACAAAATGGTGTAGCTGAAAGGAAGAATCGCACTCTAAAAGAAATGGCTAATTGTATGCTTCAATCTAAAGGACTTGGTCTTAATTTTTGGGCAGAAGCAATTAACTGTGCAAATTGCATAGTAAATCGCACTCCTACTAAGGTTTGAAGGAATATAACTCCAGAAGAAATCTAGAGCTCAATCAAACCAGATGTAAGTCACTTTCGTGTTTTTGGAAGTGAAGCTTGGGCCCATATTCCAAATGTGAAACATAAAGCCTTAGAACCTAAGAGTGAAAAATGCATTTTTGTTGGATATTGTGAAGATGTCAAAGGATATAGACTTTTTCAACCAAAATCCAAAAATGTAATCATTAGAAGAGATGTAAAATTTGATGAAAATATATCAGCCTGCGAGCCTAGTTCGGCAGGTGTGTCACCTTTGGCATGCGAGCCTAGTTCGGCAGGTGTGTCACCTCTCTCTATCTCTTCTATTTTTGACAGCATTCCTTCTAGTTCGGATGATGACAGCGAGGATGACAATCCTCCTCCACCTCCTCAAGATCTTCCTTCAGCGTCGCAGCTTCCAAAATGGGTCTGCTCTACTCGGGATGTAGCAGGTTCTCTTGCAAGTGACCCTGCAGATCAATGTCGTACACGTTCTCAATTCGACAGAGCCTCTTCCTTATTGGCTCAAGTTCTAGAAAATTTGAAGAAGCTTCAAGTCATCTAGATTGGGATGCAGCTATGAATGAAAAATATCGTTCCTTATTGGTACATGATACTTGGGATCTTGTTCCTCTTCCAAAGGGAAGAAAACTTGTCAGATGCAAATGGGTTTACAAAACAAAGTTTGGACCAGATGGAAAAGTGGATAAACATAAAGCTCGTCTTGTTGCTAAAGGATTTTCACAAGTTGAAGGCATTGACGATCCTGAAACCTTCTCCCCTATTGCCAAAATGAATTCTATCTGCCTTGTTCTTTCCCTTGCTGCCTCCTTTAAATGGGAAGTCCATCATATGGATGTTAAATCTGCCTTCTTAAATGGGGATTTGCATGAAGAAATCTACATGGAACAACCCCCTGGCTTTATCCAAAACGACTCTAGCCTTGTTTTTCGCCTTACGAAGTCTCTTTATGGTCTCAAACAAGCCCCTCGGGCTTGGTATTCCAAAATGTATAGCTCTCTTAGATAATGGCTTTTCTAGATGTCATTCTGACAACACTGTCTACAACAAGAAAGTGGGTAAGTCCTTAATCATCCTTGTTCTTTATGTTGATGATCTTATCGTTACTGGTAGTGATCCCAACCATATAAACCATGTGAAGTCTAGCCTCAAAAAGAAGTTTGAAATGACAGGCTTAGGACACTTGCATTATTTCCTTGGTCTTCAAGTCCTGCAATCCAAAGAAGGTATTACCCTTTCTTAGTCCAAGCATGCTTGTGATCTTCTACACCACTTTCACATGGAAGACTGTAAGCCAGCCCCTTCTCCCTTTAAGTCTGGAGTCAAGCTTTCAATCACTTGTACTTCCCCTGAAGTTGATGCTACCTTATACCGTCAACTTGTTGGTAAACTTATGTATCTAACCCATACTCGTCCTGACCTTTCCTTTGTCGATGGTCTTGTTGCTCAGTTTATGCACAAACCTCATGAAAGTCACTAGAAAGCAGCTAAAAGAATACTTCAAGATATTCGAGGTACAATTCAATTCGGGCTTCATTACAATGCAGGAGCATCTCCATTGTTGATTGGTTTCACTGATTCTGATTGGGCTAGTGACCCTGATGATCGAAATTCTACTGCAAGCTATGTATTCACTCTTGGTTCAATACCTATTACATGGTCTTGTAAGAAACAAAGTGCCATCTCTCTTTCTTCGGCAGAAGTAGAGTATCGTGATGATGTTGAAGCTAGCAAGGAAGCCCTGTGGCTTCGTCAGATCCTGTCTGAATTTGGTCTTCATTAGCAGCATCCAACTACAGTTTGGTGTGATAATCAGAGTGCCATTCAGCTATGCAAAGATCCAGTTCAGCATGAAACACATTGAGCGATGCATACACTTCATCAGAAAGCTCATTCATGATCGTGTTCTTGAAGTGCAGTATTTTTCAACCAATGATCAAGTTGTTGATATCTTTACAAAGGCTCTCACAGAAGCAAAGTTTACCAAACTTCGATCTATGCTTGGAGTTCAGGAAAGTTATCATTAAGGGGGGATAGGCTCTAATGCCTCCTTCCTTCTCCAATTGTGTCACCTTTGTAAATCCTTCAATTCTATCGCAAGTTGTTCTTAAGGAGGGGATGTTAGGATATTCTGACACATAGGAAATAGTCTCTTATTGTGTCACCTTTCTAAATCCGTCAATCCTATCCCAAGTTGTTCTTAAGGGGGGATGTTAGGATATTCCGACACCATAGGAAATATTTAAGTATAACTTGGTCTAGCATAGATTTAGGTAAAGTGTGTTTCTTTACTATGTACATTTGTAACTTATAATCTGATAGTCACAATATGTCGTGATCTGACGGTTCACTCTCTCCTTGGTATTACTGACACTTGATCCGTGGCTTAACACTTGATTGGTCCATGATCTCTATTTAAAGAGCATGGAGGGTCATTTGTCCAGTAACCGTTTATGAGAGAAGCTTATGTAATTTTTTTTTCTTTATATTAATAAAGTGCCTGAAGTGGCCGCATTGGCTCAGGTCGTGCACTGTTTCCCTCTTCGAGGGTTTTAACCACTTCAAATACTAGTGTACTGATATGTGATTTGTTTGTGAGTTGTGACCTTTGGTGTTTGATCTAAGGAACTTACGTTGTAAATTCCTACACAAAAAGGGGGTATTCACTGCTATATCTTACACATCATGCTCTTATCCTTTGAGCCCCGAGCGGTCAATCAAAGAAAAATCATAAAAGGCAAAAGGCACATAAAGAAGGGTGGAAAAATCAAGGTCGAGGCACCTCATGTATCACGATTCCTCCCTCCTACACATTATGTACCAATTGTGGGCTTCCCTTTTTCTAGCTACCCTTGTGCCCCGATATGTGGCCCAAGATTTCCCCTCTCATTCCCTATTCCATTTCACCTCTTTACCTCATGCCACCACCATTTAAGGGTTGTACCTTGGACATACTATCCCCTCTAAAGGTAGAAACCACTTAAAAAGGTATTTGGCTAACACCCTTTGGAGCTTGGAGACATTATCAAATTCCAAAGCCCACTATGGAAGGGCATGCCATTATGAAGTGTCCACGTGTTGTCCATGGTTTGTAAGCTCTTTT
This sequence comes from Pinus albicaulis, assembly GCA_034641835.2. NCBI lineage: Eukaryota > Viridiplantae > Streptophyta > Pinopsida > Pinales > Pinaceae > Pinus > Pinus albicaulis. The sequence continues at coordinate 1,044,385,387 of CM076582.1, read as the reverse complement.
ACCCGATTACTTTAATGACTTGTTGTGTTGGAACGCTAGAGAACACATTGGATCTTATGCAGGATTGCAAATGGTCTCCATTTGGGTTTGGTCTCCCTATACGGGGTCCTAATCCTCCAGAGAGCTACATAGACACATATAGGGTGTGCATAGAGAGCCATGGGCCTCCACAGCAATAGATAGCACTCCATGGATCCCCAGAGATGCTCAGAGATTGCTCGAAAACCACCTATTGGACGAGGAAAGATGTATCTGGTACACTATGCCCAGCTGGCCCCACAGGTGCACCACACACTTGGCAGGTGTCCGAGGACTTGTACATTGACATGGTTGTAGAAATTATACAACAAGCATGTATATCTTGGATTCACCCGATCTAACAATGTACTAAAGTTAAATATTGAATCGCTTCTACAAATCTTTTGCGGAATTAAAAACACAATCGCTAATCACATGAACATGAAGAAAGATCAATCACACACAACACAGATAATTTCCCGGGGAAAGCTTACAGCTAAAAACCCCATTATCTTCTGTTGTATATTAAGCATGGATCATGAAACAATTACATACAAAACTCTTTTCACAAGAGCCCTCCAATACTCAGCTAATTGTCTCACACTGTCATATGCAAAACTGACCAACACATTGCCAATTCTCAGCCTCCAGACGCCTGCCTTGCTTGCGCAATCCGTGATGGTAAAGATCCCTAGAAGATAGGAATTCTTGCCTGCCTTGACTGCGCAAGTATCATGGGCACTCCAATGGGTGTTTGCCTGCATGTGTGCAAGCAGATAATCCTAAAACTGATAGTCAACCTCCCTTTCACCTAGAACTCAACTGGGTCTCCACTGGACCTAACATGCATGCAACTAATAACAGTAAATCCTCAGTTGCATGTGAGATCACTGATTGTAAATTAATTAATATTTAATTCACTCATGTATCTTCAGTTATAACTAGCACAATTGAGTTTAACTCAGTTAACTGAGTTAAAATGATTTACAACTTGCACCAACTCATGCACCACTGCACTTCGAACTCTGTTACAACTAGAATTACTCTGCATGCCTCACCAACAACCTCTAACTCGAAATCCACTAGCTAACTGAATTTATCACTTTCAGTTAACTCATTCAAGTCCACATTGAGAATAGATTACAGTTTAATGTCCATCTTAATTAAGGGATAATAAAAATAGACACTGTGGGCCCTGCCCTAGTCTGGGTGCTTAATGCAACCAGGTGTTGAATGCAACTAGGTGCTTAATGCACTAGGCATGGGTGCTGAATCTTTTTATTGAATCTCAATAATGGCATCATTCATTCCATCATTTGTGCCCTTACAGATGGTCTACAGGCATCTTCGACTCATTTGGAAACCCATGAGGTCATTGGTGTGCCCCACACCCACTGGGAGCACCACAGGTTTATCGTTTGGAGAACAAGGGGCCACCCCCTTGTCCATCACTTATGAGGATCCTATTTATCATTATGGCACTTATGGACCTCATCAGGCCTGTTGGAGGGCCCTATGACATGCATAGATTATTATTTGACCACTTGATATGCTTATTATTTAATTTGTGAGCTAGTATGGGGGGCTTGTCACCAAAAGTTAGTTAATTTGCACATTATTTTATTTTAGGGGTTAATGTAGGCCTGTTGACCACACTTTGTCAACGACCCCATAGCAGTACACCCCCATTTTTTGAAATGGGACTTATCATGTTCGAGGCTCGTGTCATCCAGATTTCATCGTCGATCGACAGTTTTTATAATAATGTAAACCCATTCTGCATTTTATGATGTAAATGATCTAAGTAAGACCGTCCATGTATGTAACAACCTAGGTAAGCCTAGTATGTTGTTGATGACTTCCATCCTAGGAGGTTTTTTTGTCTCACTGATTCACGAAAGTGATCGGCAGAGTTTTTCCCTCCAGCCTCACCCCAAAGCTAGGGTGGAATTTGTCATCAGCATGCTAAGTGAGTCCTAGTGTTTTTTATCGAGTCCTTGTAAAAGTAGTTTCAACTACTTGGTCTACTAGATCATGTTTTAAGTCGCAGAATTGGGTATTTATTTGAGGGTCTATACGAATGGGTTTTCTCTCTTCATGTATGTAAATGTATTATCTCATGTAAAGAGGGTTGGAAAAATAATTATAATCCCCTCTTAGTCAATTAATTAAATTTTCTGGTCAATTAATTAATAAAATCTTAAACCAGAAATTTAATTAATTTAGGGTCCTAAATTAGGATTAAATCTTTAAAGGAAAAATTTGTGGGTCCTTGGAAAATGATTTTGACAGCCCCAGGCCAAGGGAATATTGAGAATTTTAAGAAATATTGGACCCTTGGGCCCTGGTGGTTAAGTCAAGGTCAAAATTTTGGGGTAATTAACTTAAAAATAATATTTTTAAGTTAATTAAAATTGAATTAAGTGATAAATTCGTTTTTTTCCCCAAAATTTTAATTTCAACGTTCCGGATTAAAAGATAATTAAATCTTTTGGACGGTTGAGATTATTTTGACGAGGATCATCCAAACTAGCCGTTAGAGATCTTGTCCTATAAATTTAGAGGTCTTTCTCAGTTTTGAGTCATCCGATCTCAGAATCGTGCACTTGCTCTTAGAAGCTCTTGTAAACTTTTTGAGGAATAAAGCATAAAGACTTTGGGGTTACAAATCTGGATGTTCCTTCTCAGATCTATGTGGTGAATCGTCTCTAAACTCTGCTACTTTGTTTCTTGTATTTTATGGTTGATGGCCTTCATGGATTAATCTGCATATAGGTATCTTATGCAGTTTTCTGGGTTTATAAAATAACATTCTGATTTTTCTGCAAAGGTCTCATGTTGTTTTCTTAAATTTCTATCAATCTAAGATTCAGATCTAAGTGTGCAGGGAAATTTTTTTTTAAAGATTGGGCGTCTGGGGAAGTCTTCGGTTGGACCAGCCGACTCCCAATAAACATAAATCTGATAAGCTCTTTATTTGTTAAATTCCGGGTCTATCTTACGATATTGTGATTTTGCAGGGTTTCGAAGGCTTGTGCCTCTCACTAAAACTTTAAATCTCTGAAAATTGTGTTAAAATGGATTTTAAATCTGACCTTGCGGGTTTTAAATTTGTAAACTAGTTGTAAATTTGTAAATTTTATTTGACTGTAAGGGTTTAATCATTTATTGGTGTGTGTATCTTTCAAGATCTGGCTGGTTTCTTGCAGGTTCATGGTTCAAATCGTAATTTTTTTTAAGATCTAAGGCAGATCTAGCCTCCAAAGGCCAGATCTGGCCTCAAATCCCCATTGTGGACGAAGTTGGACATTGTCTCAATTTAAGGAGCAAGAGATCTGAGCTTAAATAAAGAAAATTTAAAGTTTGCTAGGCGAATTTGTGTGCACCGGGTTCAATTGCTGTCTTTCCTATTCAATCTGCCCTCATCCGCTTTCACCTTTCCACCGTCTCTGCCCTCAGAGTTCTGCATTTGTTTTGCCATCGATCTCTTTATGCCCTAGCCGCCTTTGCTTTTCCTTTGCCTGTCCAAATCGACCTGCATTAAAGACAAATCTGCTCATCTATCTCAGCATCGAATTGCCTCTATTTCTCACACTGCATCAGTTCCCTTCGCCATCGATTTCCTTTAAACGCCTCAACAAGAGCTGTCAACCTATCCGTCGAGCTATCCTCTGCTCTGTCGTGCTTCCCCTTTGTGCCGTCAATATCCCTGGCTCCGTCCTTGATCTGCAAAACAGAAACACAAAAATTGCATCGATTTTTCAAAGCCAGCGTTTATGTATATACGTTAATTTTTTTTTTTAAGTCGGATTCATTTGATAGCGTTAGTCATAGAGTTAGGTTTTAAATTTATTTTGGTTTCCTTTTTTTTAACGTAAGTTTCATTTTCTGTTCGATTTTACAGTTAGATTTTTTTTTTTTTTTTGTTTAATTCGATTTTGTTAAAGTTTCGATTAGATTTTAAATTTTAGATTTTTTAATAGTTAGTTCGGATTAAAGTTTGGTTTAGATTCATTTCGGTTTTAGATTTTATTTTAATGTAGTTTTAGTTTATGGATTTAGTTTAGAATTTCATTATTTTTAGACTTTCGTTTAGTTTAGTTTGATTTTAAATTAGCATTTGATTTTAGTTTTAAATGTATATATTTTAAATGTTAGGATTTTATTTGTGTTTTTTTTTTTTTTTAGAGTTTAGTTTAGATTAAATCTTAGCTTAATTTTTGTTTTTAGGTAAAAAATAAAAATATAATAAAAAAATATTTTTTTTTTCAAAAAATCCTAAAAAAATCTAGAAAATACAAAAATATAATTTTTTTTTTCAAATTTTCTATAGTCAAATGTGCTAAATTTTTCTATCTAAAGTTTTGACTATAGAAACATTTCTAGATCGAAATTAATTGAAGCATCATAAATCTGGAAATATTGCAAATATCTGGCATTTTCATCTTTTGATAAGATTATTGTGGGTTTAGGATATTTTAATTCATGGTTGTGGCATTTTCAATTAAACATCATTGTGATCAATCGTGTTTTAATAAGCAGTAGTTAATCGTCACTTACTTGTTTATGATTGCATAACGGGATTTTGTTTGACTCCATAAGGCACTGGTCTTAAACGTGAAATCTAATTTAGATCTGTGGAATCTCGTTCATTCTATCAAGTATTTGATGTTTTAGTTGTGTCTCCTGGATTTGTCATCCTCATTTATAATAGGGTCTACCTCCCTTAGCTTGCAAGGAGACAACTTAAATAGAGAGATTGGGGATAAAGGTGACAGCCCCCAATCTGAGCCGTTTTCGCGGTGCCTGGACAATCTTTGCGACAACATTTTTTGGCGCCGTTGCCGGGGAAAGAGTTTTTTCTGTCCTTGGTCTTAGCGACATTTTATAATCTTCTGATCTTCTTTCGCCATTCAATTAGCCTGTCGCAAGGGATCACATTTCCTGGTGACTTTTCATCTCTTCATATTTTCATCGTCTTATCTTTCGTCATATCACTAATCATTTCATCATTGTATCTTTAGCACCTGGACATTTCGGTTGGCTTCTTGTTTGGGTGGCGACTCCACTTATTCATCTTTTTATTCCCAGACAAGAATCCCCCTGTGATATCCATCTGCTAGCTCTCGATTATTTCTTCTGTTTTAGAATTAGTTTCATGTTCAAGTGGCGACTCCAATTCTTTCATTTCTTACAAGAGTTCTTGCCAAGAAGTTCGCTTCTTGAGGACCTTTTGACTATTCTTGAACACAGATCTATTTCTAAAATCTTAAAAACGATATCATGGATATTTTTGCCCCGTGTAATTTTGTTAATATTCAGGGTTATCCCCATGATCTCCCTCAAATGGATAAATTACCTATCTTTCAAGGAAATGATGCAGTTAGTGTTAAATCTCATTTGTTTGCTTTCACTAACTGGTGGAATAGATTTGCAATTACAAATAATAATTTCGATGATGTAAAGATGAAAACTTTTGTTCTTACTTTTGGTGAGGATGTTGCTGAATGGTTTACGGAAAAGCCTGATAATTCATTTGATACTTTTGAATCAATTGTAGCTGCCTTTAAGGAAAAGTATGGTGATAAAAGGGAAGATAGGCATTTGGTAAGAGAGATCAGTACCATAAAAAAGAAAGAAAATGAAATGACTGAAGAATTTAACAGGAGATTTAATGGTATCCTTAGAGAAATATCTCAAACTCATAAACCTCCTGATGGATCTCTTCTGAATTTTTACATTGATGCTTTTGATTCTGATACTTCATATGAGTTAAGGCGAGCTAAAACTACAAATTATAAAGCTTGTCAATCTTTAGCTGAGGAGATTGAAAAGGATAAGAAAGCATCTGGAATGTCCAAAACTCCAGTTTCTGATAGGTCTTTGACAGATACTAAGTTAAAAGAACCTCTAGAAGATGATGATGACCCTATGAAAAGGTTAATGCAAAAGCTTGAAAGCATGGAGCTTAATCAAGCAAAATTAATCTTTGACCATGCTAAAGAAATAAGTATCTTACAGGCTAGGTTGGTTCAAATGGAAAGGGCTCAAACGCAGAATTGCCAACCTAGAAATAATAATGCTTTGCAGAAAAGAGGCCTATCTTATGAGCAGAGACCGACAAATCAGCTTGAGTTTGCAAATCTTGTGGATGAAGTTCCTCCTTATTGTAGAGTTTGTGATGCTCTTCATGAAGAGGCTACTTGTCCCATTGTCAAAAGGATCATAGCTAGTAGAATGGCAGGTCAAGCCATCAAATTAATGTTGTTGGTAAGGACTATCACATGCATATAGAAGATCATGAAAGTCAGGATAACGAACCAGCTCAGGTGATTAAGGATGTGCAACCCAATCATACGCAAATGACTCAAAACATGGAAGCTAACCAAATCAATCTTCAAAATAAGATAACTTCCATGGAAGCAAGTCATGCACAGGAAATAAATGTCATGGAAAACAAGTTAAAGATCATGGAATTTAATCACTCCAATCAAATAATCGCCATGGAAGAAAGACACACTCAGGAAATGACTGCCATGAAGGAAAATCACTTGTTGGAGATGAGTTCCATACAAAAAAGGTTGGAAAAGATGGAAAAACTACATATACAAAAGTTTCAGCCGAAATTTGATTATGAAGATTCATCAACAGATCATAAGACTTCTTGTCTGCTAAAGCCATTCCCATCTCATCACACGGAGGATTTAACTATGGTTTCAAAGGATGTTGAGAAAGACCAAGCTTATGTGTCACCATTGACAGAGTATATCCAGAATAATATTGGTCACGCTCCAGGTTCTTCCGATATTTTGTACAAACATCTTCAAGATGAGGACAAGGAGTTTACAGTGGTCTCATTGCTGACATCACAACCCACTAAGAAGAAGAGAAAGAAGCAAAAAAGAAGTAAGTGGTTTGATTCGTCTGATGGCCGAGAGCAGCTTGACATTTGGATAAGACAGAGTCCTACATTATGCAAGATCGGCCATGGCACATCTGAAAAGCAGCCTACAGACTTGCCTGAAAGCAGGCAAATGCTCAGCATACACTATATTGAGCACATCTGATGCCACAGGGCATCCTCTGTATTGTATCTCTAACCTTACACCTTGTTATTTCAGCATTTCATTTTGCAGTTAGAGTAGATTTACTTTTCATGTTAAGTAGAATAATAAATAAAAGAAGAGCTTCTATTTTTCATCAGCTTAATGTTATATGATATTTGGATGGACGCTATTTATGTAATCTTGTGTGTTGCTTGGATGCAGATTCTGGATTCTCACATTCCTTCAATGAAGCAACGTGTCCCCAAGTAGAGCCAGATGTTGACCACACTTTGTCAACGACCCCATAGCAGTACACCCCCATTTTTTCAAATGGGACTTATCATGTTCGAGGCTCGTGTCATCCATATTTCATCGTCGATCGACAGTTTTATAATGATGTAAACCCATTCTGCATGTAATGATGTAAATGATCTAAGTAAGACCGTCAATGTATGTAACAACCTAGGTAAGCCTAGTATGTTGTTGATGACTTCCATCCTAGGAGGTTTTTTGTCTCACTGATTCACGAAAGTGATCGGCAGAGTTTTTCCCTCCAGCCTCACCCCAAAGCTAGGGTGGAATTTGTCATCAGCATGCTAAGTGAGTCCTAGTGTTTTTTATCGAGTCCTTGTAAAAGTAGTTTCAGCTACTTGGTCTACTAGATCATGTTTTGAGCTCTGCATCTGCATATTTGAGGGTTGCAAAAATGACTTAGTCTAAAAATAACAGTGTCATGTGTCTATTGCTTATTCTTGCTCAGATCTTGTTTCCGCATTTATTTATCTTTCGCAGTTTAATTTTGTGAAGGTTGTAGTGTATGGGTTTCATATTTACTATAGAACAAAGTAAATAATTTGTTCAAGAAATTAAACAAATAGAAGAATTCTCATCAGTTGCTGTAGTAGGATTCTAGGTAACGCGATTTTCACATGGTATCAGAGCGCGGGTGAAGCAAGAGAGCAGATCGAAAGAGTTCAGTGTTGAAGGCACAGAGGGAGATCAAAGAGCTGCGTAGGCAGCAAATCGAATCCCCAAGGGACAATGCAATCCATTGCCAGGAGGATAAGGTTTGCGAGGAAATCTTTCTCTGAGTGAGTCGACAGAGAGGTAGGATTTTCCAGTTCACGATTTGTCAGCGGTAGAGGGAGAAGCACAGCGACAGATTCAGCACATAGCAGTTTTCTAGTGGGATGCAGTTTTTTGTTGCAACAGTTGCTACTAAAGAAAGCATCGAAAGAAGAAAGAAGAAGCATACTGAGGGAATTTCTTCCTCAGTGAATTCTGAGCCAAGGAATTATATTTCTCAGTTGTAGAGCAGCAGTAGCGAGGAGCGGTTCTACATACTCTAGCAGGAAGTTCGTAGGCCAGCCTCGCAGCTACATAAAGGAGAGAGGGAGCAGTTCGACTTTTTTGTTGGCAGAGATGGCACCTAATGGGCTGACAGATCAAGATCGGCTGGATGGCGCATCCAACTATGTGATCTGGTAAGCAAGGATCAATTGTCTGCTAGATGAGCATGATCTCAAAGCTTTCATTGAGGGTGTGGTAGTTGTCCCTGTGGATGCAGATCCATTAAAGGCCTACAAGAAAGATATGGTTAAGGCCAAGCGTTTGATCCTCGACGGAGTGAGGGATCATGTTGTATGTCACATTGTTGGCAAAGGGACTGCCAAAGAAATGTGGGATGCCTTGGCGACACTGTATCAAGGATCTTTGAGTGGCGAAAGATGTACTTGGAGGAGAAAATGAGGTCTACCAAGATGCAAAAGGGAGAATGGGTTGATCCATTCCTTGCAAAACTTCAGGAGGTCTGAGATCAGCTGGCAGTTGTGGGAGCAGCTCCTAAGGCCCCAAAGATGATCAGATTTGCCTTGAATTTTGTGTCCGAAGAGTACCACGTCTTTGTCCAAAGTATCTTGGGCAGAGATATGTTGTTGGACTGGGAAGGAATGTGGGCAGCTCTTGGAGGTGATGTACCAAGGAGGCTCTGTGCAAAGAAGAATGCTTCTTGAGAATCAGATGTGGATGTTCCAAATGATTAAGGGTGAAGAGATAGATCCATTCCTCTTCAGACTTCAAGCTATCTGTGACTAGCTGATTGGCATGGGTGCTAATCCAGATGAAGGGCTCCTAGTGAGGACAGCCCTGAATGTTGTCTCTGAAGAATGGGAAACGTTTGTCCAAAGCATTCTGGGAAGGGCATCGTTACCATCATGGGCAGATATGTGGGCTATTCTCCGCCAAGAGGAGATCAGGAGGATCACCAAGAAGCAGTCTATCTGTGGAGGAAGCGGATCAACCAGAGTGAACAAAGAAGAGGTGGAGGATGCAGCCCTTGCATCAAGGGAAAAGAAGCAAGGGAAGAAGAAGAAGGACCTCTCCAAGTTCTGATGCTTTACCTGTGGTGATCTTGGTCATTTCACCAGCAATTGTCCTAAGAAAAAGGACAAAGGAGCTTCTGATTCCAAGGCTACAGAAGCAAATGACGATGGCTCTGATGATGATGCAGCCATGAGTGTTCATGCACCTCGAGAGAAGAGGTGGGGCGACATCGATATATAGAGTATCCATATTTTATGGCGGGATCCTTGAGCCAGCCCTACTCTTGGATCACATACGAGCTACGGGAGCCTTAAGGCGGTAGCGGGATAAGTCGGGAGATGGTTACAGATGACCACATTGAAGAGCAAGAGGGAGTTGAAGAGCTGAAGAGTGAGCAGCGTGATGCAGAGGCAACAGCACAGAGAGGCTGATGGGACTTCAACAGCATAGAGAAGATGGGCTCACGCAGTGCAGTGTTGCAGCATGAGAGTGTCTCCAGGAGGACAGCGTGATTCAGCATCCGGGGAGCTTCAATGATGGAGAGCAACTTGACTTGTCTGTCAAACAGTTGGCCAGAGTCTTTCAATTGCTTACTTCTCAGCAACTGAGTTGCAGTGCAGCAATTAGCAGTGGCAATGCTATGGGCAGCATGATGCAGCAATTTGAGAAAGAATTGCAGTACAGATGTGGCAGTGTCAGTGGCATGGGCAACAGTACAGAGAGCAGCAATGCAGTAGATGGAGGGCAGCAGGCCAAGCATCAACAGCACAGATCCAGTACTCAAGATCTTGTAATGCATGGTGTGATGTATTGCTAGGGCACACTCCTGATGCTAAGAGGGAGTGTTGAGATTTTGTGTATTTGGGGTAGCATCAGTTGTGCTCTAGCTCCCAAATTTTGTGGAGGGACCAAAGTACACTTAAACTACAAGACCTAGAAATGGATTTGAGAAATTTCAAGTGGTGTTCAAGTTATTAAAATAATTAATTATTTTTAATGGATTTCCTAAGTCTAACTTAGGAAAATAAAATAATTAAAGTGAATTAATTAACACGTGCTAAAATAGTCTTAAGTCACATGGATCAAGCAGCCTTTTAATCTCAGTCGTTGATGGATGATTTAATCTCGGCCATTGAAGGGTTCCACGAAAAAGTATAAGAGAAAGGCTTGAGGGTCAGTTGCAGACACACATTTTTGGTAGAACTAAGGAATAGATCTGGAATTTTATGGCGGGTTTGCTAAGAATTTCCGGAGGAATTTCCTGCAATGAGGGGTAGTATTGGCCAAGCGAATGTTCTGATTCCAGGAATCAAGGCCAAGAGCCAGTAAGAGGCAAGGGGAGCAGCACAAGGACAACACAGAAAGGCTTCAGAGCCACGCAAAGCGGCAAGGGCAGCGCAGAGGCAGCTAGGGCCACACAGGGCTGACGCTGGCTTAGCAAAGGCAGCACAGGGGCAGCGTAGACCCTCCAGGGGTGACGCAGGCCCTCCTAGGGCCACGCAGAGGCTGACGCAGTCCCTCAAGGCCAACGTTGGGGCTTCAGAAGCAGCGTTGAGGGTTTCCAGGGCCAGATCCGGGCTAAGTCTTGTAAATCCCATTTGAGGGTGTGGATCAGTCAGATATTTGGCACTATATCTTCAGGTTACCTGCAGATTTGATATCTTTTATTCTTTGTCGGGTTTTCCAAGCTTGGAACCCAGATTTGTTGTACTCAAAACTACTTAATAATAAACCTCCATATCTGCTAAACCGGTTTTCCCGCTTTGGGTTTTTCCGAGGACTTATGTCCAAAAATCCATGTGTCACTTTGTTGCATGAGTGAATTATTCAGTAGATGATCTGCATGTGTAGGCTGTAGTTGTGTTTATTTTCGATATTTTCTTAATCTAATTTCTGGAAATACCTTGTATTAATTAAATCAAGTAGGAGGAAATAGACCAATACACTGCAATAGAATTTTCACAGAGATCGGACATTACGCTACACAATCCCGTCTCAAGAAGAAGGACAAAGATGAGAAGCATGATCCGCAAGCTGCAACTGTGAAGATCGAGGAGGAGGAATTCGCGATGATTTCCCAGATATATCCAAGCGAGAATTGGGGTGATCTAGAGTTGTAGTTCAGCAGAACTGCAGTTGGACAGGATCCTTGAGGAGTCCACCTCTTGGATCATCACCTTGCTACCAGAGCCCAAATCAGAAGTAGCAGGATGGACAAGTATCAGTTGATACAGAGTGCAAAAGTGGCATCGCAGTGGCTAGTCAACGCCAGAGTCTGAGCAGCGCAGAGTAGAGTTGGCAGCAGTGCAGGGAGGCACAGTGCAGAGTCAACATCAGCGCAGCAGCTTCAGAGGGGCAGTGCAGAGACTAGCAACAGTCAGATCTTCAATACAAGATGCATCCTACTGAACACTTAGTTCAATTTTTGGATGTTTTTCTGTTGCAATGAGAAACAAAGTTGTAGTGCAGTGGCAGTTGGCAACAGTACGCAGAGTCAGCAGCAGCGCAGTGTTGGTGGGCAGCAGTGTCAGACATTAGCAGTGCAAAGGGAGATGTTTCAAAATCAGAGCAGTACTTCAGCTGGATGTATTGCTAGAGCACATTCCTCGCTAAGAGGGAGTGTTGATTTCTGGTAGCATCGGATGTGCTCTAAGTCTCAAAATTTATGGAGAGGCTTAAGCACATGTATTTCAAAGAACCAAGAAAGCGTTTTGGAAAATTCCACCCAGATTATGTTTTATGAAAATAATTAATTATTTTTAATGGGACCCTAAGTCTAAACTTAGAAAATTAAAATAATTAAAAGATATTAATGAAAACAGTGTGTGAATCTTCTAGAAAAGACGGAGATCAAGTCAAGTTAATCTTAGTTGTTGATTAATGATTTAATCTCATCTGTTGAAGCCTCAACGAGAAGATTATAAGAAGGACTTGATGGGGCATTTGGAAAATACAACGAGAGACTGACAGAGTCTAGAGATCGAAATTCTTTAGTGAGCAGTGCTCAAGGAGAAAATCGATCAAGAAGATTCTTGCAGAGAGGGGTAGAGATCATTGTCAGTTGGAGATTTTCCTGAGCCGTGAATACATTGCAGAGAAGACAGAGGGCAGTATGCAAAGAGGCAGCATAGCAGCTACACAGAGGAGGGCGGTACGCAGAGAGGCAGCATAGCAGCTATGCAGAGGAGGGTGGTACGCAGAGAGGCAGCGTAGCAGCTACACAGAGGAGGGCAGTACGCAGAGAGGCAGCGTAGCAGCTACGCAGAGAGGCAGCGTAACAACTATGCAGAGGTAGCGCTGCAGCTTTGAGGAGATCCGAGATTCAGCTGAGGATCAGTCAGATCTAGTGTCAGGGTGTGAGACTGAAAGGGCCAAAGATCAGTATCCAGCCAGCAAAAGATCGAGCAAGCAGAGGTGACGCAGTCCCCACGCAGAGTGACGCAAAGGCAACGTAGAGCTCATCAGCTTAGTGTTTGGTCAGTCAAGATTTTCCAGTGTTAGTGTGACGTAATGCTCTCTAGCTCTTTGTCAGTTAGATTCTCTATGTGGATGGCCAGTGAGGCATCCCAAATTGTAATCAGAATTACTCCATAATAAACAAATGCTCAGTTGTTGCACCGGTTTTCCCGCATTGGATTTTTCCTGGGACTTGGTCCAAAAATAGCAACGTCGTGTGTCTATAGTGGATGATCTCATTCTAAGAGGTGCAGAAAAATATATTCCAGATTGCAAGTCAGACCTAGCGTCAGAATTTGAGATGGAGGATATCGATTCGATGCATTACCTTCTGAGGCTTGAGGTTTGGAAGAGACTAGGCGAGATCCTATTCTTGGAGAATCTAAAGAAGATACTACAAAGGAAGAAAAGGATCAGGAAAGTCAAAAAGAACCATCTCAAATTCCATCAAGAGTAAAATTTGTTAAAAAAGCGTCATCCGAAAGAACAGATTATTGGTGATGTAGATGATGGAATACAATCCCGAAGAAGGATGACAAATACACCAAAAAAGGGTGATGTTGCCTTACTATCTATGATAGAACCAGAGAATTTTTCCCAAGCTAGTAAGGATCCTCCTTGGATAAAAGTTATGGAAGAAGAAATGTATCAAATCGAAAAGAATGAAACATAGGAACTAGTACCTTGTCCAAAGGATAAAAATATTATTGGAACCAAGTGGGTGTTCAAAAACAAAATGAATGAAGATGGACAGATCATTAGAAATAAAGCAAGGTTGGCATGCAAAGGATATACACAAGTTGAAGTAATTGACTTTGAAGAACCTTTGCCCCTGTAGGTTGATTGGAAGATATAAGAATGTTCTTGGCATTTGCTTGTTCAAAAGTTTCGAAGTTTATCAAATGGACATAAAATCAACATTTCTAAATGGTGACCTAAAGGAAGAAGTTTACATGGAGCAACCGGAAGGTTTCGATCTAGCATAAGGAAAAGATTTTGATTGTAAACTGAAAAAAGCGTTATATGGATAAAAACAAGCTCCTAGAGCTTGGTACGCAAGATTAGATCATTATCTACAATAACAAGGTTACAAAAAGGGAGTGGCCGGAAGCAATCTCTACATGAAGATAGACAAAGATAGACTGCTAATCATACTTGTATATGTTGATGATCTAATTTTTGCCAGCAATAACGATGAGATGAGTCATGAATTTGCTCAAAACATATCTAAGGAATTTGAAATGTCTATTATTGGCGAATTATCTTACTTTATTGGACTTCAAGTAACTCAAACTAAAGCAGGCATGTTCATATCCCAAGCAAAATATCTTAGATACATGCTTAAAAGATATGGGATGGAAGAATCTTCTATTGTGAGCACATCGATGACTACAGATTGCAAATTAAGCAAAGATGATGAATACCCTTCAGTGGATGCAACTCTTTACAAATCAATAATTGGAGCTCTTCTTTATTTAACTGCTTCACGACCAGATATTATGCAGGCAGTTGGAATGGTGGCAATATTTCGATCAGCTCCTAAGGAATCTGATTTGATGGTTGTAAAAAGAATCCTCGGATATTTGAAAGGTACTCTTAATTTTGGCCTATGGTATCCCAAAAGCACATCTCCTACTTTGACAGCATACATTGATGCCGATTGGGCTAGAAGCATAGACGAACGAAAAAAGTACTAGTGGAAATGCATTCTTCATGGGAAATTGTCTTGTATCTTGGCTCAGCAAAAAGCAATCATCTATATATCTTTCTATAGCCAAAGAATAATACATAGTTGTTGCGGATTGTTGCACGCAAATATTGTGGATCAAGGAAGCTCTGAAAGATGTCAACATAGAAACAAATCAACCAATCACTATCTATTGTGACAACACCAGCACCATCAGTCTTTCAAAGAATCTGGTAATGCATTCGAATACAAAACATATCACAATCAAATATCATTTCCTCCGAGAACAAGTTGCAGAGTAAAATGTCAAATTGGAATATGTCAATACAAAGGAACAAATTGTAGATATTGTTGGGTGTGGAGTACCCCAGGAAGACTGTACACCCCTCCACGCGGGGGGGTGTGGAGGGGACTTAATAGATATAAAATTGCCTTGTAAAATATTGTAATTTCGTAGTCAATCTGGGTCGTTCATTAGGTGGATGATCTGATGGTAGAAGTTATGTTTAATTTAGGTTTTTTTTGCCCTAGAAGGCAACCCCTCAATTCATATGAGGGAATCATATTGCGGCTGTGGGTGTGTGTATTCTGAGCGAGAAAGAGAAAGGGGGACTATTTGGTAGAGTAGAGGATATTACAGCGGATCTACTGTAGGTTGTACCTCTTCATTTTGCTGGATAATATAAAGGAAGGACTGGTTGTTTCTCCGTGGACATAGCCCAAGTTGGGTGAACCACATATATCTGTGTCTCTCTTGTTTTATATGTTTTCTGTGTTTGTATTTCCAAATATTTTTGTGTTCCATTGCTCTGTAATATATAATTTTCTAACAGATATTTTCACAAAGCCCCTACCACAAGAAGCATTTGAATATCTTCGCTAATAGATCGGGGTCATCTCTCTTGCATCCCATTAAAGCATGTTAAAATAGGCAACTAGGGCCAAATCCCACCTTGGGACAACTCATTTGATGGAGATGATGATTGTATTAAATTCCTCTTTTCGAGAGGACCAAAATTGATATAAAGATCATCACATTTGGACAAGCGGAAGTGTGATTTTGAATTTATGCCCACACATGTGCAAATTGTTCAGGTCAGCCACATCAACATGTAGACTCATAAGCCCAATGGACGTGTCTCTTCATCCACAGCGAATTGTATAAATACAAGTGACCTCACACCTCATTTTGCATCATCATCACTCACACATTCTTCTCTCTCTTCATCTGATTGGTTCGTACAACTACTGGGCAGCTTCTCTCTCTCACACGTGTGGCATGGAGGTCGAGTTTTCTGGATTGAATTGCAAACCGAAATTTCATAATTCTGCAGTAGGTTTAACCAGCGTTGACTGACGGCTTGTTGACCAAGTTTGACTGCGTTTTTGGGGTCATAATTTCGATCATTTTAGGCCGCATTTATGGGCACAGAAATCGAGGAAATCTGGGCAATTTGACCAGTGTCGACTTCAAGGTTGACTGTAGTTTGACTGCAGAAAAATTACAACAATTTTCTCTCTCCTATGACAGAGTTTGACCAAGTTATTTTATGTTGACTTTGACCTCTTGATCAGGCCGAGTTTGACTGGAGAAGACCGAGTTGCTTTGAGGATGATTTGTTTTTGTTTTGACCAATGTTGACTATCTGGTTAGGGTTGAAGTTTGACTGCATTTGACTGCAGAATTGTCAGGGTTGTTTTGACTTTGAATTGGGCAAGTCAATTTGACTTTTGTACTCTCTCTCTCTGTTGAACTTTTGATATAATAATAAGAAGAATTGATCAAAGGGTTTTCCCCACATTGGGGTTTATCCCTGGCATCCACCAAATCCGGTGTTCTCTTGTCTTGGCTTGTCTTCTGCATTTTGTTTCATCTTCAATCTACTTTTCATGTCAATGTGATCAATGGTTAATGTGATTCCTACTGGAAATCAAAATTGAAATTGCTATTGGGTTGTTTAAGGAACATTGAATTAACTGTGCTAAGCATAGAACATACCATTGTTAACTAAAATTAACATGGTATCAAAGCCCAGGTGAAGAAAAATCCCAAACAAGAGAGAGAAAATCAATCACAAAGAAAGATCTGTTGGACAAGGACAAGCCTCAATGGCTTCTACATCTATCTTCAAGATTGATGATAAGCTCAATGATAAATATGAATATCATGCATGGAACGTGTCTTTGGCCTAGACTTTGGAAGAGCATGATGTGATGTATTATGTGCGGGGAAAAGTGGGAGCCTCCTTCAAATGCACCGACTTCTGCTAAGACAAAGTATAAGAAAGATGAGGTCAAAGCTAAGAAAATTATCTGAGACTCCATTCAAAAGCATTTGGTTGCTCATAATTCTGATTTAGGAACATCTAAGGAGATGTATGATAAGTTGGTTGGGATGTTCAAAGTAAACAATGCAAATCAAATCCTCTTTCTCAAGAACAAGTTGAAGGACATCAAGATGGATAGAGGGGAGTCTATCCATTCCTACTTCATGAGGATTACCGAAATCAAGAATGATCTTTTATCTAATGGAGAAGTTGTCGCTGACAAGGAGCTCACTCTCATTGCTCTTGGAGGTCTCACAAGAGCATGGGATGTGTTTAACACCACTATTCATAACAATGACAGGATTCCTGGATTCAACGAATTATTGGCTAGATGCACTCAAGAAGAGACGAGGATGATGGAGAGAGACAAGCCTTCAAATGGGAATGATCCTACCACCTTCTCCACTCGTGTAAAGAGCAAGAACCATGCTGGTCCAAAGAGACAAGGTCAAGGATTCAAGCAGGCATTCAAGGAAGGTGCTACAATTTCGACAAGTTTGGCCACTATGCTAGATAGTGTCCTCACAAGAAGGATACTGCACGAGATGATGACAACAGCAACAATCACAACAATTTCAAAGGCAATGGCAATCAAAGGAACAACAGGTTCAACAACAAAGGAAAAAGGAATTTCGTTAAGCTACTTTAAGGAACAACAGGTTCAACTTGTGATTTCGTTAAGCTACTTTCACATAGATCTTATCCTTGTTAGCTTATTATGTCTTTTATCAAGCCAATTATCAAAACACAAGAGACACAAAGTTTAGGCTCTTCAAGCCAGGGCCAAAACCTCTCCCTCCTGGAGAGGAAAACTCAAAAGTAATTCTTCTTATAGATTTTCAATTGACAAGTACTATTACCATGACCTAGACCCTTGACTTCAGTATGCCTCCAAGACCTTGTCACAACTCCATTAGTCTCCTTATGTTGATCTTCTTTTCTGCACTCCTTTGCACTAGCCCTAGGAAAGCTCGGTTCCTAGTGAATTCCTTTCCTTCTAGCCTCGGCCTCCTAGAGACTCTTCCACAGTCTTCTTACTATACCCTTGATCTCAAGGCCAAAATCACTTGCCCACTTTGTAACTCTTCTTATACTTGTTGGCTTGTCTTTCTTCTACGCACTGTTCCACACACTTGATTACAGTCCTATCTCCTCAGCTTTCCTAAAGTGACCACAGAGATGCGAGGTAGGTATATACTCCAAAACAGAGAGCCCTTATTACTGTGTTATATTGTGATCCTTCTTCGTTGAATTGCCTCCCTCTTACGCACCCAAAAACACACTTTCTCGCACAGTAATCTCAGAACATGACGTGGCAAATTGGACCCAAAACAGAGGTAGATTATCCCCCCTTTCCTTCGTTGTTTTGTCTTCTTTTCAACACACCAATTGTACCCTTAACTCATTCTTAAATTTCAGAGCTCATCTGAATCTTGTCTGAACTGTTGGTGATGAAGTGAGGTCGTAGACCTCTTATATATAGAGGTGGTGTTACTGTCCTAGGTCAACATGACAATTTTGTGGGTGAGTCGACTTGTACATATGTTTGTGGGCCAACAGGAGTGTATCCAACTCATTTGAGTCGACTTCAAGGAGCACTTTTGACAAGGTCTTAGAGCATACAAATTACATCAATAATTGTCTTTTTGAGTGGAACAACACTTCATATACATGACTCTAAATTATACATTTCTGACAAGATGAAAAACCCTTAAAGACATCAAGAAGAAGTCTTTGACCTATAATAAAAACTCCTTGGTCATGAAATCCATGAGTCAAGCATTTACAAACACATTCTATTGTCTTTGTCTTCTTCATTACATAAACTCATAATTACAAGTCATTATGAAGACCAAACCTAGTTACATTTTTCAACACTCCCTCTTAACTAGGGAGGTATTCATAATGGTACATGGTCACTCTCCATCTGAAGAATCTCATAAGAAGAATCTGATTGGTAATCCCGTCTGTATAGCATCATTTCAACCAGCATTGTCACAGTGCAAGGCCTTGACTAACAGCTCCTCTCCACGAGACAATGAGCTACAACGCTAGTGAGACCAATTATGAGTAGACACCCTCATCATTGTCTCTCTTGGATCATATCTCGCCTGGGTTCATATAGGATATGTCCATCAGGACTATTCTTACTGTTGGATTCCCAGCCATCAAAGAATATTCGTCCTTTCACGACTACTCTTTCCGTGGATGCCCTAATACATCCCCAAAAGAGTATCGGATGCCAGATGATTACCCAATCTCGCATTTTGTCTTCCAGATGAAGACCAGAATGATGTGTCTATCTCTCCTTCTCAATTAGGGAGGACATATTCCACAAATTAATGTACTCAATCCTATACAAGGAATGTACCTAAGCTCCCTCTTGGCTTAGGAATTACCGAGTTTCCCCCAAGTAAGAAACTTATTACCAGGCTCTCTCTTAATCAGAGACTTGTAGCAGAAATGAAGAAAACACACAGCTGCTTATGAAGAACTCCTTCCTTCAATGTCATGAATTTCTTTGTTTTTGAGGATTCTTCATCTTTGGGATATCTACATAGGGCACAGAGCATCCATCACTTTCATCCAAGAGTCATGTCTTCTATTAGAAAGTGATCCATCAATCTTCTTATCTAGTCTATATTCATGCCATGCTACTTTCCTTCGAACCATACTTCTTCCAAGGATCTTTCATCCTGCCATATGGTTGCCAACCTGTGGAAGACATATACTTCCCTTTGGCAGCCTTGCATAAGCTCATCAAATATTAATTAATTATAAATATGAACTTTAAATCAAAAGTTACCTTAGTGATGATCTTTCACCGTGACATCTTCTTGTAGGCATCGGCACACTTTGTTTACATATTAACACATCTTCTAAAGATATGTATTGTCAAGGGTCTCCATCTTTTTCCAGACTTCTATCAGAGTCTACATATCTTCTCAAGAGATTTTCTAGTCAAGTCTTCTTGGCTTCCATGGATGTTGACTGCTTCTTTCCATGGTTGTACTTCCCACGATCTCTTCCTTTTTCTTTCTGCACGCAGTTTTATTTCGTCCCCAGGAACTTCCATTGTGCAGTTCCTTGATAATGTACAATCACCTCATATTCCATATGAGGGCATATTATGTTGATTTCATCTAGTGTAGATAGTGCCTTTTTAGCAACCTGTGCATCGAAAGACTTTCTGCTTTCCATTTTGATTATACTTCTAAAGATAAAAGTATACTACCTGCAACCACATGACATGACATCATAGCATCCAGTGTCAGCATATATATACATGTACCTCATTCTTTTCCTTTTGAGTCATCCTGCAGCAGGTTTCTTTAGAATGAAAGAGTTTCATTCCCTTGACTTGCTTCATCAATATGTCATCATATTTCAATCTCAGAATTCGGCATGTTAGAATTCTCGAAAAAAACCTTTTACTTTCTTTCTAACTAGTGAATCCAAAGAGGCTTCCATTAGAAAATGCCAGCACCTGTTTCCATATTGATTATTGAATGACGCACTTGATCTAGATGACTGCCTTCCATCAATGTTGTTTTAGTGAGGTTCCCAGGAGCCACTTCTTTCATGGCATAGTTGTTGCATAAGTGTATTGCAGACATCCTCCTGTGACAAGTGCTCCTTCTTCAATGCTTCTATCATAATGCTAAATTTAAAATGATGTATCTATCTAATATACAATGCTTCCTAACATACTATTTTACAACCGACAGATGCCTCGTAAAGAGGAAGATGATCTCAATCATAATAGAAATCTTTCACTTCTTTCTTAGGCTTCTTTGAATCAAGTTCTTCTATTTCTCCAGCGACATGGGCTTCCTCCTTTTCCCTGTTGTCCTTGTTATATTTGGGACAATCCTTTCTATAGTGCCCAAGTTCATTACATCCATAGCATCGGATCTTATCCATGTTTCTTATTTTCTTCTGAGGACCAAACTTACCAAATTTTCTTTTCCTTCTTGACATAGTAGCATAGGCTTTATTTGATCATGTTTCAATGTTTGATCTAGTTTCTTCTATCTTACATAAAGTCCATAGATCCTGGAATGGCATTGCTTCTTTCTTCTACAGTTGACCTCGTATTTCGGAAATCTTCATAAAATATGAAATTATTCCTTCCTATTTTGACATCTTCAACTTGTATAGTTCTTGTCTCAGAGACATTATTTTCCCTATAGTACTTACCGAGAATAGCTCCACCAATTTATCATATATTTCTTTTGAGGATTCTAGATTTGATACATAGGGAATGAGAGAGTCCTTTATGGATTCTATAAGAATCCTTCAGGCTCTTATATCTCCCTTCATGTATTTGGCATGAGCTTGAGTATCTACTATCTTCTTTTGAAGGTTCAGCTATTGATCCTTTGACATAGTCCATTACTTCATTTTCAATCAAATTTAAATTTGTCCTTATCTTCCATGCAAGAAAGTTTGTAGTTCCAGACAATTTGTTACTTTCCTTGCAAAAGGTCACTTTAACAGATTTAGATAAAGACATTAGGATACTTACTTAAGTAGAAGATTTCTCCTTCTATCAGCTTCCTTGATGATGATGTAAATAGCAACAGGAGCTCCCTCTTAGATTGGCTTCTTCAAGAGATGTGAAGAGAGCTAGATCACCTTGAATCCTTGATGCTCAAGGATAGCTTGATGATGACTTCAGCTGAATAATTTGATGAAGTCTTTAATGGTGTTGAACAATGCCTTCAGCAAAATGGTGGCTTGATGATGTCTCCAACAATGTTGATTTGGCTTCAACACCAAATATCTTTAGAATCTTTGATGGTAAAGATTGCCTTCTTGATGTGTAGGTCCTTTGAAAAAGGTTGTTGATCTTCTTGAGGTGGCTTGATGGTTTCTCCAATTTCTGTAAGCTGCTTTTTGAATGTATTCTTCCTCATATCTAGGGTTTTGACCTTTTAATGTAGATCTCTTATCTTTGAAGCTTTCCTTGAAAACTGATCCTTGATCTCTTGGTACTTGAGTGTCTTCTTGCAAAATATCCCTTTCTTGTCTTCAGCACCTTAGCTCTGAAACCATGTTGAGAAATTAGGGCGTTTAATTCAAATTTCTCTTCTTTGATAATTACTTGTGATTTCGTTAAGCTACTTTCACATAGATCTTATCTTTGTTAGCTTATTATGTCTTTTATCAAGCCAATTATCAAAACACAAGAGACACAAAGTTTAGGCTCTTCAAGCCAGGGCCAAAACCTCTCCCTCCGGGAGAGGAAAACTCGAAAGTAATTCTTCTTATAGAATTTCAATTGACAAGTACTATTACCATGACCTAGACCCTTGACTTCAGTATGCCTCCAAGACCTTCTCACAACTCCATTACTCTCCTTATGTTGATCTTCTTTTCTGCACTCCTTTGCACTGGCCCTAGGAAAGCTCGGTTCCTAGTGAATTCCTTTCCTTCTAGCCTCGGCCTCCTAGAGACTCTTCCATAGTCTTCTTACTATACCCTTGATCTCAAGACCGAAATCACTTGCCCACTCTGTAACTCTTCTTATACTTGTTGGCTTGTCTTTCTTCTACGCACTGTTCCACACACTTGATTACAGTCCTATCTCCTTAGCCTTCCTAAAGTGACCACAGAGATGCGAGGTAGGTATATGCTCCTAAACAGAGATCCCTTATTACTGTGTTATATTGTGATCCTTCTTCGCTGAATTGCCTCCCTCTTACGCACCCAAAAACACACTTTCTCGCATTGTAATCTCATAACATGACATGGCAGATTGGACCCAAAACAAAGGTATCTTATCCCTCCTTTCCTTTGTTATTCTGTCTTCTTTTCAATGCACCAAATGTACCCTTAACTCGTCCTTAAATTTCATAGCTCATATGTTTCTTGTCCGAACTGTTGGTGATGAAATGAGGCCAAAGACCTCTTATATATAGAGGCGGTGTTACTGTGCTAGGTCGACATGACAATTTTGTGGGTGAGCCGACTTGTACATCTATTTGTGGGTCGACTTGACAAGGAGTGTATCCAACTCATTTGAGCTGACTTCAAGGAGCACTTTTGACAAGGTTTTGGAGCATACAAATTACATCAATAATTGTCTTTACAAGTGTAACAACACTTAATATACATGACTCTAAATTATACATTTATGACAAGATGACAAACCCCTAAAGACATGAAGAAGAAGTCTTTGACCTATAATAAAAAATCCTTGCTCATGAAACCCATGCATAAAGCATTTACAAAATACACTTTATTATCTTTGTCTTCTTCATTACATAAATTCATAATTACAAGTCATTATGAAGAATGAACCTAGTTACACTTTTCAACAGGGAAAGCCAGAGATCTCCCTATCCCAAGGAAGGACAATGATGATGTTGCAGGAAAACAAGATGAATCTCTGAAAGATGAACTGATGCCCGATGTTGAAGGCTCGGTGGATCCCATTGATCCACCTCCTAGTGATCCCTCTACCTCAACGAAAAGACCTTTGTAGCTCAAAGACACTCTTGAAGATGTTGAAAGACATATTGCTCCAAGAGGGACATTTCGTGAAAGTAAGAAGTCGAACAGGTACCAAGGGTACTTAGTTGCTATGAGTACTATTATTCAATCTGAGCCATGTACATTCGAAGAAGTCGTGAAACATCAAGTATGGAAGGATGCGATGAATGAGGAGTACGAATCAATCATGAAGAATGATGTCTAGGATATTATTCCTAGGCCCAGGGACAAGTCTGTGGTCACTTCTAAATAGCTTTACAAAATCAAACATGGATTTGATGGGAGGGAAGAAAAATACAAGGCCAGTTTCGATGCTCAAGGCTTCTCTCAAAAGGAAGGAGTGGACTATGACGAGATACTTGCACCAGTTGCCTGATACACCACTATCTAATCTATTATCGCTCTTGCTACCTCTCAAGTATGGAGCCTACACCAAATGGACGTTAAAATTGCTTTCTTGAATGGCTCGCTTAAGGAGGAATTCTACGTAGAACAACCAGAGGGGTTCGAAGTTCAAGATCAAAAGACACACATATGCAAGTTGAAGAAATTCCTCTATGGGTTGAAGAAAGCCCTCTATGGGTTGAAGCAAGCCCCTAGGGTTTGGTATGAGAGGATTGATAGCTATCTTATGAAACTGGGATTTACAAGGAGCGAAGCTAAGCATAACCTATATTTCAAGGTTGAAAAAGAAAGGCCTCTCATTATGGTCCTTTATGTGGATGATCTCTTTCTAAAAGGTGCAGACCCTCTCATTTATCAATGAAAGAGGGATTTGGCTTCTGAGTTCGAGATGAAGGAGCTAGGTTTGATGCACTACTTCCCATGCTTGGATGTCTGGCAAAAGCCAGGTGAGATTTTCCTTTCTCAAGGAAAATACATTGTGAGGTTGCTCGAGAGATGTGGGATGGTGGATTGCAAGTCTGTGTCTACTCCGATGGAACTCAACTTCAAGAACTTCAAATCCTTCCGAGTATTAACAACTTATGGGGGCCCTGATGTTCTTGGTAAACTCCTGTCCAGACATATGCTTTGTTGTGAATACATTGAGTCAATTTATGGTCGAGCCTCATCATACACATTTGATTGTTGCTAAGAATCTCCTAAGATATCTCCGTGGCACAATCAACTATGGTTTGAGATACAATGTTAGGAATTTGAGAGGCTTCATGGATATATTGATGCTGACTGGCCTGGCAGTGTGGTGAATTGTAAAAGCACGTCTAGTTGTTGCTTCTCATTGGTGTTTGCTTCAATATCTTGGATGAGCAAAAAGTAGAAATCGGTTGCTTTAAGCACCACCAAGGCCGAATAAATTGTTGCTAGTATGGCCTGTTGTGAAGTTGTTTGGTTGAGAAAGCTCTTTAGTGAGCTATTTGAGCATGTGTTGGATACCACCGTGATCTACTGCGACAACCAAAGTGAGATTCGCCTTTCAAAAAATCCCGTGTTCCACAACCGCTCCAAGCATGTTGATAACAGGTACCACTTTATCTGGGATATGGTACAGGGAGGTGCAATAAGGCTCCAACACATCAGAACAGATGAGTTGGTCGCAAAAATTATCATGAAGCCCTTAGGGAAGGTCAAATTCTTCACCTTCCGATAGAGACTTGGAGTCGTGGAAAGACCCTCCTGGGAGCTTCTAGGGGCTTGGGGTACTTCTTGGAGCTATGAGCGACCATAGGGTGAGTGGTTCACCTTCCCCTATTGTTGTGTTATGTACAGGGTGAGTGGTTCACCTTCCCTTGTGTTATCCCATGATGGTTGACATGTGTGTAGGGTGGGTGGTTCACCTTCCCCTATGATTGCGGACACATGTATGTAGGGTGAGTGGTTCACCTTCCCCTACAATTGACATATGCATAGGATGTGGCTCACCTTCTCTTGTTGATGCCCTAGCATACATCCTACCCATGTAGTTCGGGACTCATGGGAAGTACCACTCATCTGGCCAATGAGTTGGGAAAAGTGGATAAGGACCATAGCACTACCAATGGACGCATCGTGTATTATCGTACACCCTATGTCTACGATGCATGGTGTTCAACATCTTGATCTGGGACCAATTGAGGTTCTACCTCTGGATCAGTGGAAAGTGGTAAGGTCTTGTGACTCACTCTCGATCAATTCTTCTTCATTATTACATCATGGTTCAACAGAGCAGAGATGAGATGACAGAGATGATACATGAGGACAAGATGGCATGATGATCAATGACGACGGATGGATTGGCAGGTGGAATTCTCCCTAGTTGAGAGGGAGTGTTAAAATTGGCAACTAGGGCCAAATTTCACCTTGGGACAACTCATTTGATGGAGATGATGATTGCATTAAATTCCTCTTTTCGAGAGGACCAAAATTGATATAAAGATCATCTCATTTGAACAAGCGGAAGTGTGATTTTGAATTTATGCCCACACATGCAAATTGTTCAAGTCGTCCACATCAACATGTAGGCTCAAGAAGCCCAACGGACGTATCTCTTCACCCACAGCGACTTGTATAAATACAAGTGACTACACACCTCATTTGGCATCATCATCACTCACTCATTCTTCTCTCTTCATCTAATTGGTGTGAAAATTCCTAGATCTGACAATCTTAGGAATCCTACTGCAACTATCTGAGTTTACTTCTCCTATTATGTAAATTGTATTTACAAAATTAATTCAGAATGCATCATGAATTATTGAAGTAAACTACTGAAGCAACCTACACTTAATTAAATATGATTATGAAACAAGGATATTGAGCAAGAAATCAATCACAAATAGGACACCTTTATTTTGGACTAAGTCCCCAGAAAAAACCCAATGCAGGAAAACCGGTGCAGCAAATCTGTGGGTTTGATATTATTAAGCAATGGCAATTCTTGAATACATCGCTGAATACCTCAAGGGTTATTCAATTACAGAGAGAGAAATACTGGCAGAAAGAATTGTGAGTTTTACCTCACTCAATCACTGGAAAATCCGACTGATCTGGACACTGGAAGAGTTGCCCCTGGAGGTCTCTGCGAAGTCACTGCGTAGGCTTTGCGTCACCCCAGCAAAGGATCTATTTGACTCTTAGAATCTCAAATCTTGGCCTCTCGTTCTCACACCCCGACTCTCGGCTTCTGGATCTGATCTGACAGCTAAATCTCGGAACCCTCTCAAGCCCTGCATGGCTCTGCATCAGCATTGGATGTGTTGGATGTCTCTCTGCCTCTCTCTGTTGATGATTCTCCAGCTGAGAAAATCTCTCTCTGGAAGCTACTCTGCCCCTCACTACACTGAATCACTTAGATTTGATCTTTGTCCGAGCACTGCTTCGTCAGATTCAATCTCTAGATTCACTCGGTGTGTCTTTCCAAATGACCCTCAAGTCTTCCTTTATAGTCTTCTCGCTGAGATATCAACGGCTGAGATTAGATCTCTAATCAACGTCTAAGATTATAATATGACTTGATCTTCACTTTCTAGATCATTCTCACTCTATTTTATTAATACCTTTTAATTATTTAATTTCCCTAAGTTAGACTTAGGGTCCCCATTAAAATAATTAATTTTTACAATAAAACATGATCCGAGTAGAATTTTCACAAACGGTTTCTAGGTTCTTTGGAATACCAATGTCTAAGCCTCTCCACAAAATTTGGGGCTTAGAGCACTTCCAATGCAACCAAAAATCAATAATTGGTTCATATAACTATTGGGCAGTTTCTCTCTCTCTCACAAGTGTGGCAAGGATGTCGAGTTTTCTGGGTTGAATTGCAGACCGAAATTTCAAAATTTTGTAGCAAGTTTAACCAGTGTTGACTGAGGGCTTGTTGACCAAGTTTGACTATGTTTTTGGGGTTATAAGTTCGATATTTTTAGGCCGCATTTTTGGGCACAAAAATCGAGGAAATCTGGGCAATTTGACCAGCGTTGAATTTAGGGTTGACTGCAATTTGACCACAGAAAAATTATAGCAATTTTCTCTCTCCTTTGACCGAGTTTGACCAAGCTATTTTGGACTGACTTTGGCCTCCTGGTCACACCGAGTTTGACTGGGGAAGACCGAGTTGCTTTGAGGATGATTTGTTGTTATTTTGACCAGTGTTGACTTTCTGATTAGGGCTGAAGTTTGATTGAAATTGACTGCAGAAATGTCAGGGTTGTTTTGACTTAGAATTAGGCAAGTCAATTTGAATTTTGTACTCTCTCTCTCTACTAAACTTTTGATGTAATAATAAGAAGAATTGATCAAAGGGTTTTTCCCTGGAATCCACCAGATTTGGTGTTCTCTTGTCTTGGCTTGCCCTCTACATTTTGTTTCATGTTCTATCTACTTTTATTGTCAATGTGATTAATGGTTAATATGATTACTACTAGAAATCTAAATTGAAATTGTTATTAGGTTACTTAAGGAACATTGAAGTAATTGTGCTAAACATAGAACATACCATTGTTGACTAAAATTAACGAAGCAGCACATTGGCAAGGGGAGGAGCACCACGACAGGGGGAGCATAATATGAAGAAGTTGCCATTGATGTCAAAGGGGGAGGAACAACTAGAAGAGGAAGTGCATTTCCATTAATGACAAAGGGGGAGATTGTTGGATTAAGTTGTCATTGATATCAAGACTAATCCTAAGAAACCCTTTGCCCTAATCCTTTGATGAAATCCTAACCCTAGTTCTTGAACCATAGATCTATCAAACCCTAGACTAATCCTTTGATGAAATCCTAACTCGAATCCTAAATCCTAAATCCTAACCCTAGTATTTATTCTCTACAAAAATCCTATGAGCAATTTTTTTTTCTAAACCTTAAGTCCTAAATTCCAAAATCCCTATTTACTTGTCACAAAAATATAATAACAAAAATAATAATAATAAAGGACCTAACTTCTATTCCGATATCCTATACAAAATCCTCTTCCTATTTCTGTAGTTGGAAAACATGATAAAATTAAAATATACTCCTTAATTGAAAGTCGCCTTTAGCGCCTTCAAAGTCGGCTCATTAAACCGACATGTCCTTTCCCATGAAATAAACATTATATATTCACGACAAAGACACTCCAAATGACAATCTCATCAATTCCACAGAAGATTTGGTGAAGGATAAGGGACAGTTCACATCTCATGAACTTAGAGGAGTGCAAGTCTTATTATTCGGGTGATTAATATTCAGTGATACCGTGGACCTGTGCAAATTACAGACTCGTTCTTCTCAACCTGTGGTGGAGGGTTCTTTAACATATTTTGTAATATTCAGTGATATCGTGGACCTGTGCAAATTGCAGACTCATTTCTTCTCGAATTGTGGGTAGAATTGCAAATTTGTGACGTTAAAGTTTGGACCTGTAGCATATTTATGTGACAAATTTTCACTGTACCTTAGCCCTCTATGGAGACCTGTGGCAAGAATAGGCTCATAATTTTCGGACCTGTGGTAAACTGTTAGCTCAGACCAGAAGTATCTAAGTTCAGACCTGTGGGAATCTTGCATTCGAGCCAGTGGCTCAAAAGTGCATAATTGTAGCTTGAAAACTCGGTCTAGAATTTGTTAAGAACAGTGAGGCAGACCATTGAACTTGTTAGACTCACGATTGTCGTTAGACCAAAACCCGCGGGTGTTAGTCTCCGCTATGATCGCCAGAGTTAGGATCCACGAGAGGCGGTTAGTGCATGTCGTGAAACACACGGGGAGCGTTGAACCCAATGTCCAACAATCTCACCCCCAACGCGAGCCGGGTGAGTTTCAAACTCGAGACCTGTCGCTCTGATACCACTTGTTAGACTCACGATTGCCGTTAGACCAAAACCCATAGGTATTAGTCTCTGCTGCAATCGCCAGAGTTAGGATCCACGAGATGCAGTTAATCCATGTCGCAAAACACACGGGGAGCGTTGAACCCAATGTCCAACAAAACTTTCTTGTGACATCTGTAAAAGCAGAGTCACAAAATTGAAGAAGCAGTCTTGAAGAGGATACTCCGGAACAAAATTAAAGAGCAGTTGTTATAACAAAGAAAACTTGGAGAAGAACTTTGAAGAAGACTTTGAAGAAATGCCTTGGAATTAAATTATGATTGAAGAACATTTTTGAAAGCTTATACCTTGAAGCACCGTTGAAGAGTTTTGAAATCTCAATTATAAGGACCTATTGTGCATCTTTAAAGCTGACCACAAGTCTCATTTGGAGTAGACAAGAAGTATCTCTTGGAGCATCAATTGTTTGCAGAAATATTGGAGGCATTAATTGCAGATCTATCGAAGTTTTGAGCAGACCTACAGTAATACTACTTTTCTTGTGAACCTGTGACAGCAGAGCGACCTGAGCCTAATCACTGTGGAAAATCCTTGTTTGGACTTGTGAAGCCTTGAAGCAAACTATAAGCCACATCCTTCAGACAGTATTGGTTTGAAAACTTATTTTGATTTGAATAATTATGAAGGCTTGATAGGATTGGTGTTCTAGTTAAGTTGGATATCTTTTCAGGATTGAAGTCCTCAAGGTAGGAGTCTTGGAACATTTATTTTCAGGTAGGAACCCGATTGATCAAAGGATTGGTGTCCTTAAAGTGGGAGCCCTAGAACAATTTTTTTTTGAGCTTGTAATAGAGGATTGGTGTCCTCAACATTTTATTAATAAAATCACTTTATTCTTGTTCTGGTTCAAATTGTGAAAAAAAAATCTTAACTGGTACAAATAACAATTGTAAGAAATATTGATTCACCCCCCCTCTCAGCATTTCAACACCATCAAGTTCTCGAGATAGAGCACCCATCAGCGTTGTTAATACAACATCTGAATTCTTGAGCACATCTGAGACAGCTTGCTTTTGCCTTTGCCTCTCCTCTTTGGCAAGATTTTGGAGTTCTTTCATAATGTTCCTTCCGCTACTTCCATCTTTAGTTTTCAAAAGTTTGTTGTTCATAACCTTCATTTCTTTCTTCACATCAAGAGCATTGTTACCTGCACACATAACCTAAGAATCAAGAGCACTCTCTAACACTCGTGGAAGAAGTCGTGCAGGGTGCCCCAACATCACTAGTTTTACTTTATAATTGGCAAGCCTCTCCACTAATCTCATAGTTGTTGGGAACATTTGATATGCTCCCTCTAGATACATGTTATCTCTACTTTTCTTCAACAACATCATCTCTGAGGCTTAGGTTATTCTCCCCATGAGAGTTTCATTTTTACATGACCGTTATTCTAATATAAACCCTGATGAGATTCTTCTTTGCTCATGGTTGCTTTCATTTGCCTTGAACAACTCCCCCTGAGGTTGTGCTAACTTCAATTTTTCACTGAAGTCATATGCTGCTCTTTCTTCTTTTTTCCAACCTTTGGTGGGTTACCTTCTGATTTGTGCATCTCCTTCTGCTTTCTTTTATAATTTGCTTTGATTTTTCTCCTCCTTTTATCTGGTTTGCGTCAAAGAACTGGGCAACTTGCAATATTTGGCCATGTGGCCAAGATTGTCACATCTATAGCATCTTATGTGACCAAGAAAGATAGGAAGAGACTTGTGCCTTCCTGTGATGTTATCCACATACAATGCACGCCCACTCTTCTTTGCATAGGGTTTGCAATCGGCTTTTTTTAATATATATTCTCCAAATATGGTTAAAAATAATAATAATAATACAATTAAGATTATGCCCAGCAACATAGTTCCTCGGACCTCCCTTTAACATACCTAGAATTTGCATTGCTTCCTTTGAGGCAAATCAAAAATTGCAACAATTAAAATCATAATCATACAGATAACGAAAGTAAATCCTAGACAAGCAGTAGGAAAGAAGTAGAAACAGCAGATAAATGTTAATCTCTATAAGCTAGATGTCCATGTGACCTGAACCCCACTATGATCAATCCATGTCCACAATTCCAAACTCGCCCCAGATCATTTCAATTATTGCACATGCTAATCCAAATTGCATGGTAAAAGTGAAACTGTGATGCAATCATCATCATGTTAGCAGCTACAGTAGGACCAGGAAAAGAGACTAATAAATGAACCATATAAAATAAAATATTTAAATGAGCAACTATAACATATTTCAAGAGGGTTAAAATATGCTAGAATACTATTAAAATAACAAAGATGTAGTTCCATCCTAGGACAATACACCACGTTGACTTATGTACTCTACCCTTATATGAAGATTGAATCAGTGCAAACCCTGAAAATTCCAAAGTTCTAACAACTGTTGAGGACCACCGAAAATTCTAGGACATTGCTGAATCTGCACAATAAGAATGCAAAAAATCCAAATAACCCCCAAAACGTAAATCCATTACACAACATATGACCTGGTGTGCAAGTAAACTACCCCTCTTTTATGCTAGACTGCACATAATACACAGGTTGCCACCCTTCTTACCCAGGACTTCACTAACAAACAAAGACACTACAACTTATGTATTGAATATTCTCCTTATGCAAGCACCACCTTACTGATGCTCAAACGGTCATTAAAAATCATAAAAAGTGCTCTTGCTCCAAATGCCCAAATAATGATTAATGATCTGAAACCTCATTGTCATGTCAAAACGTGAGCACACCACAAACGACATTCTGGAATGAGATTCAGATAACAAAGAATGATCTGTCCTAAAACTTAGATAACCTGGCATGAGACTTAGCTGATCTCGCATAAGCTTGAGAGAAGTCTACATTTGAGGAAGCATTCAAGAAACTGACCAAGAATTGAAGGACCAAGGAGGATCTCGAGGTTCTTGCTGACTGTAGGATCAAAAGTGTGAGGATCATATAAAATTATAAATATCTTATGTGTAATGGAGTTAGAACTTAGAAGACACTGGACAGACAGAAAAGGCTTCTAATGACAGCCACGAAGTAGTACTCTGGGTTGAAAAATCAAGCTAGAATTTAAGGTGAATAATTAATATAGTGTTGTCCTGACCAGAATAATTAAAATCCTGGTGGGTTAGCTCAAGTGGTTGAGTGCTTTCAACTTCATGCAGGAGATCTTGGGGTCGATTCCCCGGGCTGGCTGCGTCTTTTGCATGCCTCATTCAATTGCCCTGTTCGGTTAAGCACCATACCTAGCATCAATGGGTTTGCACTACATACCATCTATAAATATGGGGAAGTGCTTGGGAGTTTCCCTATGAGGTTTTCTTTGGAAAAAAATTAGAAAAATTCATGTAATGGAATGAATGTTATAGTAATAGGGTGAGCAATCAAATTGGGAATCGGGGTGAATAATTAATATAGTGTTGTCATAAATAGAATAATTAATGTAATGGACTTTGTTTTTAAATATATTTTGTTATATTGGTAGTTTGATTGATATTATCCATATTCATATATTCGAGCTTTGTTAAACCCCTGATGGCTCAGCTCAAGTATATTCCATCAGAATTGAAGGTCTTAAATATCAGAAACTTTAGCCTTTGCGATACATCAATCCCAATACATATAAAGAGGCCTTGTGTAAATCTATTCAATTCTATAGACAATGTAAATAGAATAGCTTTAAATACTTGAAAAAAGTGTCAATTTCCTTGACTACATTGAAATCTCATGTTGATGTTTTGAAGAATAAATTTGATTCTAGAATCACATAAAGAATGAATGTCCGTTAAATATATTGCTACACAAAGACGTTGCAGAAGATGAAAATTTAACCTCCAAATTTGGAATTCTAGCTTCCTTATCTGAACCCTCTCAATCGAGGTACACCCTTGACCCTATAAGGACCTTGAAATCTTGCATCACTACAAGGGGATGGCACCTCATACCACAGTCGTGATTTTAATTTGATCCTTAGACTAAAGTATTTTTAGAACTTTTTAATGCTCAAATCTCACAAAAGTGGCAAGAGACACACACTTCCCTCTTCATTTATAAGAGAGATCAAGTTGGGGATTACAAATTACATCTTGGATGTCATGGTAATGATTCAGTTTTTATTAAGCAAAAACAGTGGCAGCCATTCATAGACCTCTATTCTTAGCCAAAACTTTTTTGTCTATCTTAGCTCCCAATTTTATTCATGCCTACAGTATCTAGATTTTCTTTTCTCAGCCTTCTTGAATATAAAATGAAATTGCAGCCTCAAGGATCAGATAAGCTGCCAAGTTTCTCCCAGAAGACCGGCAATTCAATTCTCTACCTCCTCTAGTAAGCTATGAGCCTCTCTTCCTCTATGCATGGGCCTGTTTTAGTCTTTTTAGATCTTTCGTCCTCTCTATTTAAGGTTTTTTGTGAAATTCTAAAGAGGAGAGCTCAGACCTTAATAGAAAACAAAGGAAAAGATGGGGAATGAAGGCCTCCCTTGGATACCACTGGGGCAACAAAGATGCAAGGAGGAGTTAAGAACAGAGAATGGGCAAGCACTTCCCCACTTTGAACGCAAACCAGGCACAAGGTAATTCATTTATGCTAAATGGACAAGCCTGAGTGGACAAAACTGGTACCAAATTCTAATGGAAGAGGGGAAAGCCAAGAATCCTCCCCACAACAACAAGATCTTGCGCATGCAAGGTCTCATCAAGGGGTCCACGAGGCTGCTAGGAAACAGCTGCAATTGAATTTGGACTTGATGGGCACAGGTTGATGCCTTTAGATCTAGATGTAACTCTCACTCGAGGAGTATTTCGGAACAGCAGTTCATTCACTTGCAATAGCAAGACAGCATCCCAGTCCCAGTCCTCATCAAGGAAGAACTGGTGCCCTGCACCAATGCTGCTCAACCCCACTTTGCTTGAAGATGCATGGCATTGGACTTGATTTACAATCCAAAATCTCTAGTTGGTCCAAAGTTTGACATTCTTTTATGCTACTTCAATGTGTAAAATATCCAACAATGTTTTTGGAGGATTTTTGTATGGATTGATTGTATCAGGCTCATTATCCCAGCCTTAGTATATTTTAGTTTCATTATTTCGGTCTGGTTACTTCAGTTTTAGCCATTAGGATATGTCAATAACCCAGGGTCCAGCATGGGACCTTGTTAGATTTCAAAGTTCGAACTTCTTTTATATTTCTTTACTGAATTTGATAGATAAGTTGTAGCTTTGGATAGGTGAGTCCACAACTGTTCCCTTTTGTACTTAATCCTGGAAATAAAAAGTGTGTTTTAATAATAATTCGTTTTACGAGTAAGAAAAATAAAGGACATAACTGAGAATTTGAAGCTTGCAGTACAGAGGTAAAGTAGACAAACAACTATAAATGCGTAAGAAAACATAATTGTCATCAGAACAAATCTGGCACGCACATAGTATGTCCAGGCCAAGGTCTAGGCCGAAAGGCCTTCGTGCTTGCCACGAACAACTGAAGCAATTAAAGCATGTTAAACATACTGATTATGGGAGCTTACACCGCTCAAGATTGCAATGAAGAAGAAGCAGGAACCATCCGTCTTTCAGAGATTTGCCACCACGACCAGATGCAAACAATTCGCTATACCCATAACTATTGCACCAAGATCAAGTTCATCAAGGGTATATCTTACATACGTGGTATCCATTACCAAAGCCACCAAAAAAAAAAAATCCTGAAGGCACAGTAACTGGGAGACTGATAATGACATGAAGTCTTTAAGATATTTGTTGAGTGTGAGAAAAAAGGTCTGTTGAGAATTTGTGGTGAAGACTTAACAAGCCTCGTGCATTAAAGTGGTGAATTGGACTAAAGAGCCTTGCAGTGGAAATTGAATATTGCGCAGTCAGGGACATACAAATACAAGTTTGTATGTCTATGTACATAATCAATGACTAATTACAGAGAGTAGTTGGATTAACAATATCAGAATAAAATAACAGAAATTTCCCTAAAGCAAGTGACATGCTATTTCAAGCAATTTCTGATAACAAAATGCCGACGGTTTACTACATTTGACATAAAACTTTACCAAAATCTTTGACTGCATCCCATGATAAAATCAAAGAAAATCTGTGCAAATTTCATTCTACTTTATCTTCCCCCAAACCTAGCATTCTTCAATTAAACCCTTTTCAGTGAGCCAAAAAAAGGGGCCTATAGATCACAAATCCTGAATGCAAATAAATACAGGAAGAGGAAAAACTGAGCAGGGAAAATCAAAATAAGCGCAATGCAGAACGACCCACCATTGCTTAAGTTAAAATTTGTGCACGATCTAGCGAGATTCGCGCTTCCTCCGGTATGCAGCTCAAATGCACTTAAGCACTGTTACAGCGACTGTAAAATTCTCCTGTCAAAAACGGCAGAGGAAAAAGGTGATATCCTTCATTGGAATAAAGACTGTTCAAATCAATTCAATGGACAAGCCCAGCTAAGCCATCGGACCGAAAAGTACAGGCTGCCTCGCTCAATTTTGATGATGACAATTAAGCAAAGATATATTAGTGTAACGTACACTATCATTTTCATGTTGGTAGGGGTGACTTAACATAGAGGGAATGCTTTAACGGAGCGATACTTTTCATTCTCGACAGATTGTTTAAAGTGACCGCATTTAATTTTTATTTATGAATACTTCATTAGGTATTTAATATCTTTTAAATAATAAGGGGAAAAAATCTCCATTTATGAATTTGTGATAGGTATTTAATTAGAGGAAAGAAGAAGAAAAAGTAATTGATAAAAGTTATTTGGGTTTTATGTTTATTAATATTAGGAATTTAGTTTTGGAATCCATAAAATGTAAATAAAAATTTTTGGTAATAATTATATCTAAGCATATTTTGTCAATGCATTTTGAATTAGTGGTTCATCATCAAAACTTTAATCTTTTATACGGGTATTTAGCAAATAGATAATGTTATATATTGATTTAACTTTTTATAAAGGTATGCCATTTTATTTAATTTAGGAAATTTAATAAGAATTTTGAAAAAACAAATAAATAGAGATATTTTGTTTTTTTAATGTGTGGTGAATTGATAATATGTTGAAATAATTTGGGTGAGTGTCAGCGTCAAATCTTCCAATTTTTGTTATAGCACTAAGAGTGTCCAACTATCTGCAAGTCGGATATACCAATAATTTATGACTTAGAAAGTTTCGAGATGTCACCAAAAAAGGGGGGGTGTCTACTCTTTGAGTCTTATCACAATGGGTTAAGATGTCCCTATGTGAGAATCAATCCTCGGTGGTGGGGAAAACAAATCATTTTCCTGCATTCATCATAAGCGTGAAAGTGAAGTTGAAGGTTGAGGTGGGAGGTGGAGGTGTGTATTTGTGAGCATTAAATTGGGGTGTGCATTTTTTATAGTGGGAGTGGGAGAACAAATCCTCCTAACCTCCACACACACCCTCCTTATAAGGATGAAGTTACAGGCAATGAAGAAATACACATCTTCCCTCTCCACCTTCATAAAAATTTGATCATCTTACTAGTTTGAATGGCAATATAATGTACAATTTATTAAGGACCTCTATCATAATTTTACAACAACCTTTTCTAGTTATGTTAACAAGTTCTTTATCGAGGTGTTAAGTAAAAGGAAAAATAGAATAACCAACCCTTGGTATGATGATGAGTGTAAAATTGTTAAACTAGTTGTTGGCGCTAGAATGTCACTCCTTAAGATCTCCTCTTAGGCCTTCCAAAGGCCAAAAAGGGAATTGGCAAAATT
This sequence comes from Pinus albicaulis, assembly GCA_034641835.2. NCBI lineage: Eukaryota > Viridiplantae > Streptophyta > Pinopsida > Pinales > Pinaceae > Pinus > Pinus albicaulis. Next base: position 1,044,348,452 of record CM076582.1, on the reverse strand, counting down.
TCACTGCAAAAAAGGGGTTAAAGAGTTTGTTTAGCAAAAGGGTTCAAATGCTAACGGTTTAGGGCACTAAATCGTCAGGAAAGCGCTTGAGGGCGAACGCCAACGCAGCGTTATGGCAGGCGGTACCGTAGGCGTTGATGCTAGAAGAGTTACACGCCCATTGAGATCATACGGCAGAAGCACCCGACCATCCAATGTCTTAGGGCACTTCGCGTCGTAAACCTACCTATAGGATAATCGAGCGAGGAGGTGTAGAGGGGGCCATGTGGCATCCTCTCGTGCCCTTCGCACCACTCCAGAGTTTTCAAACAACGCGAGAGGGATTCATGTGTCCCTCCACGCCATGTTAAGTCGATTCACCTGCCATGCACTCCACAACTATCTATGTCAACTTTGTCACGTCATCCACATAATTTGCCATGTGACCCCTCACAATGCCTAGTGTTCATCCAATCAACTCGATCAACAAGCCATATCAGCCCTCCACGTGGTCGAACATGCATCTTGTTGATGTCAACGTGATGTCAGCAAAAATTTTGTCCAATCTGATCCTACCACATGTCCGAGCCAATTTTTTTTATATAAGCACCGAGGGATCCAGTTTCCTTGTCATTTTTTTCCATATCGACTCCTGTGCACCCAAATAACTTAATTGCTAAATTTGATAGATTTTAAGCCCAAACCTTAAAATTTAAACCAATGAAGCGTTTCCTCTTATGATTTTCACTTATTCATACCTCATTTCCCTTAAAATTGAAAGGTTTTGGGTCAAATTCAAACCCAAGCCACACCCTGCAAAGAAACATGCTCTCCCCTAAGAAATTAATTTCCTCATTTAGACAAATAAAACCCCTTAATTGGTTAAATTAGACTTACTTATATGTGAACTCTTAGGCTAAAATAGCCTTTTTATTTGCTAAATTCAAGCTGATTTAGCACGGAAACCCAAAGTCCAACTGGCATATGCACGTTATCATTTGCACGGCTCGAAGTTTTAAAAGGTTTATCCCACCAACTTGTTACCCTCACCTTGTGACACATGGCACTTCCTCATTTGTTTCTTTTGATTAGGGGAATATCCCTTTTGTCCTTTTCTCCTACCTCAATCAACTGATCTTTCTTAGTAGATTGCCCCGTCATAATGGCATCCTCATCCACAAGGAATTATGTCGACCAATTGAAGAGAAAGAACAAAGAACCAAGTTGTTATGATGATGATACCAACGCTCAGGACCCACTCATAAAAGCATTAGACATGAATAAGATCATATGTATTCTAGCTAAGCAGGTGGACTCATTAACGATGTTAGAAATTGTCGAGGGGTCGTAGGTTTCACTTCCAAATCAAACGCGAGAGCTAGAAATTACCAAGACGGAGCTCCTCCAAGCGAAGGAACACATCAAGAGAATTGAAGTTGAGCTGGAGTTTCTAAGGATAAAGCACTCCAACAAACCTTCCCTTAAGGAAAACAGGAAAATAATATGGGGATAAATAACAAGGACAATAGATAAGCACTGGAATCATTTGGAATACTTCCAATAATTAATTGATATTGTCAGAAGAGCCCACATAGAAATGGATGTTATTAAGAGCACTACTGGGGACTCTCCCTCTAAGGTGGAAGTGATTATAGGTTTTCTTAATCAAATGCCTAAGGAAGAGATGGTGAAGGCAAACATCAACGGGTCTGAATGGGTAGCAAGAGCTAACTAAATGAAAAGAAATCACGAATTGGTGATGTTGGTCGAGGAGGAGATAAAGGCACTAACGAAGGAAATAGAAGGCTTTAAAGAGAAATGTGAACTGCTCTATCGGAAGAGATTTCCAACCTTCGTCGATAGTAATGGAATATGTATCCCAAGGAATCCTCCATGAAATGCCTAATTACAATTGAAGAAGATCATAAGGGCTTAAGAGAAAAGGATTGTTCCTTTCACGATGTTAGGGTCCTAGGGTCTAGGGGTCAAATGTCTTTGTCTCATTCATGCATTTTGGATTTTGTGCAACAATGCAACAATTTAGCCTATGAACTATTGTTGTCATGGTTTAAAAGTCATTGTCCAACATCACTACGAGTTGCCCATAGAAGGTTCATAAAAAGTTTGAAAGAGTCTCAGTTAATGAGAGAGTCATGAGGTCATATGTTTATAGTCAGTTAAGGTCCAAAGGGTTATGGGTCAGTATTCAATGGTCAGAACCATTAAAAGTAAGTTTGGTTCAGTTGAAAGGTTTTGTTGATTACGGAGTATGATTCATTCAACCATTCCACCATTTATAATTTATGTTTTTATTCATATTTCCCTACCATACATTTCCCCATTCCTATACGCTATTTTGTCAAATTCCCTTCATACATACACCCCCTACATGTACATTTACATCCCACATTCACATTTATATACATATCATCTCATCCTAAACCCACCTCCTAATCATCATTGCCCACATTCCTAAACTCACTTCCTACCATCATCGATGATATACCCCCTCATTTCTAATCATTATCATTCATATTTCATGCTCCTAGCCACTATTATATCCATAACACCCTTGTCCTAAACCTACACTCATGAGAAGGCAATCAAAGGACAAAGAGCATGCAAAGGACAAAATAAACATAAGGGCGCACTTTCAAAATCTCTTTCATATTGCCCTCATTTCACTCTCCATTATGTATTAGCATTCTTTCTGAAGAACATTGACAGTCACACAGCACAGAGGTTCAAAGGTAGTTTGACAGAGGTTTGAAAGCATATTGTTTTTCAAGTGTGATTGTTTTGCAAAGTGATTGTTTTAGCGACCATTTTCAAAAGTTGTTTCCAACCAAATGGAGCTAAATATTGGAAAATTGAAAGAGGTTTTTCTCAAGAACAGAAAAAAAAAAAAAAAAAAAACTCTTTCAATTTGTGCATAGGTTTTATGGTTTAGGAGATATGCAACATTCTTGGAGGCCTATTTTTCAAAAAAATAAAATAAAAAAATTCCTCCTTCCTATTTTAGACATTGTTTTTTAACACGTTTTTATAACAGATGGAAGTGAATTTTTCAAAACTAAAAGAGGTTTTTGTAGATAATGGACCATAGAACAAAAAACTATCTCATTTTTTACACAGGTGCTACAGTTTGGGAGTTACATGTGTCACTCTGAGACCCATTTTCCACAATGGTTGCTAACATAATTCTATAATTTTTTAAATTCGATTTGTAAATTTGAATTTTGGTAGGTTGGAAGCATGTTGGGAGTCATAAGGCACATGTGATCATTTGATGGGCTTTGTTTTTTTTTAGAGTGAGAAGGACATCCAAATTTTAGAAATTTAAATTTCACTGCGCAAGTGTTGAACAAGGAAATTTTGAGCTTGCACGTGTGGAAAGAGGCATTAGATGGGTCCCCCTCCAACTCAACAACTTATTCATCATCCTTGTCAACTTCTTGTCAGTCGATGCAACATGTGTACATGTTAAGTTGGAGCCAACTGCGCAACTTCTATACAATCCTTCACTCGCTGCACAACTGAGACTGCATGTTTTTTCTGTTTTTGTATCAAGCATGAACCTTGTTGTTTTGATGATTAAGGATAGGAATAAAAATGAATGGATAAGACATCAGTTAGTAGATAGGATATAAATTTTTTTCTTTAAGGATAATGTTGTGGTTTTATCACTAGTTTTATTTCAGTTTTAGTTCAAAAGCTTGATTTTTCTAAGCTTAGCTAGATTCGATCCACTCAATGGATAATGGATACAATGCATATGGTGATATTGCTTTACTTTGATGAAAATGTATTTAAGACTAAAGAGACTATGGAAGAAGGGTTGGAATCCAAAGAGGCCCTGTGTGTATGTGTTTATTGTTCATGAATAAAATATCAGTGCAGGTTTTTTGTCACTATGGGTTCAAAGATTCATGTGGTATGAATTTTGAGTTATGGTGCTTCTTTTCGTGCAATTGTTAATCTGAATATCTTATTGCGATCTCGCTTTCAAAGTAGATTTCTAAAGCAGTTCTCTAGAATTCATCTTTTGATGCTCTAGCTGAATGTTGGTCTTTTATTATGATGGAATTCATCCTTAGTTAGGTGCTTTGTCATTGTTGTTCTTCTCAATATTTGGTCATGAAAGTATGTATCAGAATTCATGATGTCCTCTGTTGCATTTGATTAGATATTATTATGTGTTTTTGTATTTTATTCATTGTACTACAATTTATGTTAACTTTAAAATATGTACATACCTTCCCTCTATTTCTATAGGTGGCTTATGTAAGCACTGGTGTTTTAGTTTAGAAACTTGAACTATGGCTTTGGTTTCATGCCTCAGTGGTCCTTTTTTCCTAAATTTACCAACAACTCTCATTTAATCTTAGGTTCCTTTTTCATATATGGTCTCTTCAGTCCTTGAACTTAAGTGTTATTTACCTTTAGACTTTTTTTAGTGAGGGAGCCCCTCCATTTAGAAAAGACCAATTTCTAGCCCAAAAAGGGTTGTGGTTACCTTTGGGATTTCTCTCCTCAGCCTGGAGAAATTTACAGAGTGCTAACACACGGAAATGAAATCGTGAAGTTGTACAATGACCATTTTGAAATTTGTTTATGCTTGAGAATATTTGCAAGGAATGAGGCAAAGTTGATTATGAGGCCATTACCAAATTGGAAGGAACTGTCATAGATGCATGGGTGTGTGATATTCCATATGGTAAGGAATGGAAGACTCTCATGGATATGTATAAGTGGGCCATTCAAAGTGGATACACATCAGTGTCGCCAGAGGCACTGGCAAAGGCAAGTTTCGGTTTAAAGCCTCCACCACAACAACAGGCATGACCTCAATAGTCGGCACTGGTATTGACACGACCAACACTGTTAGCAGCCTAAGCATGGTAACGCTTGGTTCAAGTAGTGCCTAGACAAAGAGAGAGAAGAACGCCTACTGTACGGGAAAGAGAAAGAGTGAAAATCTACTACAGCCAAATTGTAATGTTCCCATTGGAAATTTCCTGGACTGACCTCTGAGTTTCTTGATTTTTAACAAGTTTGTTTAGTGAGGACTTTCTCCAAACACATGGTATGCACACTATTGTAATATACCCTTCCAAAATACTCTTAGATTTCTCAACAAATTTATGAGTTTACACTAAAGTTCTCAATAATGCCTTGTGTCAAACAAATTGTCTCCTTATTGTTGTAGGTGTAAATCAGGATTATTTTACTCAGTGATATTTGTATTAGGCTTTAAAAACATTTCTCCTTCATTCATCAGTTTTTTAATATACTTAGGAATGCACTGTTAGGTCCCTATATTACTAGTATAGTCCCTTATTGTTGTTAATGTAACCCCCTTATTGTTATTATTGTACCCTTGTAACCCCCATATTGTTATTATTGTGCCCTTAAATTATTATTGTTAGGTCGGCTAGGATTACATTGTGGCCCCACTAGGATTACATTATGGCCCAATGGACTCCTATATATAGAAAGGAGGTTTTGTAAATTGTATCATCCAAGAATTGTTCATTTTTGTAATGTATTGGATGTTTCCCCCTCGAAGTGGCTTATTTATAAGGCGTTGATATCTCTTTTCTTCTATTTTTGGAGCTGGTTACACAACATTTGGTATCAGAGCTTTAGATTCTAGGGTTTCGTTGCTCTAAACAGGTCATCGTGGCATTTTCGCTATAACTTTTTTTCTGCAAAGGTTCAGAATATGAAATTTTTAGGGTGCGAATCCAAAATCCTGAGGAAACTCGTCAAAAAATTTCAGAGCTTAGTTCGCAATATTTTCGGAGATATGATATGTGGAAGGTAGTGCTTTTTCAGGCTCCTGAATCTCATCTCAAAGAGGTGATCATGGAAAAATATTCATAACTCTCTCTCTGAGCATCGAATTGGAGTGTTGTAAAAAGTGGCCACAAGTAAACGGACTATAGTTTCTTGGCTGTCAATTTCAGAGCCGAAGGACGAAATAGTGACACGTGGCACGTCGTACAAGTTCGCTCTACTGAACCAGTCCATAATTAGGTCATTGTGGGAGATTGGACACAACTTTGTCTTGGAGAATCCAAATCAGGTCAGACCTGTGGCATTAGAAAGAGAATTCAGAGGGCTACGTCAGTACTGAAATTCAAATATTGAAGTGCTGCAATCACAGAGATAATCCAATTTCAATATCGAGCTCGTAAAAAGCAAGAAAAAGGTGTGTATTTTTTTATTTTATTTTTTCCCGAATTGCATAAGTCTTGTTTGAAGAATCAATTTGAATTGATTCCAAGGGAATATTGTAGAATATATATCAGTATTGGGTTCTAAAATATGCCCCGTAAAAATAATTCAACACCCATTAAGCCTTCATAAGGCTCTACTATGACTCATGAAGATGAAGAATTGCAACATGATCTATCAAAATTACAAGAGCAAGTGCACCAAATTTCGCTCTGCGAAATAGCAACAAAAAATGAAATGGAAGTTTTGAAGAGAGCGTGGGAACCCAAGATGGATGGCATGGAAGCTAAGATGGATGACATGAAAGACAACATGGAAAACATGAAGAATGATCTAAAAGCAGACATAGAAGGTTTGACAAAGTTGATACAAGAAATGTTTCATAATGGTGAAAAGATAGTAGAAGAATCTCATGATGAGAACAAAATAAATGTTAATCGTGATTTCATAAACTCTAATGTTGGCAGGAAGAACCACCATATTCCAAAAATGTAGATGAGGAAGTTTGATGGAAAGGATCCTGTAACATGGATACTACAGATGGAGCAATATTTTGATCTCCATAACGTGCAAAACACACAAAAGGTACGCATTGCAACTTTACATTTAGAACAAAATACATTTGTATGGTATCGATGGCTTTGCTCCTATAAAAAAATTGTCACTTGGTCAATTTTTACGGAGGAAATGATAGCACATTATGAGGATACAAAGAGCAACACCTTCTTTAGCCAATTGATAAATCTCAAACAAAAGGGCTTAGTGGGGAGCACATTGAGGACTTCCAAAAATTGAATATAAGGGTAACTGATATTCCAGAGGAACACAGGATTGATCTCTTCATAGGCACTTTAAAGGATAACATCCAACATGAAGTTCGTGTTTTGGAGCCTGATTCATTGGAGAAGGCATTCAGGTTGGAAAGAAAAATTGAATGTAAAATTATGGCGACAAGGAAGCCTACCACTCACTTCTATAAAGAAGGAAGTGTTGCTACACCTAGATTTCCACAACCTACAAAGTTGACACCACAACAATTGGAAGAAAAAAGAGCAAAAGGGCTTTGCTACAGTTGTGATAGAAAATACACTAAAGGTCATAAGTGTGCTGAGAAGAAATTATTTTACATATATTGTGAAGAGGAAGAAGAAAATGAACAAGAAGAGGATATACACCAGGAACCGGCCCTAGAAGAGGAAGAAATGAATCCGACAATATCGTGTAATGCACTGGCAGGAATTACCACTCCTCAAACTCTCAAGATAGAAGGACATATCAAGAAGAAAAAGGTAATAGTGTTGATTGATTCGGGTAGCACCCATAATTTTATTCATTGTAAGGTAGCCAAGGAATTAAATTGTTTCCTATACCCAGCACCAGAATGTCAAGTGATGGTTGCAAATAGAGGAACTATAAATTGCTCTGGAAAATGCCATAATATCAAGCTAACCATGGGGGAATATGTATTGATTAGTCCAATGCTTGCCATTCCTATGGGAGGTGCTGATGTTGTACTAGGAGTACAATGGTTACAATCTTTGGGGACGGTAGCTTTTAATTTTCAAGAACTTTTCTTGAAATTTTCTTCAGAAGGAAAGGAATTCGAATTACGGGGTATTGCAGGGAAGCCAGGAAGGATAATAAGCTCTAATGTCATGACAAAGCTTCTAAAGAAAGAACAGCGAGGCGTAATTGCACAATTATGATCACTAGAAGTTCCAACATCAAAATCATCTATTTCTGCAGATCTCCAACAAGTCTTGGACAATCATTCCAAGGTGTTTGAAACTCCCAAAGGACTCCCACTATTCATGATCATGATCATGCTATTCATTTAATTCCAGGAAGTGTTCCTCCAAACATCAGGCCTTATAGATATCCTTATGTCCAAAAGAGCGAAATTGAACGTGTGATTGCAAAAATGTTAGAGGCGGGTATAATTCAACCTAGTCAAAGTTCTTTCTCTGCTCCTGTAGTATTGGTACACAAGAAGGATGGATCATGGAGAATGTGTCCAAATTATAGGGAGCTCAATAAGCTCACCATTAAAGATAAATTTCCCATTCTTGTGATTGATGAATTATTGGATGAATTACATGGAGCAATTTATTTTACCAAGTTGGATCTTCGTTCCGGATATCATCAAATTAAAACGAAGACTGGAGATATTCCAAAAACAGCATTTCGAACTCATGAAGGTCATTATGAATTTTTGGTCATGCCTTTTGGCCTTAACAATGCACCTTCTACATTTCAAGGGTTGATGAATTCCATTTTCTAAGGACCATTTTCAAACCCTTCCTTAGAAAATCTGTGCTAGTATTTTTTGATGATATACTAATCTACAGCAGGTCTTGGAAGGATCATGTTGAACATGTTGACAGGGTGCTCAAACTATTGCAGGAGAAACAATTATATGCAAAAAAATCCAAATGTTTCTTTGGAGTACAAGAGGTGGAATATCCGGGTCATATTGTATCTCACGAGGGTGTTAAAGTAGACCCTAACAAAATTAAAGCCATTAAGGAATGGAAAGTCCCCACAACCATAAAGAAGTTGCGAGGATTTCTTGGGTTAACGGGGTATTATCGCAAGTTTGTTAAGAATTATGGGAGAATAGCAGCACCTCTAACAACATTATTGAAGAAAGATGCATTTTCATGGACTCCTGAAGCAACTAAGGCCTTTGAACATCTTAAAGAGGCAATGTGCCTAGCACTGGTCTTAGCTACGCTAGACTTCACAAAAACCTTTATTGTGAAATGTGATGCCTTAGGAAATGGAATTGGTGCTGTTTTAATGCAGGAAGGAAGACCCATTGCTTTTGAAAGTCGTCCAATCAAAGGAAAGTATTTACAGAAACCTATTTATGAGAAGGAAATGTTAACAATACTGCATGCACTAAAGAAATGGCGAACTTACCTAATGGGAAGACACTTCAAGGTAAAAACTGATCATGATAGTCTTAAACACTTTTTGGAACAAAGAGTATCTTCAGAAGAGCAGCAAAAATGGGTCACAAAGATGTTGGGTTATGACTTTGAAATAATCTACAAAAAAGGAAAGCTTAATGTTGTTGCAGATGCACTCTCAAGAAAGAATGAAGAGGTGGAAGCATTGCTTTGTGCCATTTCTATTATCCAACCAGATTGGATAACCGAAGCAAGAGATGAATGGAAGAAGGACAAAAATGTATGGACACTCATTCAAAAGTTGCAGCAAGATCCTGGTACATCTGATACGTTTAGTTGGAAAAATGATTCCTTATGGTACAAAGATCGCTTATATCTTTGTAGGAATTCCCAACTAAAACAAAAGATTCTTTTGGAACTGCACACTTCTCCTTTAGGAGGACACTCAGGATTTTTAAAAACTTACCACAGGGTGAAGAAAGAATTTTTTTGGGATGGCCTTAAATCTGATATTAAAAATTTTGTGGCGGAATGTTTGGTTTGCCAGCAGAATAAAGTGGAAACAATTAAGACCCCAGGACTTCTACAACCTTTATCCATTCCAAGTCAACGTTGGGAGGAGATTTCAATGGATTTTATCACAGGTTTACCTAAGTCCGAAGGAAAGAGTGTCATCGTGGTGGTAGTTGATAGACTTACCAAGTATGCACACTTTTGTGCATTATCTCATCCATTTAAAGCAAGTACAGTTGCTACTACATTTATGGACAGAATTCAAAAGCTACATGGAAGCCAAGGGTTATTGTGAGCGACAGAGATCCCATTTTTACTGGAAATTTTTGGACGGAGTTATTTTCTTGTTTGGGTACTCAATTAGCTCATAGCTCATCTTATCATCCTCAATCTGATGGTCAAACTGAGATAGAAAATAAATGTTTGGAAGGATATCTTCGTTGTTTTGTATCTGATAAACAAACACAATGGGTCAAGCGGTTACCTCTCGTTGAATGGTGGTATAACACTTCCTTCCATACTGCAGCAAAAATGACCCCATTTATGGCACTTTATGGATATCATCCACCATCCATCACATCATCTTTAAGGGAAAATTCGAAGGTTCAAGCAGTGGAAGATCACATCGAGCATCGGCAAGAAGTTCTCCAACTCTTAAAGGATAACCTGAATTTGGCACAAAATCGAATGAAACAACAGGCAGATCAACATCGTAGCGAGAGAAGTTTTGATGTAGGAGATTGGGTATTTTTACGGCTACGACCATACAAACAAATGTCCCTCAAGCAAGCAAAGAAGGATAATAAATTATCGCCAAAGTACTATGGTCCTTACAAGGTGTTGCAAAAGATTGGTACTATGGTATACAAATTGGAGCTTCCTGCTTCTTCGCGAGTACATCCAGTTTTCCATGTTTCATGCTTAAAGAAGGTTATAGGTGAAAATATTCCAGTTCAAACAATATTGCCAGAACTTGATGAGGAAGGAAAAATCATATTGGAACTGGAAGCGGTCACGGAAACAAGAACTAGACAACTACGGAATTGATCAATTTCAGAGTATCTCATCGAGTGGAAGAACTTACCCACTGAAGATTCTACATGGGAGGATGAGAATTTTATACAAAAGCACCCAGAGCTACTCAAGCATTGAGGACAACACTTTTTTTGAAGGAGAGGGGCATGTTAGGTCCCTATATTACTAGTATAGTCCCTTATTGTTGTTAGTGTAACCCCTTATTGTTATTATTGTGTAGGCTTATTATTGGAGTCGGCTAGGATGCAAGGAAGCATGGCCCCACTAGGATTACATTATGGCCCTATGGACTCCTATATATAGAAAGGAGGTTTTGTAAATTGTATCATCCAAGAATTGTTCATTTATGTAATGTATTGGAGGTTGCCCCCTCGAAGTGGCTTATTTCTAAGGCGTTGATATCTCTTTTCTTCTATTTTTGGAGCTGGTTACACAACATGCACATACAAGAATGCTTAATTGTTGATACAAGATAATGATATCACTGAAATATAATTACATTTCTTCCTCTTTAAACATTATCAAAGGGATAACAATAACAAATACTTTATTTTGTTTCTAGAATGCAAGTAGATACCAAAAAGACAAATATTAAATAGTAATATTGTTCATAGATGCATGGAAATATAACATTGCAAAAAGTAACCTAAACTGGTGCATAGATTCAACTGGTGCATGAAGGTCTTACCACGAAAAATACCATGCCCAAAATTCATTCTAAGTCGAGGATTATGTTCAGGTTTAGTAATGGAACTTGCTCCTTCATGAAATGTCTCCTTGTAGATATATACTTGATTCATGATGACTTTGTGGCTTGAGTTCTGGCCCACTAAACAACAACAATGACCCACGAAAGCAACAAGGAACCCTAACTTATGCTCCTTAAGGTGAATACACAACCCCACACACTTGTGTGTTATTGCTCCTTAAATAAAAAGGAAACTCATCTCATAATGGCAGAGATTCATCCCAGAAATAAAGTGTCACAACCAACAACAGTAGTAGGGAGGTTTGAACCCCTTATTCTCGTGAAATCACACCCAAAATCGTGGTGAGTTTCCAAGGAATAACAGGGAAACTTGTGCTTTTTTTACATGTCATAAATCATCCCTTGATGTAGGAATAATAGACCTATAAATACAAACTATTATTCCAACAATTTCTTGCAACAATTAATGACCAAATCTTCAATATTGAATCAACGACTAAGTTGATCGAGCACCAATTGGAAGATCTGAGATAATTTTCCTCAAATAGCTAACTAGGGTGGCACTCGAACTCCACCGAAATTAGCTTGAGTTTCGCTTGAACCTCTTGAACTCGCTTAAGCTCCTTTAATTGTCAATGAAATAGATAAAATAGAATGAATTTCCATTGAGTTCCTTCTCCTTTAATAATTATCCATGGAGTCTCCCTCTAAATTCTAGATCCTCCTTTTTCCTATTATTTTATTCGTGGGGCCCATTTTCCACTGGGAGACTTTTGCTTCCATTTTGAATAACATAGTAATTTGCCTCTTTCTCAATAAAATTTTAATTTGTCGCCATTATCCAATAAAATAATAATTTTCCTTTTTGCCTTCCTTCTCCAATTATATATTATTTTGTCGTCATCCCATTAAAATAATAATTTCTCCCTTCTTTCACAAAATTAATATTTTCCCCTTTTCAATATTATTCAATAATTTGCAAAATTCCTAAGTGAGTGATTTTGCATGCAGAAAAATTGGGAACATCACACAAATTCAGAGGGACCCACCCTATAGCTGGCATATTTTTTAAGAAACTTCTAGAAGAATTTTGTTACAATACAATTGGCATTTTGTAGGGATTCCTAGTGGTTTTCCAAATACCACTAATGGTTTAGGGTAGGGTTATTCGGCCTTGAATGCCTATATATAGGCTTCATTTTGTATTTTCGAGGGAGAAGTCTTCTAGGGTACGAGAAACTCTGCCAAATTTTCTCTAGAATTTGCTGGGAGTTTTGAAGTTGTTAAGGAAGTAGCTTTGAAGTGAGTTTTGGGCTGTCAGATCTTCTCGTGCATGTAACTCTATAAACCCACCTTGTATTTTTAGCTTTTGCATACGATTACTACAATTTCAAGGATTTTCATGGAAAATTATGTTGTAAACATGGTTTTTTATGAGCCTCAAATGGGATTGTCAAATTGAAGTGAATTATGTAATCAATATGATTGTTTGCTTCAATTTTTGCAAAATTTATCAAAATTGTTGAAGTGTATCTTGGATTTTTTGATGAGTTTTACAAGGGTTTTTAATGAAAAGGAAAAATTCAAATATCATGTGTTCTTGTGGATGAATTCTTAATTTCCAAGCTACCCATCTGATTTTAAGAATTTTAAAGGAATTCTTAATTGCTCTTTTGGATTTGTTAAGGTTTGTTCTCCAATTTTCACCGTCTCCCATTTTTTTTTTGTCAAACCCAAAGCTCTTGAATGCTCCAACTAAAGAATAGTGGAAATTCTAACCAACAAAGGTATTTAATGGTTAATGGTTTTTCCCTTTACCCAGATTCTCAGAAGAAATTTGAGTTTTAAACAGAAACTAGAGTTTAATATGAATGGGATTTATCCATTGTAGTTTGTACTTTCTTCAATAAAACCCATAATGAGTGTTGAATGGATGTAATGTTCAAATTTCCAAATACAATATAAATATTAGTTAAATTATAATTATTTTCACTGCATTTAACACAAAAATAAACATACATAAAAAGAGACTTAGAGACTGATTCAAATGGTTGAAAATGGTTCTTCATGCCTCTTTATTTTCTTGTGATAGCTCTATGGGGAAAATAAAGTGCATGATACTTAAACCTGAATTAAACACATAAAACTTCAACATAATTTAAGGCAGAATTGTACAGTCATTCCACAAAGAACATTCACAGAAATCAACATTAATATACAGTCTTAATTGCTGTAACTTTTGTCATCTTTATTTTCTTGTCGAAGTTAGAAACCAAGAATGAACACACTAGAACATTGGACCTAAAGAACGCAAAGATATATTCAGCAAGATTTAAAATAATAATAGATGATTTCACATGCATAATTTCAACATAAAAAAAAATAATCATAACAATAAACTAAGGTCTCACTTAGTTGTTCCTAGGCTTTGCACTATAACACAACATAGTGTGAATCTAGGGCCCCAACACTAGCATAGATCCATCTTAGCTCGAACCTACCAAGCGTCAAGAGGGATCAAATCTCTTGACGTGCAAACCTCTTTTAGAGTGAAAAACTTGAGAAAATGTTTGTAGCTTGAGAGCTTTAATCCCTCTCGACCCTTGATAGATCTAAGCTGAGATGAATCTATGTTGGTTCTTTATATATTTGTATGTGTATGTGTGTGTTAACTTCTTGCTGAGCATAGAAAGGATTCCACATCTCTTTCATTTTGAGCAACACACTAATAAAATGTTTTAACAATAAGATATATTTTTTATTCCAATTGATTTATACACAGTTGACATTGAATATTTGTAAATAGAGTCCCCCTTATATTGGGAATTAAAAAACATGTAACAAGAACTCTCTCTCCCTCTCTCTCTCTCTACACGCACACATTCTTTTTTTTGTTATTAACATTATTGTAAAATACTACATGTCAACCCCATATTAAGAATTGGAAGTGGGCATTAATTTTTTTTTAGCTTTACCTATGTATGAGGTTGATATTCAAATATTAGTTAATATGGTTGGAAGTGGGCATTAATTTTTTTTTTTTTAGCTGTACCTATGTATGAGGTTGATATTCAAATATTAGTTAATATGGATGTTCAAATATTGTATTCAAACTACACATTGAATAATGGAGAAATTACACAATTAGTTCACACTACAAAAGTAAAATTATAAGAAGTATGTTACATTTAATTTCTTTATCTCTCTTTATATATAATGTTGATATAAAATTGTGTTAACATGGAAATTAAATATTACTACAAAAATAGAAATATAAGAAAATTGTTTACATTCAATTTCTTTCTCTCTCTATATAAAGTTGACATTGATTTTTATTTTGTTTTTGTTATTTTTTATTTTTTAACTCGTTGAGCATGGAATGAATTTGACATCTCCTTCATACTAGTTTGTAATATCAAATATTATTTTTGATGTCACGGAATTATAGATCTCCCCTCATATTATGGATGAAATTAGAATTTCTTTTTACTATTAAGTATTTTATCTCTTTGAAGTGTTTTGTTTATGGCCAACATTGAAATATTTTTTTAATTAATATTTATGAACAATATTGAATTTTTTTTTCTTCTTCTTCTTTAATGTAGTTATTATTTTATTTCCTTTAATGTAATGTTACGTGACAACATCTCTCCTATATTGGGTTGTAAAGCGCCCCTCGGCGCAAAAATCCATTCAGGGTGCTTATAACGAGTTCTTAAAATATGATGAGATAAATAAGTACAAATCCCTAATTAGAAAGAAAAAGTTTACTAGAAAGCAAAAAAACCTTTTGCATCTTTCTAAGCTGGACCATAAGAAACTTTGGAGGCAAATTCTAACTCACAAAAATAAAGAAAATAGTATAATTCCCTCGAGGGACTAGAATTCCTACTCAAAATTCTTTACAAATCCCCGAATGTTTTGGACAACATTCCAAAACTTTTCGAAGAATGAAGTTTTTTATGGAAGACACAAAGTTTGGGGTTAAGCAGCTTGCAAAAGCAAAAGTTAAGAACATTAAAGCTTGCAAACCTAAAATCTTGAAAATTGGAGAGCACATCTTCATCCCTTGCATACGCAAGCCCTTCAATTTAGCAATCAATAGAGGCTTCCCTAAACCCTCGTCGAGAGCTTCATTATACCTATTTTTAAAAGTAGGGATAAAAAAATCCCTCTAATTATAAGACCATTATGATTAACACCATTTTAGCCAAACCTTACGAAATTATTTTACAAGAGAAGATTGGCATATG
Organism: Pinus albicaulis; assembly: GCA_034641835.2. NCBI lineage: Eukaryota > Viridiplantae > Streptophyta > Pinopsida > Pinales > Pinaceae > Pinus > Pinus albicaulis. The sequence continues at coordinate 1,044,332,811 of CM076582.1, read as the reverse complement.
AATAAATATCCACAAAAAAGAGCTAAAGGCCAATTTGGTTTTAGGAGCTATCATTATTCTATGGGCCACCTTATTATGCCTAAAATCACTATGGAGGATTGTAAAAGTAATAAAAACGATCCCATTTGTTGTTTCATTGACTTTAGAAAATATTTTAACATAGTTTTGAGGATGAACCTTTGGAATGGGTTAGAAGAGCTAAATTTGTGTCAAGAGATGTTGTGGTAAAATTGTATGAAAAAATATTGCCATGAAATGCAACCACACACAAACACTTTGTATCGAGGCTTGTAAAATGGCCAATGCAGTTTTGGCTCGGGAAAACGTGCGCGCTGCTTGACCTAGGCTGCTGGAGATTGGTTTGAATCTCTGCCTCAGCCCTCCACTGCCACAACCCCCCGGAGTCTGATCCAAGTGGGGAACTGCTTCCTGATGCTCCTCATATTGATAAGCAACCTCCTCATGACGCATCAAAAATCGTGTTTGCCTCTCTAGTCTCCTCAATAGGACCTCCGCGATCATGCCCTATTGTTTCAAAATTTGTGAATAAACTTGACGAAATCCCAAAGATCACTCTGCCTCAAACACTCCCACATAGAGCTGCCCCCTCATTATCAGAAAAAGGACTCGTTAGACATTTCATAGGATTGTGCCCATCACCAAAAACATCTCAAAAGTGGGTAGAGAGAAACTAGTCTCAAGTGAAACAAGGGAAAATAGATATCAGATTCTGCGAAAGGGGATACTTCACCTTTCACTTCGAAACAAAGGAAGATAGAGACCTTATCTTTAGAAGCGGACCATATTTTATAGATGCAAGAGGACTCTACCTAAATAGATGGACCCCAGACTTTGATCCCGAGCTGGATGTCCCGAACGCTGTCCCAATCTAGGTTCGACTACCACATCTTCCCTTGCATTGTTGGGGAGATGAATATGTCAAAACTATTAGAAACGTAGTCAGAAAATATATCGAGAGGAGCAAGCCAGAAGAAAATATGTAGGCCTATGCGAGGATTTGCATTGAAGTGGACTTAGGAGAAGGGCTCTCGAAGGCTATCAAGCTCAAAGTAGACAACTGGACACACATACAGTAGTTGGAATATGAGCAAATACCTTCAAGTGCAAGGTATGCCATGAATACGGGCATTTCTCAAATAGATGTAGTAAGAAAGAAGAACAAGAAAAGAAAACCGAAGAAGCATAAGAACAAAAAAGGGAGCAAGTAAAAAAAAAATACAACAAATAAAACTCGCATGTCCCTATCCCTACTACTACAACACCCTCATCCCCTCCCTCAAAGATCCCCCTCCCTCCTCCTTGAATCTACTTCTCTCTTTGGCTAGAATCCCTTTCATCCTCTTTACATCCCCTCCAACCTTCCTCCATCCCCCCATGATCCCCTCTTCTCCTCTCCTGCGGCCCCTGATGGTTGCTCTTCTCCTCCCCGCCCCCTTCCCCCTGGCTTCACATTCTATGGCCCTCCTCTTTTGGTTTCCTCTCCCTTCCCTCCTAGTCCTCCCCCCAATTCCTTGGAAATGATCCTCACCAAAAATCAATCAAAAGAATCATTGGCATCAGCTGATAACACCAAGAAACAAGGAAGAAAATCAAACAAGGAACTAAGAGACAAAGTAGCAACAAAGGAGCTTACACTAGGCACTCAACAACCCATGGAAAGCTACCTTGGACTAGGAACTAGAAGCAAAGAGAAAGGCCAATAGAACCATCGAGGGAAAGGTCTCTTGGTAACAAACCAAAATAAATAATGAAATTGGTCTCTTGGAACTGTAAAGGTTTTAAACATCCCTCCAAACTAAACATAATAAGGGATCTTATAACAAGGGAAAAATCAAATATCATAATGATCCAGGAGACCAAAAACAATAGTCAAGAAAGGGAAAATGTCATTCAAAAAATGAAAAACTATGAAGGAACAACATTGTCTGCCATTGGGGCATTGGGAGGAATCAATACAATCTGGCATAAAATAAGTGGGAATTACAGAATCAGAGAATGGATTCGGATTGGATAAACATCGAGTTAAAAAGTAAAATTACAGAAAGCCAAATCAACCTTTATAATGTCTACGCCCCAAACCATTATAAAGATAAGGAAATATGCTGGAAATCATTGAAAAAAATATGTTGCTTGAAAAATAAGAAAATCTCATTCTTGGAGGAGATATAAATCTGGTCCTAAATGCTGATGAAAAAAGAGAGGGTTATTTCCATCCAGATCCCTCTCATGACACTCTTGAAGAGCTCATTGAGAGCTGTAATTTACTGGATATCCCTCCCAAAATTGTAAAGTACACTTGGGATAATAAGAGGGTAGGCAAGGATAATATAAAGGAAAGGTTGGACATAATCTTAATTAAGGACAAAATAGTATCTAACTACAGTTTGGTAGCCTTTAAGCTCATTCCCTCAACAGTCTCAGATCATAAACCGGTGACTCTAGTTGTGTACTCCTCTGAAAACTTCGAGCCTCTCCCATTTAGGTATAACCAATTATGGAACAACAATGAAGAGGCAAAACAGTTAATCATAAAACCTTGGAATAAGAAAATAAATTTCTCACCCAGCTACATATGGGAAACTAAATTGAAGAGTGTCAAAACAAGCCTTAAGTAGTGGGAAAAAATAAATTACAAGGAACCACAAAAGGAAAAGGAGGAGTTGCAAAAAGAATTAGCAAAAACTCAAGAGAATTGGAAAATATGGAGGACATAAAAGAAAATTAGATAAGGGAGAAAGAACCACATTGGGAGATATACAGAAATAATAGGAAGGAATAAGCGCTTTGGAAGTTAAATTCCAAACAATTGTGGATCCAAGCAGGGGGCAAGAACACAACATTCTTCCACAATTCAACAAAAACCAGATTGATAAGAAATAACATTGAAAAAAGTATAGGAGAGGTAGGCGCTGAGATTAGAGGACATGAAGATATAAAGAAAGAGGCGCACAATCAATACAAATCTCTGCTAACAACAAAAAATGGGCAAGCAGAGGCGGAAGAATTCTTAAAACACATCCCACATATAATAAATGAGGAAAATAATAATGAGATCACCAAATAAGTCACAGAAGCAGAGTTAATGATAGCCATTTTGAGTCTCCATCCAGATAAAGCTCCAGGACCGGATGGGTTCTCCATCTCATTCCACCGCTCCTATTGGGAATTGATAAAAAGAGACTTGCTAAATATTATCATATATGTTTTTAAAAAGAATAAGATGGTAGGATTCATAAACTTTAGCCAACTAGCCCTTATTCCAAAAGATGTTTGTCCCTCCTCTAAGCAGATTTCGACCAATATCCCTTTGTAACGCCTCTTACAAAATAACATCAAAAATCCTTGCAAGTCGCATTAAACCCTTTCTCCACTCTCTAATCACAAAAAACCAAGGTGGCTTCATATCTTGTAGACAGATAGTAGACAACATAATTATAGTATAAGAGGCTTTACACTCCAACATTGCGCACAAAGAACAAGGATTCATTTTAAAAATGGATGTGGAAAATGCATTTGATAGAGTAAATCTAACTTTTCTATAAGCAGTATTACAAAAATTTGGCTTTTCATATGAGTTCATCGACATCATAAAAGGCTGCAATAATGGCCCTTATATCACTCCTCTAGTTAATGGAAGACCATGCAAATTTTTCCAGAGTTCTAGGGGACTAAGACAAGGTTACCCTTGTCCCCTTTCCTTTATATCTTGATGGTTGATTCTTTGAGCAGAAAGTTGGAGCATTGTAGAAGAAACCACTCCTTGATTGGTCTATCAATAAGAAAAGGGGTTAAAAGTACGAATCACTCGCTATTTGCGGATGACACCCTTCTCATGGGAGGTGCATCTTGTGTAGTTGCAAGAAGATTCAAATCAGTCCTTGACAATTTTATGGAAGTCTCTGGAGTATTGGTGAATAATGAAAAAAGTTGCATCTTTGGCTAGAACACACCTCATTAGACACTCCAAAGAATGTCTCAAATTTTAGAAATCCCTTTCCAGGCCAACTGGAACCATTTCCAATATCTTGGGCTGCCAATTACTAAGTAGAATCTAAAAACTGAAATCTAGAACAAATACACCGAGAAGATGAAAATGAATATTCACTCTTATGGAACGATTTGATTAAATCAAGCAGGTAGATTCACCCATATAAAATCCATCCTCTCTTCTCTTCCCCTCTATCAGTTTTCCATGACTTTTGATCCTGCAAGTATACATAAGCAAGTAGAAATTATAGTCAAAGGATTTCTATGTTAAGGAGGAAAAACAGAAACTAAGAAATTCATATTAATCAAATGGAGTCAAGTAATTACGCAATATAATAATGGAGGTCTCGCTGTCAAAATACCTGGATTGATGAATTCGACACTTGGGACCAAGATAGCTTGGAGGTTCATTACTGGTGAAAGAAGTTGGTGGAAGCATGCTTTAGAGTCAAAATATTTAAATGCTCCAAGTAACTCCATATTGGAAAAAATTGCACCTCTTAGACCATGTACTCAAATTTGGAAGCTTATTAATAAGGTGCTTTCGTTGATCAAAAATAACATTTCAAGAATGTCGGGCAATGGAAAAAACATTAACTTGTGGAGCGACAACATAATGGGAAATGAGCCATTATGTAACAATCAAGAAATACTATTTTAAGGAAAAAATGGAAAGAGGACCTTCCGCGCGCCGCTCCGCCCCGGCATTCTTCGCGGTGTCTGCGTGGGTCGTCTCCGCCCTCCCTACCGTTTTCTCGCTCGCCCTGTGTCCTCCCGACTCTCCTTCCCTGCTAGGCTCCCTTTT